>JAQIUQ010000342.1:325000-377500 GCA_030378365.1 Hybognathus amarus
AACTTAAAAAAATAAGTAACCTGGTTGCCTTAAAATTGTAAGTTAAACCAACAATATTTTCAGACTATCAAAATTCATCATCACTTGAATTAAGATTATAATAATACAATTTTAAAGCACAACTTTGAGATCCTTCTGAGTTTAAATACAGATTTCTGGATTAAATGTTTTTTTATTAATTTTTTTATTTATTTATTTTTTTTATTTCCAGCACTGGAACACAACAAATATTATTCAACATATTCAGATGTAAGAAGAAAAATTTTAAATTAAACAATATCAGATTTTCACTGCACAATTTTCATGGCAAAAGTAATGCACAATAACAATATTAAAACGATATATAATATAAAATAATGTTATCAATCAAATTCATATTAAATTTAGCGGTTTTGTGTTTGGCCAATGAATCACACTTAAAATTCAAGTGTGAGGAAGTGGAGAGAGTTTACATAACCGTATAAAAATGTACAAAAATAACTTGTACTACTGTTGATCAGTATTCCCTGCAGGCTGAGGTGTCTAATACTTAAAAGAAACTCACTAACTTCTTTCCAGATACAAGTAAAGTGTCTTGCTTTCACCTGTCTTCTCCTCCAACATGATTTTGTACAGATTTTGTAGTAAATGATACACACAGTTTTCTTTTTTCCATTTTACGACGGGTGGCAAGCGTTAAGGTGCAACGGCAGCGTTAAGGTGTAACATTGTCACATAATATGCTGGAGTGTCAGTAGTATTAACATATGATCAATATTTTATTCTTTACATATTATTGTTGTCGTCAAAACCAGTATATTGCAACCCCCTAAAACTACAGTGTATGTTATAAAACATGAAACCTTTACAACCCACCTGGCTAAAACAAAAAAATACCATAACAACAGATAATCAACACACAGATAATCAACTGTGAAAGCCCTAAATACTCTGAAAGAAAAACTAAAACTATACTATAAATAAAAAAGAAATCAAATCAAGCAATTTTAAATTAAATCAATATTGAAATCTGTTAACTAAAGCAAATAAACACGCCTTTATATTGAAACGATAAAGCTGACAGCTTTTTTATTAACACGCCAACCAAAAGATCTGAATGATCTGAACTAAACCTAAATGTTTTCTAGGATACTCCGCCAAGACGGGCATATTGACATCATTTTTGTGTGAATTTGTCTGTTCAAGCACAAGACTTAAAAGAGAATTCAGTATTTGTGCACTGCCTCAGATTTACTGCGAGAAACATGTTTGTACCATGCATCAGAGACAGCGCTATTTTGTCAAGTGGGTAACAGGATAATCAGAAAAGGGTTATTTGTAGTAACAATAATACAGCATTTCCCACACCATATGTTGAAATTAATCTTAATCAGCTATATAGATCTAGCTTACTACAGAGTAAAACAAGTGTCTAATACCAGCCTCGTAGCAAAAGCAGAGTTAAGTTAACATAACTTTTAACACACTCAAGCCTATTATAGTATGATTGTTTTGACCAAGTAAAACAGCGTGCGTTAACTTACTCCACAATTTAAATTTTTCATATACAGTGACCTATTTGAGTACCTGTATGAGTAATAATGTACTGTAGCACTTGAGTTTCATTAGAATAAAATAATGTGAATTTAAGACATCAAATGTAACTGCAACAAAGGTCAAGGAAGAAGGAGGGGAACGTTAAACATAACTTTAATCATAAAATAAACATAAACAACAAAATGAAAGGAGCGGCAGCAGCCGACTGTGGCATATAAGCATAATAAAATGATCAAATATAAGGTCTCGGCCCCGCCCTGCTTCATACCACATTAGCTCAACCATGAACATGATTTCTGCCTTCAGTCCCGTCGGATCGCTTTCCATCGTGAAGACGAAAACTCCCACGATTCCACACTCACTCAAAGAGTCATCAAGCTACGGCTTTGTTATTGTTTTGAATAAGCGCCCTCTAGCGGTGAAACTTACATACAGTGCCTTTAATGCAGTGCAGATGTTCTTACATAAATGGATAGTTCATCAAAAAAGTTAAAATTCTCGCATCATTTACTCATCATCATGTTGTTTCAGACCTCCTGTATGACTTTCTTATTTCTGTGGAAAATAAAATTAAAACATTTTGAAGAATATTTTGGTATAAACAACATTGAATTGCATCGAATTGAAGAAGAAGAAAAAAAGCTAAATATAGTCGTTTGTGTTCCACAGAAGAAAGTCATAAAGCTTTGGGGAAAAATTAGGGTAAGTAAATGACGACTCAATTTAAAGGGGTGATGAACTGAGAAATCTTATTTTCCTTGAGCTTTTGACATCTAAGAGGTCATCATATTATAAGAATATCCTGTAAGTTTCAGAACTGAAAACGTCCTTGTTAGTCCAATAAAAGCTTTTATTGACACCAGCCTCAACAAACGACTCGTTTAAAAGTGGGGAACTATGACGTCAAAGAGGATAAAACACCACCCCCGCAGAAGAAGATCAACGCCTGCTTCAAGACGACCGGTTTAGCCCCACCCACCAATTCGAACATTACACGCATGACGCTGGGCCAAGTAACTTACATGCCTACCTCGTGATGACAATGCTACCGAGCAATACAGAATATTGTGCAGTGCCTGGTTGTGGAAGAAGACAATCGCTGCATAAGCTTCTTCTGGATTCCAATAGGACTGCATGGATAAACTTTATTTTTAATGACGTTCCAGCTGATGAGGTAAAACATTGTCAGTCTGTTCGCTTCATTTCACTGAGGATTGTTTGGTAAACAAGACTGGATTTGCAGACCGATTAAGAGTAAAGAACGCGCTGTGCCGTCTATATTGGACCTGACAGGAATGGTGCAACACACGGACTCTGGGACGAACATGTATGGGCGAATCATTCCTGTTGACATTTTACAACATTGGACGTTTTCCCCCAGTGCACCGACGGGTGAGTTAAACTCATTATAATATGCAAAACTGTTCTCCACTCACAGCAGTGGGCGTTTACTTCCAAGTCTTCAGTGCGACACGCCCATAAAAACAGACCGTTTTTCAGGTAGGCTCACAATTTGGGTACAAAATAGCCTATTAATTATTAATTTTGATGTATTTGAATGCAAAAACCAAGTGAATGTCATAAGTTGACCTTGGACAACAATATAATACAATTTAAAATGCCAGTTCATGAACCCTTTAAATTATTAGTGAACTATCCCTTTAAATGAGTTTCATGTTGATTTGACTTCCAAAATGCTCTATTGCAACACATGAAACCGTGAGAAATGTCAAAAGCAGTTGTTTCACTGATCACACCAGTGTAGTGTGAAATACCCTGCAAGTGAAGATTTCAATTTCAACAACAACAGTCAGTAGTAATGAAATGCCCAACTGTTATTGAGACGTTTTGAGTTGGTAAGTGAACAACTGGCTTAACAGTTGCAGCTCGTGACTTATAGGCCAATCAAGACACTAGACACAGACTAGTTCTGTCACCGATATGTCATTAAACAAGGCACTGAACTAGAGGAGCGTACAGATGCACTCTCCGTTCATGTTTCTGACGCCTAAGCGCTTTCAAAGATTTCACACTCACAACCTGTCTAAAAAAATGATGTTTAAACTAACACTCCAACCTTTTCAAACTAATAGTTTGAAGACCAAGAGAACAATATACACTGGAAAAAGAAAGCAATTCTTCTCCAGTTATGACAACGTCTTCTGTTGGCCATCTCTCACCACAGGCCTGTGTTATCGCAACCAAGCTCTTTAAACAGTCTTCATATCAGCACTCCTTGATTTGCGCTGAGTAGAGAGAGAGAGAGAGAAAATAAAGCAATACAAAAATGAGTGTAACCTTAACTGTAAAATATTGTAAATACGCTAAGGAAAACAAAATGTTAATAGGTTAACAGTAAATTCCTGTACTATATACAGGGAAAAACTGTAAAAGAACATTTCCTTAAATTTTTACAGTAAAATTTCTAAACATTTTAAGATGTAAAAACGGCAACTCAAATTATTATTTGCTGTGAAAAAAAGTAACGGACCTTTCCAGAATTCTCTGTGTGACACTTCACATTTGGAAGTATTTTGTTTAAATAATTATGTTTCTTAATAGTTTTTGTTATGTGATGCACATTTGGGTTTTATGTTCCATCTTCTGTTGTTTCAATGTTTATTTGTGTTCATGTGTGTTACCATGATGGTGTTTAGTGTTTGCGTGAATTACTCTTTGCACCTTCAATATACTAGCATAATTCAGCTTATTCAGGGCTCGACATTAAGGCTTGTCCGCTTGTCCGGGACAAGTGGATTTTTTGTAGGACAAGTAGAAGAGAAAATTAGTTGTCCGACCAGACAAGTTAAATTTCAAACAAAATAACATGCCATGTTACTTCACGTTATGTGCCACTCGTTACGTCTATTTTACAGATTTAGTTTTACCGATTTGAAACGAACACATTTTTCGCGCTGCCTGTGAATGTCCTGAGTGTGACTCACAGAAAGACGCGCGCCAGTATAATGCGCATGCACAGACCGCGCGCCAGAAGTTCTCTTTCAGCGCTTGAACGAACATCATCAACACACACAATTAAGCCAAAATGTCATTTGTCGAGATATCTTCATAACATAAGAGCAGTCTTATGATGGACATAAATAGTTGTGACTCGTGAGAGAATGAGGTGCATGTGAGATCTGCGTCTCTATCCACACCGGCTGCTCTTAAAGGGCCAGCTACCAATAAAGCGTTCTGTCAGTAAAGTTAATGAAAGAACAAAGGGAACAGAGAAAATTACTCACTGCTAAAAGAACTTGTGTAGCTTCAATAAGTAGTACTCTATATATAATTTATAATTTATGCAGCGCAGACTGTTTGATAACTTTATTCAATTTCTGTATACTGTATGTCCTACCTGTTACAGTTAATTTTTTATCCAGACATCAATGGCTTATTGATCATCATAGGTGTTATCAATCATTTAGTTGTTATTGCTAATTTCAGAATTATCACTAATCTGTGTGTGCATTTGGTTTAGAACCAAACAAGTTGACTCAAGAAACCATTTGTTTATTATATTGCAATCGCATATCACAACCGCAATATTGACCTCAATAATCACAATATGACATTTTCCCCAAATCGTGCAGCCCTAGATAAAATTATAAATCTTTAACCGGACAAGTGACTTTTGTGCATGGACAAGTGAAACATAAATTTACTTGTCCGAAGGACAAGTGCCTCAAAAAGTTAATGTCAAGCCCTGTTATGGAAAAGCTACTTGTGATGAACTTCGTCATGATTCTTCATGTGGCTTCCTCTTTTACCACCTGCATTATTACACTGGTATCAGTATCTGTTAAAGGTATAACAGATCTTAGTAGCAGTGTGCTTGGTTGGATTTACCAGTTTGTAAATTACAGTTTTATACTTTAAAATATACAGGTTCTTTTGTAAATATCTTTACATTTTACTGTTTTTTTTTACAGAAATATTCTAACAACCACAGCTGCCATTTTTTGGCTAAAAACAACAGGATTTTTTTTTACAGTCTAGTCTTCTGCAGCATCACCAGCAATGCTTGTCAGCAACGGTGTTTTTTCACCCTCGGGGAAAACAGGAGCTGTACTGGAGAAGTGATGGATGGAAGCGAAAATGAATTCATCAATTTCCCCGTGAGGAACTGCGAGAAGCAACAAGGAGACATCCAGGTGTTGACATGCGTGTCCGTGTGGTGCACGCCTGACATCACATGTGTTTATGCACACACACCTGTAGAGTACATGTTGCAGACCACGACGTAACACAAATGCAGTAGCTTATTGCAGTGGTAAAAATGCTCTAAATAGTTGCAATTTCAGCAGTCAAACTATCAGTATATCGTTAATACAACCTGAATACAATTTTGATTTTCTTTAACTGAAGCAAAAATTAAAATTAAAATATGGCTCACAATCTCAGATTTTCACAATCAAATCAAGAAACTTTTCAATTAAATGGGTTTGCTCACAAAAAGTTTTCTCGTCGCTTCATACCACTAAGGTTGAACCACTGTAGTTGACCTTGATGTTGTTGATGCAATGTCGTAACGCTTTAAGTGTGACGTTGACTAGTCACGTTGATCATGTGACACTATTGCGCTAATTTTGGTACTGAACAACGTGGCCGCGTTGCATATGACAACAGATGATGAAGAGCCCAGAGCGTCAAAGCAGCAGTGGTACATCAAGTGTGTGGAAATACATCATTAACTTAACACTAGAGACTGTTGAAAACGAAACTAAAAAGCATGACGCACGCTCATTGTGTTTTGTGTTTTTCACCTGCAATTAATTGGAATATAATTTTGTAATACTTGGATCGGCGCATCACTACGTGCAGATGCGAATTTACAGCTTTTTTCCCTTTTCATCCTAAATGATGAACCCGGCCACTTCATGTGTTTCTGTGAACTGATAGCTATCCGATTGTGAAACGACCAGGTGTAAATGCCCTCCAAAACGCATTTGAGACGAATTTAAATCTGGTCGCTCAAACCACTTCAGGAGGAGGTCTGGGCCGCCTTCCAGATGAAACTGGACAAGTGTAAATGCATCTGGTTGTTGAAACCACACCCAACAATGCTAAAAATAAACGTGTGAAACGTGTTATAGGCTGTATACATAGTCATTATATGACGAAACCATGGCAACACGTATCACTGCAAATGAGGAGCTGCGCATCTATTTATCAAGCCAACGTGCACACTGTCGCAAATTAAAGTGAAAGTAAGTCACAGACGCTTAACACACAATCATCTTCGTTAAAAGTAAAGCAAAATAATCATCTTAAGATGTTGCCACTCTCCCTTATTGCTGTCTTTGATTTTGAAATTAAGTTAGCAGATGATCAATAAAATGCAGCTGAACTATTGCTTTCGGTGACGTGAACCCCATTAAATCTGCAAACAGCGCGGGGTTTGAAGATCAGATTTATATCGTTTCGTGAAAACACATTTATGTGACCAGGTGTAAATGGAATCGTTTTGATAAATCAGATAGCTATCCGATCTGAGAAAACGCATGAAGTGGCCAGGTGTGAACAGCCCCATTATGAGCTGTCTGTCAGCTTCTATATTATTTTCTGCTATTAAATTGCAAATTGTGGCATGTGGCAAAGCAGTCCCATCTCTTGTGTTTTTATGAATGACGTCAGCGACTAGTCGATGTCGACTTGACTTTGATGTCATAACAGTCGACTCCAACTATCTTAAGTCATTCAACCCCAAGTAGTCGCATGGACTATTTTAAAGATGGCTTTGCTACCTCTCTGAGCCTTGAAAGTGGTAATACCATTGCAGTCTATGGGGGGGAGGGGGGTCAGAAAGTGCTCAGATTTCATCAAAAATATCTTAATTTGTGTTTCGAAAGACGAACGAAAGACTTGCAGGTTTGGAACGACATGAGGTGAGTAATTAATGACAGAATTATAATTTTTTTGTGAACTAACCCTTTATTTAACAGTTTTGAAGCTCTTGACCGAATCTCCTGCAAATCAGTATGTTTTAACACCATATCAACTTTGAATAAACCAGCCCAGAAATTTGTTTAACAGTCACTGGAGTATGTAAATACCATTGAGTACTTTCACAAGTGCCAACACAAGCGAGGGGGACCTCGAGTCCTGTCGAGGGGTTAATAAGGGACGTATGAATAGGCCGGCAATATTAAATATTGAGATTACATTCAGAGGCATGGAACAATTAAAATGTGACCGTGTAGATGGGCTCCCGGGGAGGCTCCCTATTGATCACAGCTCTGCCAGGCAAGACCAGAGCTCTTGTTTTGATACTCAGATAGGTAGTGATCTAAGCATCTCAAGGGATCAATTGAAAAGCGCAGCCACAAAAACAGCCAATTAGTAGCCACACTCCACAGCCTCCCTCTCTTTATCTCTCTCCACCCCTCCCGCTCGCTCTCTTCCTCTCGTTCTAGAGCATTCCCGAAGGCCTCGCTTGTTTATTTTCCAAACTCACCGAGATACTTTTATACAGTACACAACAAGGAGCTCGATACCTTGTACCGGGTTATGCCAAATGCAAATGAACCTCTCATGCCCTTCTTTTCCTGCAAGTACATCCACGTTCCCCTGTCTGAAATTCATGTTCTGAGTTCTGGAACCCCGGTGTAATTCATTATCCTTGTCAAGTTAATGTTCCGTGTTGAGCCATATGGCGAGGCTAACACGCGCAATAAAGGAAATTCCTTCAACTTGTTATAATCAGCACATTGGGCTGTCCAAAATCTGACATAAACAGCTTTATTGTGTTTGCTGCTTTTTTCTCTTAAAATTCCTGACAAAAACAGGAAAGCAAGCAGGAAAGGAGGGTGGAGGGGGTTGGGAGGGGGGCTAAACTTGGAGACCAGCAAACGGAGGGAAGGGAGGGTGAGGTAAAGAAAAAGAAAGCTCTACAGCTGTCTAAAGTTTGTGTCGCTAAGAACCTTGAGCTATCAGTGCAGAGTCCTGAACGCTTGATGCCCACACACGAACAAGCAAACACACACACACACAAACACAAACACTCACAGACATCACAATGCCAAACAAATCAGCACACCCACTCGCTCACTGGCTCTGTGGCTTTTAAAATGGATCCTTTTGTTTCCTTGTCTTGAGTGTTTGTGTATCTCTCTGTTGTTTCTGAGGCTTTTGATGTTATGACGAGTTCTGTTTGACAGTCGGCGTAAACGGGGCCTGAATCCAAGGGTCCATGCCCACCCTCTCCGGGCCCTCCTTCCCACGATGCCACCCGAACAGGTAGAAAGGGGGTGGAGGGTTCTGTTCTTTGCCAGCGAAATGCAGAGAGGGGCACAATCTCAAACACACGCTACCCCTGAGCTCAGCATCAATTTCTGTTAATTACAGTCTTGTCAGCAATGGCATTATTCAAACAGCTAGCGCAAATGTTAATGAGCTCTTATTTGCATATTTATTTTTTTCTTTGTTGAAATGTCATTGATTATTGTGTTCTACGATGATGAATGCCTCTGCTGATGCACTCTGATATGTAATTAGTCATTAGATGGAATGAATAGATCAATTAAAAGGAGGAGAGAAAGGGCGGATTTAGGACGAATCAGAAGATGGAAGAATGAAGAGAATTATGGGAGTGGAGAACGAGGCTGTCATCTTAAGGTGAGTCGCCTCTCTAAAATAGGAGGGTTTCTCATCGGTGGACTGACTCTGGTGTCTTATACATTTATGACCAGGGTTGTCAAACTTTTTTATGCCCAGGACCCTCTTGCAAAGATGGTGCAGATGCCCAACAATACATGCAATATAAAACTTTTTATTTTCATTTTGCATTTTAGTCCTAGCACATAATAACATATACATACTTTGAAAATCAATAATAATTCAAGTATAGAGATATACTTGTATATTATTAATTTTACTTAAAGCTACACTGTGTAACTCTTTTAGTTTATTCTTAGCTAAAACACTTTCAAAAATATATGTGCTCATTAATGTTTATTTACTTCGTTCAAGTAATAAAGTATTCTCGTGATTGTATAATATGCCATTGAAAATACATACGGGTAAGGGGTTCTAATGTCGGTCGCCATGTTGCCCCTCCATCTTGAAAGTACATTAGCCAAAGAGGGACATACCCGTTAATTCAAGCTTCACCTTTCGCGTTTACGTTTGAGTTAACACTCATGGACGAGGTTCGAACTGGAAGCCATGTTAATCTTGGACTACATTGGCCACCGTATGAGTTAAAACGAAATCGGAATTGAGAGGAACAGAAACTAATATTCACTGGATGGTCATATACCTTTTCACTGCTAGATGGGGGTAAAAATCACACAGTGTAGCTTTAACATTACCTTCTTCAATTATAATACAAATTAAAATGTATAGTGACTTTCAGAAATATGTAAACAACAAACAATTATTTTTAATAAAAAAAATTTAATTAAAGTAATAACTGCCCCCTTAGAACCTCAGCACACTCCTTGTTAAAGACCCCTGACGTAAGAACAGCCTCCCATTTTTGTTTGGATCAATTATAGAGTAAAGATGACGTTTGAGGAACCCACAAGTAAACATCCTTGCTTTGACTCTTTCCCTTCTTGTTGGAAACAGCCCATTCAGAATCTCACAGGTTTGCAGGATCATCCCGACCAGATGGAAAAGAGGGGCCGGTGTGTAGACTTGTCAACAAACACAGCAGTTGAATTTGCTCCTAAACACCCCCACCTCAGAAAGTCAATGGGAAGACCAGGTCTGCGCAATGTGATTAGCTGTTATTACTGGGGGGAAAAAAAGAGGGAAAAATGTTTTCTTTTGACCTCTGCGGTCCCAAACTTAGCCACCCTATCCAGCCAATGCCCGCTACTCCTTGATATGTGACGGCAAGAGAGAGGGAGAGAGAGAGAGAGAGAAATGCAATACTACAGACCAGATGGGAACATTCCACATGACCAAACCAATCAATCACCTTGGTGGGACGCAGGTGCGCCACAGCCGTGCAGCAACACACCATTTCACAGTCTATCGGCCACAAACACATGGTCACCAATCAATGGCCCCCTGAGGATGCGCGCTTCTCCCCTACCCCACTGGTTCATGGCTGATGACTTCATAATCACACATCCCTCTCCCTCTCCTTCCTCCTCTTCTCACTCTCCCCATCGGCGGAGGAGTGTGATGAGCTATCTAATAACCCTTTCTTTCACGCACCCACTGCAGATCTCGCCGCGTTGGACGATGACTCCCCTCAAGCTAACCCACACAGACTCACGTGTGTGCGAGATAGTCGCTTGTGGCCGGAGCCGATGCCGTGCGTCGAGAATGCGATGGAAAAACAGGAGGGCGGGGCCCAGGATGGATATCGCATCATCTGAGCCACATCAAAGGCACTGAAGCCGGCTGGTATCAGATGCCAAGCAACTGTTAAACAATGGGGCCTCACTTGGAAGGATGGAGAAGGATGAATGCAGGAGGGGAATTTTGATCCCACTCGGGCGGCGCTGCCGGCATACTCTAAAACTCACACGCAACCATGCCAAAATCCTGTTTTAAGACACATTTGGGTAGCTGAGAGACTTAGATATCAGAGAACAGGCATATGTCAGAAGCAATGAAAGAGTTGTCAGTATCTAAAACACTTCTCTATTCATACTGCAGAAGTGTTTAGTAACACTTCTCAAGGTTCTGTCAGAGAGAAATCGTGTCACAGAGAGGGAAGCGTGTGAAAACAATTCACTTTGTATGTGTGAAAGTGAGTCCAGGGCTTGGACGGCACCAATCTACAGGGATATTTTAATACCGTTGGTGGAGTTAACACTGTAATCACTAAATTCTGCAATGCTATGGGAGCTATGCAGTGACATGAACAGGTCAAAGTATAGAATATAAGAGCTTAGATGGCAATTATAAGTTTAGCATAGATATTTTCACTAACTGAACACTGACTGAGCACTCAAGAGTTTCGTTCTGTCAAGCGATCTGTACTAGCATTTCAAATTCAGCTCAGCGTACCTGTATTTGGCATACCTTAAACTCTTCACAAAAGCGTAAAGTGAGAGAGAGCGAGACTCTTCACACTCGCAAAGAGAGAGAGAGAGAGCGAGAGTCTTACATACCACACAAATCTGACGCACTACATGTAAACAATATTCTTGTTTGTATTTTTCTGTCAAAATAAAGGAGTTCATCTGGAATTGTTCAGCTTTTAAGAACAAGCAGAAGACACGTTGGTTTCTCCAGTAGTGGCGGAGCTAATGAGCACACGGCAATCTCATTGGATGGCACTCATCTCTGTATTTATTTTAGCAAATCAGAGCGAATGCTGACAACGTAATTAACTTTCATGAACCCAGCAGCTCATGTGTTGTATATTGCTAATATTGGTAGTAGAACTAGTGGTTCGATTATTATCTTTTAATAATAATTACTATTATCTTTTTTTCTTCACAGAAACACTAAATGACCAACAATATCTGAAGCACCACCACCACCTGTCCTAAGCTCAGTTCAAATGAAAAATATGCATTCATGCATAATTATCAAGTGTTAGTTCTAATTACTAAAGTTCTATCATTAAATAATGCGCGATTATCATAATATAATTATACAATGCTCGATTGACTGATTTTAAACGTACAGTATGTAATTTTTGGCCACCAGGAGTCACTCATTTAAAATAATAACAAAAGACGTACTTTGATGACGTCGGAAAGAGCGTGGGCTCATGGGTGTTGTTGTCAATGACAACCAGCTCAGCTCGTGACATGACATCTATCGTTTCACAAAATATACGGCATAGACGGCATCTCTCTGTAGCTTGTCACCGGATTATAAGGCGCATAAATACTCCAGTCAAACGTTTGACTGGGTTTGTGTTATGCATCCACTAGGTGTGCTAAAGGCTAAAGGGAATGTAGCGAGTGCGAGGCGCCGGAGGTGAGGCGTTTATTAGTAAGCATGAGCGCGCTGGGGCGGGCACGTAACTTACATTCGCTGCCTGACTCATATGAGTATTCAATGTGCGTCGCCTCGCTGACAGCAACAGCTGGCTGTTTTGAATGAGACGACCCGGTTACTGTGAACGGGGAGCGCTTTATGAACATTCTGTGACGCGCGAGCAGCGCCGGGGACAGTTTGTCTGTTCGTGTGTCTGTTAAGTAGTGAGCGCTCGTGAGCGGGAGACACACATAACCTGATATATACGAGGTTGAACTGGCCGTGTGACAAAGCGGGCATAAGATGGACATGAGCATGAGTTCGCGGGCGAATTTAATAACGCGGAGCATTGTTAACCAATTGATCCATATATAAGGCACTCCGGATTATAAGGCACTCCGGACACCGCCGTCGGTGTATGAATGGGTGTGTGAATGGGTGAATGTGGAGGCGCTGTAAAGCGTTTTGGTGGCCATTAGGTCTATTAAAGCGCTATATAAATGCAGTCCATTTACCATTTACCATAAGGCGCACTGTCGTTTTTTGAGAAAATTAAAGGCTTTTAAGTGCGCCTTATAGTGCGGAAAATGCATACTACTTTTTTTTCCTTTGCCGTTTTCTTTGCTTTTTTGGGCGGTAGTCCGGTGTTCCCCTTTGTGTTTGCCGGTTTCGCGTGGGTTCCCCATGAAGTTCAGAGAAAATAGTTATAATAGTTATATGAGGCCATAGAGGGGCGACGAAACGGAAATAAAGAAATGTCCCGTGTCTTCGAATTAAACTATAAATTTCTACGTGTTTGAAAGTAGGTGGAAACTGTTGGGATAATGTAAGTACACATCTAATAGAAATATATAACATAGATACAGTTATTTTTGCTATTTTCAAAGCAGAAAAAATACATATTGTGCCTTTAAGAGTGTACATTTAGATATTTAAAATCTAATTGGTGGAATGTGTATATACAGTATATATATATATATATATATATATATATATACACACACACACACACACACACACACACATATATAAGTCTGGCGAGTAACCAAAAAAATGTCCAAGTCAAAAGTCAATGGTGATTCTACTGCCAAGGTGTGCGTCAGAGGGTTGAAAAGGCAAATGACGTGAAGCTGAAGGATATCTTAAAAAAAGAGTATTATAACATCTATTGCTGCATATGTATTTAATATGAAGGTTTAAAGCTGAAGGCAGAATTTGTTATCCTTCACAAACAATGACAGACCCTTGGATTCTGTACACTATGTGTGCATATGAAGAAAATGTTGAAGCTACTTCTGCATTGAGAGTCTTACACTCATTCAAAGGATTCGTCTCTCCTCTCTGGATTAGATGTGGGGGAGGATGGGTTATTTCTAGGCAGACTGACTGCACGCTCACCACCTGAGACCCCGAGCCAGGTGTGTGTGTACATGTAAGTGTGTGTATATGTAAGAGCAGCACCTGTGGGGCACAGCAGGAGCTCGGCTACTACACAGGTGGGAGCCAGAAGCCCTACTGTCCATCCCATGAGCCCCCTCTCATTTCAACAGGTCGTTCAGTAATTATACTCAACACAGCCCATTAGCCATCAGCCTTCAGAAGAACATATGCTCCGACATCGCTCCACACCGCATGCCTACGCGTGAAAGACTGTGGGGGAGATCGTCTTCTCGACGGACACGGTGACTGAAAATACCTCTAAACTGCTTTTTCTTCACTGAAATGTTCAATAACTGTGATACTGTGAATGGACGTAAATATTCACAAATTAATAAGGAAAAAAACATATTACATTTCTGGGTAATATAGACATGGCAATAACTATTATGGCCAATAACTGATAAATGTCTGATATTAAAAATCTAAATATTTAACAAAAAAAATGTAAGCATTACAACAGTATAATGAAATCCAATTTAGACTGATATCATAAATAAAAAGAGAATCTGTAATATCAGATAGCAATAATCAATACGGCAATGATATATTTTGTTTGCATCATATATCTGCAGGTTCACTTAAATTTTGACCACCGTCTCATAGAAACAGCTTTTCAGAGTTTATGAAAAAAATTACAAAAATATATTATTTCTAAGGAATAACATTACCTTACTAAATAACAATAAGAATTTCACTGCATTTATTGATTGTTTTTATTGCATTTCATTTTATTTTGATTTTGGATCATATCTCTGTGCGAGACAGAGAGAGAGAAACCGAAGTCTGGTAAAGTCATTGACAGAAGCAGGGTGCTCTGGGTCCAGACTGCATTTGTTTCACTGGCAGAATTCTTTCCTAATGAATCATTGCCCTTCAACGTTGCATTTTCTTTTAACCATCACTAACATTTTCATTGGCATGAGATACCAAGTAGTATCTCAAGGGATAAAACGAAGTACAAAGGGATAAAACTGGGAAGGAGAGGTGGAAAAAAGATGGACAAAAACAGTGGACACATCAAAAAATCAAGACAGAGAGATTAAAAATGGAGATAGAAGAGTGGAAAAGACGGGGTTAATGAGTGAAGGGGACATCAGAAAGGATGATGGGTGGAGAAATTGAGAATACAGGAAAATGCGAGCAATGCACCGAGAGAAGAAACTAAATGGAGGAAAGCAGCAAAGAAAACATGAAGGAGAGAGAAAGAAAGCCCATAACCATGCTTACACACTCCAATGAAGAATGAGAGCAGATTTGGGGAGTTTTTTTGTTCAGGCTTCGTTATGCATGTAACGGGATTGGATTAAATAATGCCAGCTAATGATACAGTCATCAAAGCTCAAAGTGCCACATGCTGCTTGTGTGTTACTGAGTAAATCCAACTGTGCTGCACATGGATGCAGAATGTAGGCGTCGCATTTTCATGTGTCATTCAGCCTTATTGAGATATCTGCCATATTTCTGGACACCATCATGAGTATTGGGCAACAAGATATCACGGATAAAAAAGAATCTAACTATTTTAAGGCCTGAAACATTTTTTACACAAGTACGTGGACATACACACTTCCAGCTACATTAGCTTAAGTTTCATTCACTGCATTCTTCTGAAATGTGTCAGAACGTAAGTATGTGTTGCATTCTTATGGACTTTAGATATACAAAGACGGTGCACTCATATTACTTATGAATGGGAGAAAGTGCAATATACTGTAGCAGAATAAGTCCCGGTTTTTAAATAAAAGAGCCAATGGCGTCACTGCAGATGCCATTAGAAGCTCTGGTTGCTATAGAAACAGTCAGTATTTTGAGGTACGACCTCAGGACTGCACATGCGCTTTGGTGGTTCTAGCCTGAAACATAAGCTTTTAAAATGCTATATTGAGCATAAGAAAGTATATATGGGACAGTTCATTACAGATTTTGTTGCTGATTTGAGGTATGTTATTTAATTGGGAGTTTGTCAAGCAGTTTTTGACATTTCTGGACTTTGTCTTGGATGCCCGAAAATAGCTGGCGGGAGACGTTGCAAATATGGCTGCTGAGTGAACAGACTTTCCTTGCAAAGTGTCGGTAACGCTTCCTTTTACAGTACAGTACTTACAGTGTACTTACAGTGTACTTACCTAGAAAGTACTGACTAATACAAGGTAAGTACATGGAACAGGGGTAGGTTTAGGAGTAGGTTCAGGGTTGAGTACTAGTTATTACCCAGTAATTGTAGTTACTACAATAAGTACATAGTATTTACATGGGTAACTGGACTGTAAAAGGAAGCGTTACCAAAGTGTCTTTGGCGCAATACCAGTGACAGAAAAATTACAGGGTTCCCACACCATTTGACTGATGAATTTCCATGAATTTTCCAGTCGTTTGTGATGACTCTATAATGTTTTTTTTTTTAAATTGCTTTTATAGAGATTGAACTCAAGAAGGGCACTATTTTAGAAATATCTAATATATTTATATAATATATTTCTTAATTTCTAATTAAGAAAAAACTGAAATATTGTAAAATACTGTTGCAATTTAATATATCGTATTGTAGTTTTACACATTTTAAAATGTAATTTATTCCTATGATAGCTAAGCTGAATTTTCAGCATCATTACTCATTCTCATTCATAAATCATTCTAATATGCTGATTTGCTGCTCAAGAAACATTTCTTATTATTATCACAGATAAAATTGGTTGTGATGGTTGATATTTTTAAGGGAAACAGTCATGCATTTTCAGGATTCTTTGATGAATACAAAGGTAAAAAGAACAGCAATTATTTGAAATAGATTTTTTTGGTCACAATGTGAAAGTCTTTAGCCTCATTTTTGATCAATTTAATGCATAACTGCTGAATAGAGTTAGTGACTACGTTCACATGCAGGCAATTTTCGGGTTATGGTCGGGTTAGAAAAGGCGACAGGGTTATTGCTAATATTCCGGTTTTGAATGGGTTTTTGGCTGCATGTAAACGCAGTGAGTGGGAAAAAAAATCTTACTGAACACAAACATTTGAACTTTTTAATTCTATAATTTTATTCATATAAACAAATATATATTAAATACTAACAATATAAATAATTTAAAATACATTAAAAACCAAGGCTAAATTAAGTACAGGAATGTCAAATTCTTGGGATTTTGTTAATTTCTGTGACTTTACAAATTTAAGATTCTCTGATATTTCCAGTTTTTGATTCACCATGGGAATCCTCAAGTTAGTTGAACTGTTGACATGCTTACAGAAAGCAAGAATACTAATACTAATACACTGCTTTAAATGCACAGATCTGGACAGTAGAGCAGGGGTTTTCAAACTTTTGTGTATGTGATTGTGGACCACTATTTGTAATCAAGAATTTTCACGGACCACCTCATAATACACATATTATGATATTACATATTATATTATTTATTACATATTATAAGGTGCATTTGAACAACAGACTTATTTCCATAGCAATGGAGTATGAAATATATACAGTAATAAGAACACTTGGATATAGTCAGCATTTAAAACCTTTAACGATTTTCAGGGGATTATTAACGTTAATCTTCAGAGTTCTACAAGTCCTCAAAAAGTAGGCTTGAGTTTGTCCACTTAACAGTACATCCGCAAAACATTTCAGAAACACAGAGATCAAGAAACTAACGTTAACTGGAAATTAAAATAATAACAGGCCTTATACATTCCATTTATAAATATTTCGTTTCACACAGGCCTAAACTGCCTATAAAGGCTATGCATGTGATTTGATAATGAGAACATATTTGCCTCTGCCCAATAACGTTACACATCTAAAAGAAAACACAGTAGGCCTAACGTTATTCGGACAGGTTAAAAATAAAGTTGTCAAAAGGAAAAGCCATTGGAGTCTACTTGCCAGCCCAATATGAACGTAATATCCTCCTTTGTCACCCTCCACATCCTTCCCTTCCTCTGTGTATCGTCTGTCTAATATAGACCTATATTAAAAACAAACAACTAAATAAATGCTCACCTAACCTGTTGCTATCCACCGATCCGGTGTTGTGGTTCTCACCACACGGAGCTTGAAGGGGAATTTTTTAATGGGAATTTCTTGGTAAAATATTTTATATTTTATTTTGCCTTTTCACGGACCACCTGCAGTACCCTCACGGACCACAGTTTAGGAATCGCTGCAGTAGAGCATGTACAACAGAAGCACATTACAATTAGATGGCTAATAATTTGAAGCGCTACTTATATACTTCAGGCTTAAGCTTTCAGTGTGCCATTCATATTTTTGTTGATATGATCTTCTTTCCACCCTGCTTTTGCGTTTGATAACAGAACTCTATACGGCATAGATGCATTGTAGACAGATTAGCTCAGGCTGTAATTTCGGTCACCCCCAGTGGCCTGTGACAGCAAGCTCCCAGGACCTCTTTATCAGCAGGGCTCTATCAGCTCTGCCGCCTCCCCTGAAGGCCCTGAACTCTCCTGGCCCTCTGTGAACAGCCCTGCAGACATGAGCGCACCAGGCTCCAGCTGATCTCTGCAGCTGGCCGGCCCGCTCGCCTCACCCCCTCCGCGCAGAGGCCCGGGCCTGGGGAAGCCAGGGCGGATGACGGGTGGATGGAAGGGAGGAGGGGCGCTGGTGGAAGTAGCAGCGAAGGAGAGGGATTTGTGGCCTTTCAGGCCGTCTTGGGCTCTTCACGCTTGGTTAGAGCGCAGTAACAGATAAGCGCACCCTGGAGCTCTGCATAATGACCAGCTACATCCACTACACTTCACACTAGTGCCACCAGACTCCCACACCACTACAGATGTCTGCTCTGAGCCTGTGTCAGCACACATTGCTTCCAGCATCATAAACACTCCTGTGTGTGAGCGGCTAAAGTTGAGGCTGCTCAAATGTCATGTACAGTGCCTTCTTTAAGTATTCACAACCCTGACTAATTCACAAGAGCCGTTCACAAAGGATGCGTTCTTGCATTCAAAAACAGCTTGATGTAGGGCAGAAAAAGCATCTTAAAAAACACAGAGTTGGTCTTTACAGTGCATGTTTATATATAGAGGCCTGCATTAATAATCGACAACGAATGTGATTAGCGATTAATTGCACCAAAATATCCACCATTCATGTCACTTTACAGCAGCGAATAAAGCATTATGGACAAAACACATCCGGAAAGACACAGAGTGAGATAACTGTGCGTTCACACCGCCGCCAACTTGAGTTTCCAAATTCAAAAAGTCAAAGTCAAATCAAAGGAGCGTCAAATTCCTCGGCGCCGCGATTTGGCCGTTTTGAGCGTCAATCAGAAAGTTGAAAGAAGCTCAACTTAATGGTAATGAGCTGTGACGCGGTTCAGTGGCAAGCAGCGGCAAACACCAGCAACCAATCGGAATATAAACGTCCTTCACGCTGGCTGATTCCAGGAAACACACAATGTAAACTTTCGTTCCTACCAAAACATTAGTTCCGAGAAACTGGAAGAGAAGCTAATAGTCGCCGTTGCTGTGATTCCTGCTGGTTTGGTATCATTTATGACATGACGTTGTTTGCTTATAGGGACCGCATGAGCGCAACTTTTATTTGAAATATTTACGAACACTCGTTTTAAAGCGGGAATGGGCTCTATGCACGGTGGTATTTCCGGTGAAGGTTTAAGGATGCTCGATAACTTACACCGATCGTAGAGTCCAATGCAATACCGAGAATTTATATTGAATTTTATACTCCATGGTTATACTAAAGAAACGTTAGACACAAAAACAGATAAAACAGACACCCCTCATTGTGTGTATGCTTCTTTTTAAAATTATATTAAATAAACATAACTATACATAAAATTACATCTAAACGCATGTACGTTTCATTTCAAAGACGGGAGGACAGTAAATTTTGAAGACTCTGCCATAATCCCGTTTTCCTCGGTTTTCCTCCGCTTTAATCTACACAACCGGAAATAGACGAGCATCCTTGCGTCAAATGCGGAACTTATGCGTGCATATAGCCCATGCAATTAATTCACTCATGGTGACACCGATTTGACCGCAAATAATAATAATAATAATAGCTAACTATTTTTTCCTGACCAAATGTGACCAAAATGGTTATAAAAATACGTTTTTTTTTCTGTTTTATTACATTTCATGTTGTGACACTTCTATTATCCCTGCAACATCAGAGCGTTCAAAGCGTCGACAAGCTTCCCCGTACTTTTTGACAAGTGTCTTTGACAGGGCAGCCAGAGCTTCTTTGACACTCAAGTCGGCGGCAGTGTGAACGTACCGGTAATGTGGGAAAAGAACATAAACCCGTCCTAGTCAATTTGAACATTCAAAAGTGACAACGAAAACTCTTATAATGTTACAAAAGATTATTTCAAATAAAGCTTTCGATTCATCAGTTCATCATTCATTACTCCAGAATCAAAGATTAATGTAATTGCTGTTTAAAAAAAAATCAGCTTTGCCATCATAGGAATAGATTATATTTTGAAATACAATTAAAATGCAAAACTATTTTTTATTTTGAATTAAATTAATAAATAATACTTTATAATTTTACCGTTTTTACTTGATTTTTGATCAAATAAATTCTGCCTAGTTTTTTTTTAATCTGACCGACACCAAACTTTTGCTTGGTAGTGTAAGTGAACACAAATTGAGTGACATGATGACATAATAGGACGAGTAGGTGGAAGACAGACACGACTTAAGAGAGTGCATTAGTGAGCAAATGAGTGACTGGCAGGAGGAGGATCAAATGGAGGTATACAGGGAGAGAGAGTGTTCTTGACTGCACCTGCGGCCCTGCTGTGTTGTGTAGCCGCTCTACAGGATCGTGCACCTGAACAGCACCTGGTCACAATCAGAGGAGCAGAGGCCCTCAGAGGCCCCACACACACACCTGCCTCCAACGCTACACACCAGGGAGCCAGAACACATCATATATGCTCAGCCTTAAGGAATAATTAAAAGACAAATTATTAAATAAATCACATGCGGTACGAGATACGAACAGATAAGCCGACCACTGGGACAAATCTTTCTTTCCCTTTCCCTCGGCTGAACAAAAGGATAGCGAGATGCATCTTGGCATCACTGTGTTCTGCTCCTCTTGTGCACACAGAAAAAAAAAAAACACAGCCGGGGTACAAAACGCTCCGCACACTTTGCATTGTCACTAAATGACTGCATAATTTCATTTCCTGGAAAGCCATTAGGTTTCATCAAAGGAGATGAGAAAACAGATGAGAACAATTCTCTTATGCATGGAGAATTCATTTAGCGACGCTGCATGCACGGGAGCGCCACGCTGAACACCACACGCACTGCAGGGAGAAAGTTGGGATGCAAATTTCAGAAATTAGTGTGCCGTTCCACAATTATTTTGCACATGGCTTAAGTGCACTGAGAGAGATTAAATGACTGCAAACCACCTGTGTGACACACTCAAAACAATGAGTTAATCCAGGCATGCAGTCAAAACTGCAGTAGGCTATACTGTATAGAGTGATATGAACCAAATATATCATTTCACTAAAGGAAATGGACTGCCTAAAAGTTATACTGTGGCTTTAGACACAAACCTTCGCACAATAAAAGGTTGGGATTGAAGGTAGATTTTTCTTCATTCAAAAATGTGATACTGATATAATGTCACCAATAGTAACACCAATAAATGTCCGAGATACTATTCTGACTACATGAATAAAATACTACAAATTACAATCAATAATTATTAATGCTACAAGTAAATCTAGGCATCACAACATTAATATCATAAATGCATGAAAAAAAGCATATTTATTTTCATATTCATTTTGAGATTTGTTATATATTAAATTTCCCATTATTATAAAATTCTAAACAATAATAATATATATATATATATATATATATATATATATATATATATATATATATATATATATATATATATATATATAAATTAAATACCCTAAAACAATATGGTACCAATATAATGATGCTGAAAATTCAGCTTTGCTGAAATTAATATATTTTAAAATATATTAAAATAGTAGTTATTAAAATAGTTATATTAAAATAGTTTTACTGTATGTATAATCAAACAGATGATTATTCTCTTGAAAAAAAAACATGAAAAAATCTTACTGACCACAAACTGCTTGAACAGCAATTATTTTATGTGATTACTAAATGTTATTACTGAAAATAAAACACATTTTTTTTACACATTTTTTAACTCAAAATTATTTGAAACCAAGAACTGAGCAATTTTGAGTTATTGTGGAGTGATGACTCCACAATAACTCAATCACTAGTTAAGCAGTCTAAGAATCTGAGATGCCTTTCACACAGTTCACCTTTGCGTCCTGTTGCTAAGGCTACACCATTTGGGAAGGCGAGAACAACAGCAACACTTCAACTATATCTACTGCCGTCTTCGTACAGCGCTCCAGTGAGAGGACCGTCTTAGGTGCCAGACCAGCCATGATCTTCTCTGGGGAAGAGACAGAAATGAAGATCTGACCCGGGGAGCGCTGGGGAACCTTCTAATGTCCCAGGTGAGGAACACAAGCTCCTGGGTTACATTTAGACAAACTAATAGATTTTATTTAGTAGGCGATATCACACGGGTGCAATCACTAGACGTGTATTCTGAGATCAGCTGTGACGTACAGTACACAGCTAAATAAAGAAGGCAAAGTCTTACTGAATCACTTCAGTAGTGAGCAGTGTGTGTGTGCGCGTGTGTTGATGCAGCTAATAATAAGCAGATTAAAACAGAGAGGATGTGTGGCAGGCCACAGGAATGGGAGTGCATACAGAAGACAGTCAGCATTGTTAAAAATATAGACAGGCACATGGATTGAAATGCTGGTGAGAGACAAACACATACGCACACACAAACAGAGAGAGAGAGAGACACACTCGCTTATGGTAATTAAATAAAACGAACTAATCAAAACCAGCTGAGATCTTTCTTGCGGAAGAACAGAACAGCAAAAAGAGAATTTCTCAGATACGAGGAAGTCCGGAAATGTCCTTGTGATATCTTCTGTCTCTCTTTGATTCTCAGCCGTCAGTGTGAATAAAAGCAGGAATCCAGAATTTCACAAAGAGATGGTAACTTATCAATGACTTCATCCAGCGTCCTCTTCTCTCTCATCTCAATCTTTCATCTCATCAGAGAGTGTGCAAAGTCAAACGTTCAATCCATGTCATCTTGAAATAAAATCAAGATGCTTGATTAAAAAAAGCTGTAAAAAAGACAGCAAATGCTAAAAATGAACGTAATAGCTGTATGAGGGCGCTTGACTGGTTGAGGTCGAGTGACATCATTATAGGATTTTTTTTACACATTTTCTGTGCTAATTTGGAGGGATAATGTTAATGGTTCTGCTTGATAGTTTTAAAGGGACACTATGCAGTTATTTTAGCTTAATTTAACAGCTTCAGAGTTATTGAAATGGTTATATGACTTCTTTCGGGTTGAATGGGGGGCGTCTCGACCCCCCTGGTGCCTGTGAGCGGAAAAATCTCAATTGCCGGCCTGAAGTATCGCATGATATCAGCTCTCGCGATGTAACATATTCATTTACGGCAACACTGCACATATCCAGGAACAAGGTCGAGAAGGATGGAGTTTGTCACACTTTCGTCATGGCGGAGCCGGCATATAAGATATAGAAAGCTAGGAAAGCATTGTCGGAGGAACAGAGAAAGAGGAAACAGCAGACCGAACGAGCGAGGAGTCAGACAGCGAGCATAGACGTAATTTGCGTGTGATATGTCCCCATTGAAACATCTCGCAGCACGAATGTACCAATACAAACAAATAAAATAAAACATCTCCAGGTAACTCTAATAGATTCATTTATTTCATTTGTTAAATAAGAGGCGATCTGAAATGTGTTGTTTTTGAAATCAAGTGACCAAAGTGCTTGTTGCTCATTGCTGCGATCAGTTTCAGTGATTCAGTGTTCTGTTGTGAATGATATTCGAACGACATGCGCTCAATCCGTTGCAGGGACTGAGAGACTCATTACAGTGAAATCACAAAACCCAATGCACAAAAAACATGTCCCTGCTTGAATTACAGCCACTAATAAACACTCGGTGTTGATGAGGAAAATAAACTATACTATGAGTAAGGATTAGAACCCAGAACCTGTGACACACATGGCAAAAGTTCTTCCTCTGGACCATTAAAGTTCATGGGGATATGTATTTAATCACGTAAAAATTCTCACCACTAACATCATATATTAGATCTCATTAAACGACAAATTAAACACAATGTACTATTGTATACTATGTAACACGTCATGCCCTCCGTGAGTGGTATTTACGACTATGTTAAAAACAAGTACTCCACAGTTACTCTAGGGGTCGCTGTTTGACAAAAACAGCATTCTTGTCTGGTGCTCCTTTAAATTAGCAATGTAACACTGTGTCCTAACTACACGCAACGCAATAAAATTCCAGCGACAGCAAGTGTGTCTGTCCACACTAAACGCGACTTTGAGACGCCACATGTCAATCAAAAATGACAGCCATTCAGAACATGGGCGTGTGGGCGGAGTCTCTCTGTAAAAGCGCACTGCTGGCCCGCACTCGCATTGGAAATGGGTAAGGACATAATCAAATCAAGAAATAACATTATTACAAATCAAAACATCAACAAAATATACTCATTGAGTAATTTTGCTATGAAATACAGTTGTATGTTTGCATATAATTCATTTTGAACGCTATATCATATGAGATGAGATTTCTGTGTTAGCGGATATGTCAGCTGTGACGTCGCAGAAATAGGAACCGTTTTTAAATTAGAAACTTTGCGTGTCGCGTCTGGTTAGGACAAAAACTCTGATTAACATGGAAAATATACCTTTTATCGCGTGCCGCGGCGCCGCGTCGCGTGTAGTTAGGAAACGGTGTAACAGAAGTAGCAACATATCTTTTCTTCCTTATTGTGACGTACTGTATATCTGATTGATAATTGATTATTATAAAAGAAAAAAATGTAGGACAGGTACTTGGTTCTATCCATTGGTTGTTGGTTGGATGGAGGCAGATGTCTGAAGAAACAAAGGGACTGGGTTTAAGTGGACTAAATGATTGGAGGAGTACATTACAGTTATAACCGAGTTCAGAGAAAATTGTGTTTTGATTAAAAAGTATGTGGTATGGAATTAATCATGCATGGGTGAATAAGATCCTTAAAGTGTAACTAAACCCCTGGTCAAAGCCTGACTCCACCCACTGGCAAAATTTGAAAAATGCTAAAAAAGTGGGCAGACCCCAGCGGAGAGAGAGGGGACGAGCCAAGGGCGGGGCTGAGCGGGGAGCGTGCACATGAGACCCGCAGTGACGGATTAATTGACAGCTGTAGTGGTGGGAAGTTCGGATCATGTTACTGACTCGGATCTTTGAGTCTCGTTCAGCACAATGAACGAATCTTTTATCGAATCATTTCGTTCATTTCATCATTATATAATTAAAATGTCATGTTAAATATTCCAAAACATCTAGTAGGCTACTTACGAAAATCTTGATTACATTTACCGGATGGTCGAGTTTGTCTTGGTGTAACTTCCTTCCGGAATTGACGCGGATCACTCGCGGCTCGCGGAAAAAATAGACTAGACGCCGAAACTGGCGCTTCACGGCGCGGGCCGGCTGCGCCTCGCCCGGCGCTCCGCGTCTGGTGTGAACGACACCATAACATGGGCGCCGAAAGGAAGCGGCCGTGCGATATAGCACAGCAGTACTGGAAAGAATAAAGATTAGTTCATCTCTCCGAGTTCGGCCGGGACCGAGTCTTTCGTTCTTCCTGTCAGTCCCATATAGTCTATGCTGTCAGCACCGGAAAGAGAAATGATTAGTCCATCTTTTTGAGTTCGTGTTCTCATGATGCTACCCTGATCGTTTTCAATACTCATAAATCCAACTCCTGACTCGCTACAGTAGTTTTGACGGAACCAGATGCTTTTATACCAGGGTCTGCCAAGGGCGTGGTGAGCTCGCACCAAGGGCGTGACAGAGTAGTGTCAGAGAGTTCTCTACGTCAGAGAGTACCCCTGCTGCAGGAGCTTTCCGTTTAACCTGAAGAGGGCAGCACTCAGACGTTTTTACACCATATATTTGAAAATTAAAAGACTTTATTGCCAACTGTCAAAAAATGTACTCGAATCAATGAACAGCATTTATGAAGCTCCATTCTAACAGATCATTAACTAAAAAAAGTTGGTTAAGTGTTTAGTTACTCTTTAATGTCGGCATGAAACAGAAGTTGCAATAGTCTTTTCTTCCATATTGCAACTTTCTTGCCAGGACTCTTGAAGAAGAGATTTCATTGGGACCTTCCTGGTAAAAGAAAGGATAAATACCGGGAAGTATAAATAAAATAAATAAAAAAGAAAGTTCTGTCGTGAAACTCTAGATGGCGCAGGCTGATCGGTCCTTAACTCAGCCTGCTTGCAATCACATCATTCTCTATAGACCTTATGTAGCCCCGCCCCTTTTCAGTGCTGCGCTCGTTGTCTTTTGCCTTCCGGTCTGTATTTTGACAGCGATCTTGCATAGGTATGAATGAACTGCTCGTAAAAAATTTCCCAGTCGACATTTGTTAAGACATCTGCTTTACAATGCTTATGATAAACATTACAATGCTCATGATAACTTTTGTTAACTCTACAATAAGTAAATCCACTTCACCAGCTAATTATTCCTCGACAGCGATGCCATAGAAATATACAGAGCGACCGCGAAACCGGAAGTTCAAAGACAATGTTCTTAAGATGACGGCGTCCACGTTTCTCTGGTACATAAGGTCTATAGGGAATAGCTGATTGGTTCCTGCTGCATCAGTAGTAGCCAGTGAGCTCGCTGCTCAACCTTGGTTAGCATTTGCCTTAGCAGTGCAGCACGCTTACAGATTCCCTCCCCCTTCCCCAGCTCCACCTGTTTAGATCTGCTACAGGTAATTAATGTATGCTTATGACATCAGCATGTCTTACTTGCTCATAGCAGCGTGTCGTGGATGTATCGGCAGTAGCAAGTCCCGTACTTGCTCTGAAGCAGCGTAGCAGATCTATTCTGCCAAAAACCCAACATATCAATATTGTCATATCCATTACCATGACAAACACTCTGAGAGGATGACCTAAAGGTTGACAAAATTAAATTAACAATTCCTGTCTAATCAGATTATCTTTAGAATAAGAATGTTTCTGCTTTAGAATAAAAATGAAGCAAGTCATGGTTCATGGATGTAAGACTATTAAAAATTAGGGGTGTAGTACACGTATTTCCTATTGAACCGGTTCAGTATCGGTATACCGATAATTCGGTATTTTGGTTCGGTTTTCGTACGCATTTTTGAAATGAACGGTTTGTTGGACCATTTTTCCTGACGACCAAAATTTTGTTGTTTCAAATGTTCACCATGGATTTGTGTAACACTACTAACTTTAACCATGGAAGTTTGTCAGGAATAGTAGGCTATAATTCTTTCAAGTAATATGACGTCGGTTTTATTTTGACATTATGAATACAATTGCTGCCCTCAAATGTTAACCTGAACTAAAATAAATATTTTTTATAACTACTAAAATATTACATTTCATTTTGTCCAAGGAGCTGTTTTGTTTTATAAGCTCCGAAGAAAAGTCAAGTATCGTCCATCATTGCTTAAAGTTAACAAATATCATATTTTATGCTAGTTTTAATAAAAATATAATTAAAAAATTAAATCAAGGAAATTTATCTGGCATTTCTTTCTTTTTGCTGTATTGGAAACGTACCGAACCGAACCGTGACACAAGTGTATCATATCGAACCCGAACTGTGAATTTTGTGAACCGTTACACCCCTATTAAAAATGCATCCTGTTTTCACATGATAATCTAATCTCAAAGTACTACACTCATATTGCTTTGTGAAAAAAAATTTGTGAAGTGTCAAAATTTTACCCAAACCGAAATTAAAGATTTCATTGAGCCTCTTTCTTTTCAAATGGGTAGGATAATTGAGCTCAATATGCTGTTCAGGGTGTCGTGTTCACAGGTGATAAATAAAACCATTAAAGTTCTTCAGCAACAAGATAAATCTCATCTCTCCTTATTCCAACTGAACAATTTTTACATATTACTACTTCAGCATCCTTTTTGGCTATGATACAGTGCATCCACCCTTCTGAGATGTTCAACTGTTATAGCTAATCTAAGTTGTGTGGATGAAATAGACATACTGACATGATCATAACGCACCATCCGAGAGGCACTTATTATTAAACATCACTGTTTCCTCAATGGTTTCTACCCTCTAAAACCAATTCAGTCGAAAGCGAAAAATAAATCTGTTTAACTTTTACTGCATCACTAAAACATTTTAAAGTATTCAAAATGCGGATGGAAAGAAGACAACTGTATGAATTATTGGTGTTTTAATTCTGCAGGTTTCCATGGAGTTCTGCAGCCACAGATTACGCTTGGCCCAGTCTTTGGCCATTTAACAGCATGCTTTGGGAAAAAAAGTTTGACTGGAAATGAGCGTGACCTGACAGACCAGCACTAAACTCCAACGGAGGTGAGCGTTTTGCCAGGAAACACAGCTTCCTGAGATCATGTACGCGCGTTATTCCCATCTAATGGAAATCACAAGCTTCCCCTGAGCTTCAGAGCAACACGCCTCACCTTAGACTTCAGGAAGTTTACAGCAAAACACGTGTACAACTGATTGCGGCGTTTTCCCCCATGAACATTCAATTTAAAACTCATGTACTCTTTTTTGTTGTCGGTCGTTTCATCAAGTCTAAAGCCAGGCCAGCTCTGTCTGTGCCAACTGTTACACATGGAGTTTGGTATGTCAACAAAGTACTAAACTAATTTGTCTTTTGTGATGGTAATCTGTTTGACCAGTAAATACTGGCTGCGCTGAAGAAGCAGGATTCTCTATGTGCATGCAGATTTCTTCTTAATCTAAAGCTGCATTAAGCCTTATTAAATATTGCTTAAAACTTCAACATAGAGTCATCATTATGCAACACGCTCCATCCTCACATTACAAGCGGACACACACAAACGCACACACAGACGGTGCGCTACGGTTGGCTGATCAATGTTATTTCAAATCGATTATAGGGTTAAATTGTGGTACAAATTATATTTAGGCTTCTGAAAAAGGAAAATAAATAGTTCATATGAATTTATTTTGGACATTATGCATTACTCGATGTCGTCAGCAGCCACGTCAAGAGGATTGTGTACAGCACAGGACGGTTTTAGCCGTCACAGTGTGAGTCCCACGTGCATGCCGAGAGACGAGGAGGATGCTGGGTAAGAGGATTGGAACAGGCCGCCGGCACGTGCGCCCCAGACTAACTGACCTCTGACCTCGACACTGATACAGACCCTCCCATGGGCTTTCTTCAAGTACACACACAGACACATACACACCTACACATTCCACTCACCCCAGGGGTCTAAATGCGCCATATATAAAGATGATGCAACAAAGTGAAATATCTATCCATTCAGACACAAACCTCTAAGGAAATGCACAGTAAAGCCGGATAGGAATCACATTTTGCACCTAATGTTCATCTGTAAGCTCAAATCCAATACAAACGCAGCAGAATAGAGAGTGACCTTTAAAATGGATGTCCATTATTCAGAACAAGCAGCGGTTACTCTAATTAAAATGTTATGTCAAATAAACAGTCATTACCAGCCATCTGCCTAGCACTATAAACTGTAACATGTTCATTATCATACACAATAGCTGACCCCAGGTAACCCCAAGCTGCTCTCAACATGTCATACTTCACTTAGAGAGCATAGAAGCAGGTCAACGCATTCAGCCCCCGCAGGCATATTTAAGACAACTAAATGAAGCATTCAAATTAAACTGCTTAGTGTGATAATGGTTTATAAAAGCAAATCGGAGGCGTTTCTTACATTAACGGCGTGGACAAACACGGTTGTTCACGTGATGAAAATAAGATTATTAGGGCTGTGCAAAAGTTAATTGCGATTAATCGCATCCAAAATAAAAGTCTGTGCTTACATAATATATTTGTGTGTGCTGTATATAATTATTTTGTATATATAAATACCTATGCGTATTTATTTAAGAATTGCAAGTATATATTTAAGAATTATTTGCGCTTAAATTCTGTATATATATATATATATAAATAACATTATCTATATTATATAAATATAAATATTTTATATATGAATAACACATTTTCTTAAATATATACATACATGTATGTGTATTTATATATACAAAATAATTATATACAGCACGCACAAATATATTATGTAAACACAGACTTTTATTTTCAATGCGATTAATCGCAATTAATTTTTGCACAGCCCTAAAGATTATATATATATATATATATATATATATATATATGAAGAGTTCAGATGCAAAAGCCTCTAAGTGCCATTTGAAATTTTCTTCTAAAATGATCATTTTTATCAAGCTTGTATATTTAAGTTCAGTAATTTCACTTAAATGGCAATGAAGATTACCTATTAAGTGTCATTTAAGTGAAATTACTGAACTTAAATATACAAGCTTGATAAAAATGGTCATTTTAGAAGAAAATTTCAAATGGCATTTAGAGGCTTTTGCATCTGAACTCTCCATATGTAAATATAAATATAAATGTAAATATAAATATATTTTATAAATAACTTTTATTTTATTAATCTTATTTATGTGGATGTGTCTGATTTTAAAAGCAAGATTCTAGGTTTTATCAGCCGCAAACAGTTTGAAAAGGTAAACAAATAAGTTCAAGTCTACGATTTCTATTTCCTTCAAGAAACTGCAGACTACCGGGATTTGTCTCGAGATAATCCACTTAGATTACCACGGCTCTGTTTTTAAATGGCACACGCAGAAAAAAAAAAATGGGTCACATAAACCCACGAGTAACTCATAGGCCAGGGTTCCCTCAGAAATGCCATTCGTGTGATGGTAATGCTTAATTGTATTACATTCACATTCGAGCTTTCCCTTTTCATTGGTGAGTAATAACCTTTCAGAGATGATTTAATGAGTTTGCTCCGGAATAGGTAATTCCATGTAAATCCCAGATATTACTGCTGAAATTCAATTTGATAAGACTCGGCCTCTCCGTCCAATCCCGGCAAGATAGCGCAGGCAATTTAGCTGTGCAATCAGATTGTCTAATTCCCTGACACATCATTGTTCCAGATCATTTCCATATTTTGCAACTTATAGGCATAATTAGTGCTGCAACAGGACAGAGGAAAACCAAACATCCTCCCAACCTCCACCACCCACAAACACACGCACCCACACAAGACACACACACGCAGATCAATTGGCATAGAGATAACATTTTGTTTCGTGCAATAGCGCCCATCCGTAAACTTGCCACCTTACATGGCAACCGGTCTCCAGGGTGATGCTACAAAGAGCCGGGGTTCAGCAGCCCATAAAGCTGTCATGTGCGTGCACATCACAATAGTGGCAGACACAGAGACCTCAGATATAACAACATCCATCAATCACGTTCAAGGGATAAAGAGTCCATTGTGACTCTAATCAAGCCATTTCACCTGATGAAATATCTAATAAAATGCTACTACAGATTTTTATAATCAACAATCGTTTCTTAAATGTGAACATATAAAATGTACAATTTATGAAAAAGCCTGCACAAACTAACAAACAAATGACACCCTGCTTATTAAAAATCAAATTTGTGTTGTAAAATACCTGTATACAGATTTTTAGCACTATTACTGACCCTATACATACACAGTAATAGATGCAAAAACCGTTGCACTTCACAATGATAAAATAATCCACAACATCAACATATTCCAAAATTACACAGAAATAAGCGTGTGCAACTTTCAGAATCTGCACTGCACGTCATCTTGATGCTGAATAATGTGCATTATGCTTTGTGTCTGTGGAGTCAGCAAACAAGCAGTAAAAACAAGGGGCCAAACAAGCACAAACTGATACAGATGGAAAATTATTTGAAACATTTTTGGAAGCAAAAGAGGAAGTGGAGCGAGTTCAGTAGAGTTTCATACACCTCTTCGGAAAGAAGGGAGAGATTTGAGAGAGCCCGTGGCTGAAGGGGTTTGTGTGTGTAAAATGATCTTTGGCCCATCTGTTTGTTTCACTACCACCCCTGAAACCTCCTTCTCTCTCTCTCTCTCTCTCTCTCTCTCTCTCTCTCTCTCTCTCTCTCTGTCTCTCTCACTCTCTCCGCTTCCTTCCCTTCTCACTCTCCTCTGCAAAAATGAAGTGTGCCATTGGAAGAAGCCAGTGGCTTTTCTGCTAGCTAGAAGACAGTCTTTTGTGATGGAAAACTGTACTGATGGTGTGACTTCCACCCTGGGGAGGGTCAACTCCTGAAGACAGCCACACCACAGGAAGATTCAGAAATTGGGGACAGATGTGAGAGCAGCAGCAGCAAAAAAAAAAAAAAAATTAAAATAATAAAAAATTATATATATATATATATATATATATATATATATATATATAAATCAATTACATATAATTAATTAATTAATACAATTACAATTATACAATTAATTATGTATAATATATAAGATTACATTATTATATATTAATATTATTGGTCGGTGTAGTTGTGAAGTCAGTTCATAAACAAATGGCTATTAATGAATAGATTAAAAAAGACGGACATCTGTGTGAACCATTCTGACAAATTCTTCAGTGAATCTGTCAAGGCAGTTACTGAACCTCACTAACTCACTGAATGGCAAGTAATCATGATTTTAATTTTTGACTCAAAAAGAACCATTCATATTTTCTTATATAATAAATAATTTTAAATCATTTTTTTAATGTATATTTTTCAAAAAGTACATAGAAAATAACGTGTAGAAAATGCTCGTCGCACCGCGACAGCGCCGCTTCCATTATGAGTGCGCATACTGCGCACCTACATTTGAAATAATGAACTTGAGCGCGCAAAAGACACAATGTGTGAGCAGGCTGTAATACTTTTATCAGGCAAGGACGCTTTTAATTATTCAAAAGTAACAGTCAAGACATTTCTAGGGCTGTCAACTTTAGTAGTTTATTTACTCCTTGATATTTATTCCTTTATAAACAGTTATTTATTACTGTATTCTAAGTAAACAATAAGGTACGAGAGGCTGTGCTGTATCGTGAATAAGTAACGGCTCAAGGGCGTTGTTAGGCACGACAGTAAGCGGAGTGGCCAGTGCACGATACAGCACTGGCCTTGAGTATCTTATTGCTTTCATAAAACAGTTGCCACACAATATTTAAGTAAAAAACAATGTTAGTGCAACTTTCTTGAAGTAAAATCACTAAAAGCCTACCTTCCGCTGGAAAAAATAGTCCCCGATGTGTGAACAGCAACAACGTTCCAATGTGTAAAATGCATGAAAGCTCAAATAAAAACAACACAGAACCGCAGTGTTGCGCAGCGATCAATAGAACCGTTGGGTGAAGCGGTCGAGTCCGTGTTTTTATCGTGAATAAAGCACAGCTCTTGACCAATCAGAATCAAGGATTCGGAACTAACCGTTTTATAAATATAATTAGCCTATGTTTTATCCCCAACTTTAAATGCTTTAATTTAGGCTATTTTGTAACTGCGCCACAGTTTAGCGCACACACATAGAACTTGGGAACCGCACCTGTGGCTGGCTGCGCTGCTGCTCGCGCTCAGTAAGGGATATAGGTAGGCAGTTTTTCTGTATTCATTCAGTTAGAATGCTACTTGTTTTGACTTTAGTTGACAAAATGTCCAAGAAATAAAAACAAATAAAACGACAAGGCTGTGGAGTGAGACGACCGCGACCGTGTTGCTCCATTACGAGCGCGCACACCGCGCCTACATTTGAAATTGAATTTGAGCGCGCAAAAGACGTGAGCAGCAGAGCAGCCGCTTTAACGGCTTTATCATGCTGACTCAATTCTTAATAGGTTTTTGTTTGAATTTGTACACTTGACGCATTTGAAAATAGCCTAAATAATGTAACAAAACGAAAATAAACCTATGTGCCTTCCTACAACATAGCCTATTTTTAGGATTGTTTTTTAAGCTATTTGGGTTTTTTGTGCGTTTGTTTAAAACGCCTATATCGGCTGGACAAAAGTTAACCCATAGCTTTGTACGTAAAGAAGAATATAGGCTACAGCCTGTATAATCGAGAGCTTTTGTTAGGATTTTTCATTATGTGGCAGATAGCAGTTATATTTTTTGTAGCGTGTGGTGTGATCAGGTGCGCAATTGTGACAGTCACTATAGACCTAGGACAGAGCTCCTCACTTTGCAGTAAAAAAATTAAATAACTTCATTTTCAAAAATTGGTATTATTATTATTATTATAGTTTTATGTATTTTGTATGTTTTTTCATTGTTGTTTTATAAATGCTCTATGACAATTGTTTAAAAAACTTTTTTTGTTGTTTTTTTAGTCGACTAATCGTTTGCGCAGGACAAGACTTTGGTCGACTAAGGATTTCTTTGGTTGACTACAGCCCTAGACATTCCTAATGTAAAAAAAAAAAATCTATTTCAAATAAATGCTGTTCTTTTGACGTTTCTCATCATAGAATCCTGAAAAATATTTCTTGGGCATCAAATCCGCATATTGGAATAATCTTTGAACAAGGATCATGTGACACTGAAGACTAGAGTAATGATGCGGAAAATTCAGCTTCGCCATAACAGGAATAAACTACACATATTATAATAGAAAATAGTTTTAATTGTAATAATATATCACAATGTCACAGTTTTTACGGTATTTCTGATCAAATGCAGGTTTGGTGAGCATAAGAGACAAAATACATTTATTAAATACATGACAACACCCTCACCCATCTCTGGCACTTCCTGTGGTGACTGCCTTCAGAGAGAAGCGTCTGATCGGTCCACACTTTGCTAAATGGATTGATGACACAAAGATGGGTGTGAAAGAGAAACGGGTTGGATACTCACCCATTATGCTGGAGCTCATGAAAGGTGTTGGGGACAATCCTTCATGGGACACTAATCGACTGTCACTCAAGTGATCAGCATAATGAGTGCTGTCTCCAAACCCCTGGAGGAAAGAGATCACAGCATTAAACACATTATTAGCTGGACCTGCTAATTGAGTGCTATGACACTCCTCTAATTACTGGGGAAAAGAGGGGAGCACAAATGGTCAACTGTCCCCCGAAACGATTCGATATTTCTCCACTCTCCTCATTAAAAAACACTTTCTTCAAAGTCTTTAATGAATTTCATTAAATGGGCAAACAAAAGAACTGAAGAGAAGCCTGTGCTGCGATTGTGTAATTGTAATAAAGTTAATGGGGCACAAACAACAACAACAAAAACAGCTATTAAAACATTTGCATGTATCAACAAAATTCATGTCACATTAAAATGGTTTGTTTGATCCCATTCTCTTTAATGTGAACTCACTGCCATTCTATATAGTGATAAAACAATAATTCAGGCATTATTTATATTAGATTTCCGAGCATTAAAAATGATTGAGTGCATTGTGTTTTGATTTTTATTAAGATCAGCGTCACTACTATCTTTAGAGATGTCGGTTGTGAATGCCGTTGCTAGGCGACATTTTGGTTTTGTGTGGTGATCCTACTTGTTGTCGCCCTTCATTCATGATGATATTTCTAAGTTGTACGTTGTTTTAAAAAAAGTGCTAGACTGGTAAGGATTTGTGCGCATGAAAAACGGCGGTATGATGACATAAAACTGAGGAAGTGAGGCGTTGACTAGAGCTCGACACAGATCAGGTATTTATGCCAAAAGCCTGCTTGTACTTAAAAGTCGAATAAATAAGTCAGGTTCCCTCCTCGGCAGCTGAGGTCTGCCCTTTCATGACCGTTATCAGCTTTGGGGGGCTTAGGTCTAAATATTGGTCACAGTGTGGGCCTTTAAAACTCAGAGTCCCCCCCAATAAAGATACTCTGTGGCTGTGTTAATCCTGGAGCCGGTGAAAATCCGCCTGGCGCTACAGTGAAATGTGTCCCCCAAACCATATTAACTCTCTCCTGAGGGGCCTACAGTTGCCGGCTGTCCATTACTCAGGGATTTTCCTTCTCCGCTTCCCCGTCTAAAAAAGTATATATCATGGACTATTGCTATCACTGTTTTTGTGTCTGTTTTCCCAAACAGATGAAGATTGAGTAATTTCAAAGGCAGTGTTGTGTGGGGCAGAATCGATTCAGAGAGGTTCCCTATCGTGTCCCTGCCGTTTGTGTTAATAATGCTATGAACTGCCTGACTAATAGCTTCTCCCCTGAAGAGAGACAGTAGGAGGGGGTGGGAGGCAAAAACAAGCCCCAGAACTGCACTGTGCTCACCAGCAATTTGGCAAGCATGATTTAATAAGCTTCCCAACTAAAGGACAGTGCACAGATGCAGGCATTACAAAATGCAGAATACACAACATTCTGTCATCAGTAACTCGCCCTCATGTTGTTCCAAACCCATAAGATTTTTTTGTTATCTTCAGACCACAAATTAAGATATTTTTAATGAAACCTGAAAGATTATTGTCCCTCCATTTAAAGCTACACTGTAACTCTTTTAGTTTATTCTTAGCTAAAAACACTTAGTTCTTTGAAAAATAAATGTGCTCATTAATGTATATTTACTTCATTCAAGTAATAAAGTATTCTCGTGAGTGTATAATATGCCATTGAAAATACATACGGGTAAGGGGTTCTAATGTCGGTCGCCATGTTGCCCCTCCATCTTGAAAGTACATTAGCCAAAGAGGGACATACCCGTTAATTCAAGCCTCGCCTTTCGCGTTTACGTTTGAGTTAACACTCATGGACGAGGTCGAACTGGAAGCCATGTTAATCTTGGAACTGACATTGGCCACCGTAAGAGTTAAAACGAAATTGGAATTGAGAGGAACAAAACTAATATTCACTGGATGGTCATATAGCTTTTCATCGCTGAGATGGGGGTAGAAATCATACAGTGTAGCTTTAAAGTCTATTCCACTTTTTTTAAGCTTAAAAAAGTGCATAAAGACTTTGTGAATATAATCTATACAAATTGAGCAGTTTAATCCAAGTAGAGGTGGGAAATGCGACCAAAATCTTATTGTGGAACATGAGAAATTTTATTTCACAATAAAAACATATTTTGCGATATGGTCATATTATTGTTACTTTAAGTTTTGAAATTAAAAAATTGAAATTGGTCATGTAAACGTGCATCGGCATATCCCCATAGTGATTTGTGTTCTGCGCATGTTCTATTCGCAAGGAATCTCTGTCTTTTGAGTAGAGAAACTTCTCGGCGCATACAAAAATCCACGTGCAGTATACCGGAAGTAAACATGGAGAGACACAGCACAGCATACTTGCATACTTTTGGAGCGAGCTCAGAAACGTTACCAGCATCAAAGCGCAAACAAAGGCTATCGTTATCTGCCCCGAACTATTCATTATTCACATGCTGCTGCTGTTGTTTTTGGATACAGGAAAAAAACGGAAATGACGCAAATTGCGTCTAAAGGTTATACCGTACGCCAAGACGCTGACCGCGCATCGCCGTTTACATCGGGATATTGCAGTTCCATGTATACAGGAGAAACTCTCTCTGCTCACGCATGTAAACGGGTTATTCCTAATGTTTCAGAAACCCGAAAAGAGACCTTAACCCGACCATAACCAGAAAATTGGCTGCATGTAAACGTAGTCACTGACATCACGGCTTTTTGCACTTCATAACTATTTTTAACGCATGTCTTGATTTTTAATTTTCTTATTCATGCAACTACTTTATCACTCTGAGTCAATAACTGGCGCCCGCTCTAGGCCACACGCAAGGGATCCTCGGGCGGAAGCCATGAATAACTTCAAATAGTAATGTTACTGTGCTCTGCGAAAATATTTACATATTACAATATTTTTGTGCGATATTAACGATATAGCTCTCTAGCCATAGACCCTTTATATCGTTGTCAAAATATATCCATCATTCCACCCATGCATAAATCCAAGTCTTGTTTTACATTATTAACAGATTTAATTTAGGCTTTTCTTCACATAAAAGCACTGATCAATGTTAATAGAGCTCATCAATTATGGATAACACAGAGTTCAACTACTTTATTGAGTGAGAACAAACCTCACTGGTTTTGAGGAAGCTCAATTGTGTTTGTACGTTTGCAATGATTTTGGTTGAACACTCCCTTTAACCTTATTATCCATTTTTTCATTCCTGGCCTTTCGAGAATGCCCAACGTCATTTACCAGGAGTGTCGGAAAAGGACAGTGTATGGAAAAATGAGACGTTGAAGCAATCGGTGAGAGCATTAGATCATCAATCACTGCTGCCTTGTAATCTCTGAACGCACGGCTTGTCGTGCATGCTTTCGCTGTCACCGCGAACGGTTAGTCTGTTTTAAATAGCTAGCACGTTGCAAACCAGCACTTCGTTCAAGAAAAAATATCTCAGATGCTCCTTCGCATCCCAGGTGAATGCCCTGATGCCGTTTTAAGGCGTTGGGGATGGGTGATAGTGGCGTGATGGACGGGAGCGAGGCATTACGGGACAGCGGGTGCGCGGCAGAGGTGGTTGGGCTGTCAGATGGGAGGCCTGAAGCCACGGCTGCCCAGGATGTGATGCCTGGCTGTGGGCCAAGGTCAGCTAGCCGGGGCTCCAGTCTGTTCACAGTCCACTAATCACACGCGTACAGAGAGAGAAGGTGAGAGAGGTGACTTGAGAGAAAGAGTCTGCTGAAAATTGTTCACAGTTTCCTGTGCAGAGACCAAGGGAAACGATAGTCGATAGGATTCTGTGTTCTTTACAGAAAACACAGAAATACAGAAAAGCCGTAGCCTCTATTTAGTTATCGGATATGGGCATCTGAGCGCAGCAAGACTGTGAAAAAGTAATGAGACGGATGAAGACGCAGATTAAATCTTTAGCAGCCACTTCACAGCAACCAGCTGCAGCTCTCTTGAAGCTCTTGTGGTTTTTTAAGGGTAAACCACAAAAAACTGTGCTATAGATTCTCACGATAAGATCAAACCTCAGACAATAGCTTTCCAACTTTGTTGTTAGCCACGGGCAATGGCCACTTCTGCGATTCAATTCATATCAAGAAGTAAATCTGAACAGTAACTTGTGTTACATGCAGCTGGAATACACTACACAACTTCAATCTGTTCAGATTTTAAACACAAGTCATCATGCATTTGCGGAAATTGTACAACTTAATGACTGAGGGTCACACCAGACTTTAAAGTTCTTTCCAAAACAACAAACTCACAAAGAAACACTTTGTTTCTAGGAGACATGTGACAAATTAAAACAATATTTGTTTCTAAAATCATCTCAGATTGAGTCTGTGCCCTAGCCTGACTTCGTCATACTCATTTTCCTATCGGAAGATGAGTCTGAAACGGCTCCGTCTGGCTTTGATTATGAGGCGTGTCCGAACCAGGAAAAACAACAACTCTGCACTCAATTGGATAGAACCTACAACCAATCAGAGCAACGCAGTAAGTCAGCTACTTTGCATACAGTTGTCAAATACAGAACGTAGCCTAACTTTACTTATTTTAGAAGTTAAATAACGAGTGTTGCTTCTTTTACTTACTCCTCCATGAGTGCGACCAAAGGAGAAACCACAACGACCACAGGCTTTTCATTACGTCCCATCTTCTTAGCAACCGTCAGAGCCAACCGATAAGTTACACTTTTCCCGAATCATGTGGGACGGCAAAAGTATCTTTCCGATCGACAAATGCCTTGATTGCAGTTTTCTGTTGGTCTATTAAAAGTAATGCGCTGTCGATTTATTTCACAACAGACGCGACTGTGGAATCTGTACATCTCAATTCTCCAGCTGCAGTCATCTCTGAGGGAAACCAGTTAAGCGCTCTTTAATAACGTGATGATTACGTCCCTTCAGATCACCTGTCCATCATCGTATAAAGCCCGCCCTGGCAATTTGATTGGCCCGATGATTTCTGAACCGATCATAATTACTCCTCCGAAACTTCCCGTCCAAAAAATGTTGTGGGCGGAGTTCGGGATGGCATCCAGGCTATCTGTGCCCATCATACACCATGCGATTTTCTGGCTCTGACTTTGAGCCACTAGCACGGACACGTCCAGACTTAAAATCTGAGCAAAAATCTGGGCTAAAGTTGTTTTGTAAAAGTGTATTCCAGGCTTAAAATTCTATAACTGTTTAACACACAGACTTTGTGATTTTAATTCTGTCCAAATTGAAAACATCTGTGTTTTTCTTACATATTCTCTCTAAAATATGTACAATATACCTCTGGATTGTCTAACTCTGGGGTCCTGTGAGAAACCTAATCATGTCCAGATAGGAACGTCTATGATTAATGTATACATTCTTTTCACAATGCTTTTCCTCATTTAATTTGACCTTCAACAAAAAATGTATTTTTGCGCTGCCTTGTGCACATATGCATTGAATGTGAGTAAAACAACACTTGGTGGTCTGAGTACTGCTGACATCCAATCTGATGTTAAAAAAGTTTTTTTGTTATGTTTTGTTAAATCCGGAGAGTCTGATCATGAACAGAACAGTTCAGAGAGGCCACTATATACAGGAATAATCTTCATTTTATTACATTCCCTTTAATACCTTATGTACATTACCATTAAAAGGTTTGGGAGTCTGCAAGATGTAAATGTTTCTGGAATGGCTCTAAATTTTAAATCTAGTAAAAACAGTAACATTGTGATTATTGTATTATTAAAATTGAACTATTTGAAAATATATTAAAATGTAATTTATTCCTGTGATTGTAAAGCTGAATTTTCAGCATCATTACTCCAGTCTTGGCAAATGTCACATGATCCTTCAGAAATCATTTTAATATGCTGATTTGCTGATCAATAAACATTTCTTATTATTGTCAATGATCAAAACGTTTGGGTGAAACGATGATATAAATTTTTTATATAATCTTATTGAGCCCAAACTTTTGAACGGTGGTGTACATAATGAATTTCACACATGTAGTGTTATTTATTTCAACAGGATTTGCGATGCATGTACATGATGAAATAACAGAGAAACTGTTGATAATGTTGAACTAATCCTGTCTGAATAGAGTCAAACTTCACCATTCTCTGGCCTAAAATGTGCCATGCAGCATTGGACACGGATTCATCACCATATAGGGGAAAGTTATTGCCATTTGTGCAAATAAGTGAGGCAAATTTTCTTTGCTGAAGTCACTGGCTTGGAAATTATGATGATTATATTGTAGGTTAAATGCTTAGTAAATGATAACCACTTATGCTAATGTCTCTTTGGAAAAGCAAGCACTCAGACACACACAATATTTTAGTATAGTTAAACACTCATATTGTGTTTATCTGATGCGTGCAGTGTGCGTGTGTGTGGAGGTGCAAACAGCTGTCTTCTGATCCTATCACCAGCAATGTCACAACTACTAATTTCCATGCTCCTAGAGCAAAGATATCTCATGCGTCTCCGTCTTATAATTCAAATCAGGCCATGGGCGCAGCCATCGCCGATAGAAGTGCTGAGGGGAAGGGCATCGGAAATAAACAAGACAATGTGGTGTGAGAGCCTCTGACATTTGACTGATTTCTGATAGGAAGTGACAGGAGATTGACATGAAATGAAATTCATACAGGGCACCCTGAACACACCACCGTGGAAAAGACAAACAAACAAATAGGAAGCGAGATATCTGCACTGGGGTTGCACCGTAAAATACAAATCACAACCAAGGTTGATTTTTTTTTCTTATTTTGAAGAGGTGAATTTCATTTGCATGCATGAAAATCAATCTGATTCTGAGCTCATGGTATGTCTGAAATGCATCAATGCTTCTGGCACCAACTGGGTTCAGCCACACACACCGAGCATGGAAAAACTTCAACCATTTGTTATTTGTCATGAGTACTACTAATATATAATCATAATGTCAAGTAGGCTTCATGTGCACTTTCATCTGTCTCTTCTAACAAACTGAATAAACCTAAACAATAAAACATTTCCTTCTTTGATTTTGCAAGACAAAAAGATATTTTCTTTAGTGTGTTCTTTGAGTGGAGCAGCTGCTCTATTATGCTTATCAATAGTCATTTAGAAAAATTTGAGAAAAGCCAGAGAAAATTTTACAGAATGGCACTTTGATCACAAATTTAGTTTGGCCATGTCGCACAACCCTAGCAAACACATTTTTTTTATAAAGTTGTGTCATAATTTCTGTTATTAAAAAAAATTATTTGCTAGGGTTAGGCGACATGGCCAAAATATTTTTATATCAGTTGACATCAATAAATATCATGATAAATGTCAAAAGGCAGTTTAAAGGCACATTTTTGCTCCTGAGTGAAAGTTGTAGAAACCAGACCGTCAATTTAAAAATGCATTGCCAGAACATGACAAAAAACTTGCCAAACAGGTGAACATTTCATAAATCTGATGTAGAATATTCAAAACATTTATGATCATAAAAAAAATCAAATATGCATGTGTAAACTTAAGTAAAATGCTTTTCAGTTTCAAGTCCCCCATGGTGAAATCAAGTTTCTAATTTTGTTTATATGTCTATGTGGTGTTTTTAATTCTTTTAAATTTAGATTTTTATTCTTTAAGACAAATCTTGAGCAAATTCATAAGTATTTTCTCCTAAAACCAAAGACAGTGTCAAAAATGTGGTTTGAAATCGCTGGTGTTTCTGACATCACAAACTACCTTGTAACCAATCACGTCAATGTGTGAACATCAATGAGTGGATCAACGAGAGACGGTTACATTCAAGCTATTTTTAGGGGAAAACAGGTTTAAATATGTAATTTTGGTGATCAAAGATGAGTTTTTAAAGGGACAAAATGATTGACTACAGGATGACTTTAACAAAATAAATATCTTAATAGAAAAATGTATTTCTGATAAAGGTTGATAAATGTGCTGATAAATGTTCTGTGTGACACAGATCAAACGAGTAGCACTGGTTCGTTCCACTTTTGCACATAAACATTATATTTAACTTTTGTTATAATTTTATCAATCTAATTATAGTTATATCGCCCAGCCCTACTGTTGACTATTAAATAAAGTCCTCATCACTATTATTGTGAAATATATGGTAAAAATACAATCAATTTAATATGACAATACATGTCGTTTTATTTTAAAATTAAGTTATAAAAGATGGTTCTTATAAGTATGAATTACCTTATAATTTAGGGTGAAAATACACCATTCAAAAGCTTGGGGTTTATTTTTAAAGAAATTAATACATTTATTCAGCAAAGATCATTAAAGTGATAAACGATTACAAAGAAACTGTTAACATTGATACACACAAAATATATATATATTTCAAATAAATGCTTTCTATTAATCAAAAATGAATCAGGGTTTCCACAAAAAAATATTAAGCTTCACAACTGTTTTCAACACTGATAAAAATGTTTATTAAGCAGCAAATCATCATATTAGAATGATTTCTGAAAGATGTTACACTGAAGACTGGAGTAATGATGCTGAAAATACAGCTTTGCCATCAGAGGAATGAATTCGATTTTAAAATATATTCAAAGAGAGAAATAGATTATTTTAATTGCAACAATATTTTCACACTATTACTGTTTTCAAAATAACTGCAGCCTGGGTAAGCAAGAGACTTCTTTACAGCTTACAGCCCCAAACTTTTGATATGGTAGTGTTCCACATTACGGTATCTTACTAGTACATGTATTGTTACCTTAACATTTACAGTGAAAAAGTGTGCATCTACCATCATGAGCCTACAGATGTGGTGTCTTTCTAAAATAATTTTGGAGGAATTGGACTCATCTCTCAGTAGTGAAATTATGGTAACAGAAAGGCTGTAAGCAAATCAGACACTAATGTTTCATTTTGCTGAGGACAGATAACTCTGAACTGGACAAATGGAAATGCACCGTAGTGTTGTCATTGCATTAGCTGTCGTGTGTGCATGTGTGTGTGTGTGGCGAGTGAGTTGAGGTGAGGCGAGACGAGGCAAGACCGGTCTTACCCTAGAGGACTCAAAGGACGGGCTGGACTGGCCACCTGAGGCCCATGATGCTTGGCTTGTCCTTTCATCCATACCTGTCCAAAACACAGATTCACAACTCCATCAATGCCCACCCAATACAACCTTAACACAGCGACAACCACAGACATCAATAAACAAAGAGATTTTTATCAGGTTGCTTCAGATAAAAATTATATGTATAATTTTAATATATATAATCTAAATAATTATTTTGAATTATGGGCTGTTGATATACCATTAATTTAGTATATTAAATATATTAAAATAATGCAATAAGAACTAAATCAATCATGTAAACGGATCCATACAGAATTATATTTAGTTGGTATAAGTAGAAGCATATAAACGGTTGGTTGTGGGGGAGGGGCTCTGTCACCTCAGTTAATAAATAGAGAGTTTCTAAGGTTTTTTAGAAAGAAAAACATGCCTCAAAATTTTAAGATTTATTTGCAATCCAAATAAACAGGAAAACTTTTTTCTGCCAAACAACTTGATAGAAGAAGCTAAAAGAACATAACTTTAAATTGTTGATTAAAACTAAACCTTACTGTGCGTTCACACCGCCGCGAGCGCTAAAGTGACCGGAAGTCATTCATTTTCAATGAGAGCAGGCGGCGCGCTTCGGCGAGGGTGGCGTGTCTTGGACGGCGAGAGTGGCGAGGAGAGTTGAAATCAGTTCAACTTTATGGTAATAAGCAATGACGCGGTTCGGCGGCAACCGATGGCAACCAATCGGAATGAGGAAGTGCTCCGTTTAAGAGAATTCCAGAGAACGCAGTCCTGTAAACGTTAGATCCGACCACATTAGTTCTAAATAGAGGAGGTTGATCATTTGAATTTGATAAAGAGGGCGCACGACACTATTTATAGGCAAGATTTTCTTGCTAGAACACTTTTTCAGCTGGAATGCAAATTATAATATCACTTAACCATGAACACAAAAGCCACACCACACACATATGGCTTTTAATTTGTTTATTTCATTAGAAAACATGTCACTATAACTTTTAAGTTCTTTCCATCAATCAATTTTCTGCAAAATTAACAAATCGACATGCTTGTTAGCTTTGCGGCCCCTTTAAATACAGTTTTGAAAAAGATTACGCATTCCATCTACGTCAGAGCATCAGAGCGTCAACGAATCTTTCCATGGTGTCGCTGGCAGGGCGGCGAGAGCGAATTTTGCTGCTCTCGCCAGTGGCGGTGTGAACGTACGGTTAAAAATAAAATAAAAGTATAAGTTGTAGAAAATCTAAACTTGAAAATTAGAAAATATTTCATTGGCAACTAAATTAAATAAATAGCTTTAAGCTGGAGTATTAAAATTAAAAAAAAATCTGAAATAGTAGTAAATGAAGGCTATTCAGACTTATTAAAAAATAGCAGCAGGAAGAAACTCATACAGGCTTGGAACAACTTTTGGAACAACTGGAGGGTGAGTAAATAATGACGGATTTTCATTTTTGGGTGAACTATCCCTTTAATTGAAGGTCCTATGTTCCCTCACCAACACTGCAGTGTACAGTATATGACGCATGACTGATGACTGTATTCATGAGACTGATCAACATCAACAACGTCTTCTGAAACAAGCTGATAATAAAACACTAGAAAATAATACACCTGGTGAAACGGTAACAGTCCAGCTGTATTCTGATGCATTTCGGTGGATCTCAATGATCTCATGTATTATTTACTAAAGCATCCATGTATTTTCTTAACGGGGGAGGGGTCAGTATTTCCCATCATCATTCTCTGCTGGACTTATGAAAACACTTTCCAGGGCCAATGGTTGACACCACAGTACACGTGAGGAGTGGAAATGTTGAGCTCATGGCGAGTGGTCGTGTCCAGCATGGCTCTCTTGGCAGGAGTAAAGAAAGAGAGCAGCGGAGCTGTTAATCCGCCACACTTCCATTCAAACGTTGCACTTTACAAGCCGGCCATGGCGCGTCATTTATTTTGCTTCACATAAATCACTTTCAAAAAACGCATCGCTCCCTTTCCCGCTGCTGACGAGCCTGTGCCGGTGCAGCCGGGCCGCTCGGAGTTGTCAGTGATGTATTGCCGAAGCTCATCAAAATAGCTGAGCGCTGAAAGTTTGATAAACCTCATATTTTACGATGCCTCTCGTTTCAAAGGACAGCCACAGAAAACACAGAAACGGATAAATATATAAAAACTTAAAGTTGACGCAATTGACTTGATTCAACATCTGGTATGTGATGAACAAAAACAATATCTGGCTTTGAAAATTACATTTGGCTGAGGCTGTTGGGTAAAGATATATGATTTCGGGCTTCTTCGGGCTGTTTGAGCCAATATTGTCGCGCAGGTAACAACATTCCGCTCCTCAGTCTCGTCTATGAGCCTCGAAATTGAAGAGGAAGAAAACATCAATATCTCTCTAAACTATTGATAATCCATGTTTGTCATTTCAACAGTTCTGTTTTATCTGATTCCAGCCCATTATAACATGGATCAAATGCGAGTAAACAATCGGGGGAATTATGATGATGTTAAACACTGACGCCGCCGAGACGAGGGTTAAAAAAAGCATATCGACGTATAAACGTGTAGTATTGTTTTCATAATAATGTCGACCATATGCAAAACTGTAAGTGATCTTTGTACTGCATAGCTGAGCGTGACAATGAACTGAAATCACTATCAAATGAACATTTGCATATAGTGAACATATTACTTACAGACACACTGAGAGAATTGCTGTTTACTAATATATACATCCACACATGCATACATCCCTTTCTTTCCTATCCATTCATCTTTTCTTTTTTATCATCTTTTTTCTTTCCTTCTATATATCCTTCCTTCTTACTATATCTATCCTTTTTTCCATTCATCCATCTTTTATCTCTTTTCTTAGATCCATCCATTCATCTTCCTGTATTATATGCACTCATCCGTCCTTCTTTCTTTCCCTTTCTTTTAATTCATCCACACATCTTTATTTTTATATCCATCCTTCCTTAGTTCTATCATCCATTCTTCTTTCTTTTCTTTCCATCTTTATTTTTGTAATTCAACCATCCATATATCCTTCATTCTTTCTTTTCACTCATCAATACTTCTCTTTCCAATTCTTTCAATCCATCCACCCACCCATATTTTTGTATCCACCATTCCTTATTTTTCATCCATCCATTCATCCTTCTTTCTTTATATCATCCTTCTTATTTGTATTTTCTTCCAAACTTTTTCTATCCATCTATCTTTCTATCTATCTTTCCTTTATATTTCTTTCTATCAATTTATCCATCCAATATAGGGCTAGCAATACACAATTACATGATAAAAAGAGGCACACAAATAGCTTAGTTAAGTTAAAACTTAACTTAAAGGTAAGAAAGGCTCATGTGTGTGTGTGTGTGAGAGAGAGAGAGAGAGAGAGAGAGAGTTCCTATTTTTTCCAACACAAGGTCTAATGTATGTGTGTGTTTGAGTTAGGGCTCTGGCAAAAAAAAATATTTTTCAATAATCGTTTTTTTTTATGTATAGTCGTTTCAAAATCCATATTCAGGGTGCTGCGTCCTCTCTCTCTGCAGATGGCGCGTCAACACTCGTGTTTAGGAGTCGAAACATGACAGAATATTCACTTGCACAAATCGGGCCAGACATTGCATCGTAACTGAACGTTTATCATTTTCATGTCTATAAGTTTTACCAATTAAAAAATTCAAGCAATGTTAAATGTTATCCCGTGCTTGCGCACTCTCAGAGATGTCTTTCACTGTGTGCACATACAGTAAAGCCTAAATCCGCCTCACAAACAGCTCGCCAGTAACAAAAATTCTTTCATGAATTATATTGCTTTAACAGTTAAAAACACGCAAAAATATATTAAAACTCTTACTTGTCCAATTTTCAGCATCAATTTTGCATCTTGCTTCAAAATCCTGTCTATTTATTGTGTTTCATCTATTTCATCTAGTGTATAGTGTACTATAGTTTTATATACAAGTTTGTGGCTCTTAATTTCTTCGTATTAATTAACCACTTGTAAACTTATGTCCACTGTTCTTTTTTTTATAAATATAGGATTTGTATTACATCTATATCCATTATAGTTCGAATCGAGAATCGAATCAGGAATCAAAATCAAAAATCGAATATCGCAGATTGAGAATTGAAATCGAATCGATTTAAAAGCTTGCAAATCAAAATTGAATTAAATTTGAACATCTGAATCTATACCCAGCGCTAGTGTGTTTTTGTCTGATCTAATGCCAGAGACAGTGTTCACAGACCAGAGTCGTATGTGTAGCAGACAGTGTTGGGAAAGCTACTCTGAAACTGTAGTTTGACAAGCTACAAGCTACTCGTAAGTTAAAGTAGTTTAACTACAGTCAAGCTACCCGTTTAGAAAAGTAGTTAGCTACACTACAAGTTACAATCAAAAAGTAGCTAGCTACATTGAAACTACTTTTGCTTTTTGAACAATGTATATTATAAATAACTGAATAAATGTCTGAGGAATGTTTAAGTAAAATATTTAGTGTTTAAAACAAGGCAATGCAATTACAATTTCAAAGAGTATTGTTTTATTACACACAACACTAAAATATCTCTGACTGTTTGTCAAAAGTGAAACAAATAGCCTACAACATTGCAAGAACGAAATATACATCCAACGTAAATTGCATGTAGAACATTTTCTCAAAAATACTGATGGGTATGGGTACTTAACGTTAGTTGTTTCTCCATCCTCCAAATCTGCCGTCACTTCTTGCTATATAATCATTAATATGGGTGTGTCAACCCACTTCTGTGCGTCAGTGAACCGTTAGCCGCAAGATGCGTGATTAAACAACAGGTGGCAGTAATGGCAAAAAATGAGTTTGTAATCTAACAAGAAGAAGAATATCCTTGCATCGCGCTGATTCGCGCAGGCTCGACAATGTAGCAATGTAGCTTTTGCTCGCGCTACACCACTACTTGCTACAAAAAGTAGTTAGCTACTGGAAAAGCTCTGTTTAAAAAAGCAACTGAGCTACTGCCAAGCTACTGAAAAATGTAGTTAAGTTAGTAGCTACGCTTCTTGTAGTTAACCACTCCCCAACACTGGTAGCAGAGCAGGTCAGTCACCACAGGGGCCTTTTAAACTCAGAAAGGGGATTTTCTCCTATTTAACACATCCCGTAAAAATGTGTACTGTACTTCAATAAAATATTTTGTTTCTGGATAGTGTTTGGTGATATAAAGGAAAATATTTCTGACACAATATTAGGAAAACAGGGTCAATATTTTAGGTCACATGTTAAGACTTATAATCAGAACACAAGAAAAATAAAAACTAAATAAATGGGAAACGAGAGCAAACATTAGATGATGAGGCAGATATGAGGCTGGGAGGTGTAATTCATTCAGTGTCAGAGCTGGAATGTGTAAAAAGGGAGACATGTGTTTAGTATTTTAAACAGAGGAAATTACCTCATAGGGAAGTTCCTCTCTGAGGGCCATTGAGGAATTTCACATATATATTTATGACTATCCATCAGATTTATCCCTGCAAAAATGATCAAATCAGCATGTATATAATATAAATATCAAATAAACAAATGATCTTGCTCAAATGAAAAAGAGTGTTTGAGTGTGGGTGAGAGAGAGAGCCTCCTCCTTTCTGTGGTTTAGTGTGTTATGAGTCAGCTGCTCAATTTAACCATCTGCCAAATCACTGAGGACCGATGTCATGAGATGTTCTACGTCAAGGTCAGTGATTGAAAAACTTGCCATTTCCCGAATGGCTTTTTTACAACTGTTCTTTTTACTTGCGCCAGTCTAGCCGTGCAGAGCTTCACCTGCCTCTATAGCTTTCCTTAACAGCCATTCATCACTTTTATACCAGTAGTCTGCCCTACAGTCCATGTGTGAGAGGTTTATAAAACATACACTCTTCCCACTCGTCTAGTGTGAAACATTACTGCTGCAGAGCCGGTGGCCAAATCACAGCAGCTCACACAACCAATACGCTCATTTATTCCCAGTCCCCAGCTGAACATACAGTAAGATTTCCTTTGAATGATTTGCTGAAAGCCAAAAACTCAAAAAGGCTTTTGAACATGTTTAAAAGTGTGCAGTGTAGTGAGGATAGCTTACAGTGAACACGACAGTAAAATACTTTGACTAATCAAATTGGCTTTACCCTTTTAGCTGATGCTAAAAACAAGTTATACCTATTTTATTTTTTTATGAAAAGGAAGTTGTGAATTTCTTTTCTTCCCTATTGTGATATGAATGAAACAGCAAGAAATAAGAATAATTAAGTAATAATGATAATAATACTACGCATGATTATCTTTAGCACACTAACATGTTGCTATTATTCAACATAGGAACTAAAATCTATTAAGTTGGTTCAGCAAAACATTTTTTTGCTCAAATGCACTTGTTTTAGTCTTGCTGTACAGATCTAATCTAATTGCGTGGGAAAGTTGTCCTTAATTAATTTCATTGAACTACTTTTTTGAGTGCAGAATCTGTTAGAAGCTACCATGATCAGATCCTGCTTCATCTGGAGTCTTCAGCAGGGCATGCACTAATTGCACAAGTATAATCAAACTCCAAGAAAATCAAGGCTCTCAGCTCTCTTCCCCAGCATCGGCAGCTATACGTGCATCATATAGCTCATCTTTATAATTATTTCGGAGGCGTAATTTTTTATGCTTAATTATGAAAATTAGCTCCAAAATAAATGCAAATTATGCACACATAGGCATCCTGACCTAACTGCCGTGGATTCTGCGCTCGAGCACGATGCCAAAGAGCATTCATTAACATGCAGCTCCCGTCCAGAGAAGGATTTAAATATGGATTTAACTTGGCAGTGGCTCTGCCTTGTGAGCAAATCTTTGTCTTTCCTGTTTTAGCGTCTGGCAACCATGAGAGATTCTTCTTTAACATTGTTTTACTTCTGCATTTCTAGACTAATCAAGACCTTTTCTCTAATTTGCTTTCATGCAATTACTGCGGATTTTAAGAGTGTCTTTGTCCTGTGTGTCAGCTTTAATGAGGGGAAAAAGCATGCATGACGAAAACTGGCAGTAATGCACGGCGGTGTTAATAACAAAAAGACTAGTTGAGCGAGCGGTTTTGTACTGGGGCTAAAAGGAGTGCTGGTATTTACATGTAGGGTTCATGCATAAAACCAATCTGAATCTAAATGGCCAAAATATTTGAGAAGTTTTGCATTATAATCTTAAGCATGCATAATAAGCAAGAAGATTCATGCATATGAGAATGACTAACTACACCTTTAAATATCATGAGTGAAGACAGGTGGTTTTGTTAAAATATTGTTTTTCCCTCTAAAATTGATTTTCATTTTCATTATGATATCAGTGCAATATATTTAATTTTATATCCCCCAAATATTTTTATTTTCAAATTATTAAAAATGTATATTTTAAAAACATGCTCATAATGCAGTAGGGCTGGTCCGAATACCATTTTTTGAGCTTCGAAGCTTCGGTAGTAATAAACATCGAATATTCGAAGCTTCGGAATCTCTATATGGTGCAATATAGATAGACAGGCGAGACGCGACACGTTCAGTAAACTACAGAACAGCGCGAGCAGGAAGCGGCGTGCCTAACACGAGCAGAAAGTATGCTCCGAGAACGGACACTGCAAAACACACACGTCTGTTAACTTATAACTGACTAACAAATAACTGACAAAGTAAGGTAGATTTAAATACAGAAGTGGCGCGCGCCTCACGCGTGCAGGAAATATTCTCTGAGAACGGACACTGCATTAGTGATATAAAATACACACACAGCCCACCTCCATCAAATTTCGTGACGCCTCTGGCTCTTGACAAAACTCAAACAAATGCTCAGATACCCTTTCCCCATCGTTACCGTTCTGTTGCGGGTTCCCATGTCCATTCTCAAATAGGCTATAGTTTGCCGATAGTGATGTGCGGATCGGCAGGCAGGGCAGGCCAAGTAATAAAACATTCCAATTAATAAAAGGTGGATGACAGATGAATTATTATAATGTGTTGAGTTTAATAAGAACCAGAAACTCTCATCACGGTAAAACGCAATGAATGTGTGTCTTTCACTTTCGTTTTCAACAATGTAGCCTAATTCTATTCAGGGAAAACCAATGACGGAAAATATATCAGGCGGGCTCGACATTATCTTTTGTTATGTCGAGAACAGCGATTCTCTGTTCCCAGGTCTGTTAACTTATACTTCACTAACAAATAACTGACAAATAAGGGTAGATTTAAATAAAGAAGCGGCGCGCCTCACGCGAGCAGGGATTACATGCTCCGAGAACTGACACGTACTGCATTTGTGACATAAAACACACACACACAGGTCTTTTAACTTAAGCAATATTTTTAATTAGGTATAGTCTTCTCACTAACAAAGTAGGGTAGATTTAAATGAATAAAAATGAAATTTAATGGATAAAAACAAAATTTAAATAAATAAAACAAAAACAACTCATTTTAAATGTATAAAAACGAAATTTAAATAAATGAAAACGAATAACTTAGGCCTAAATATAGAAAAACGGAATAAAAAAAAACGA
>JAQIUQ010000342.1:382500-706358 GCA_030378365.1 Hybognathus amarus
TGTCTGTCACACATGGAGGACACTGAAGAATCACACCAAAGTGTGTACATGTCTCTAAACACAACAACGAGTCACTAAATATCTCACACACTTCTGACACATTCAGTTTAATGATTGATTGAGAGGAGACAGAGATCAACACGAGAACGGGTCACGCCAACTTGAAATTAAATTTAAAACATTGTGAAAGCGGAGGGCTGTAAAGTGCCAGTGCTCGTTTTCCTACATGCAAAGAAGGAGCTGTTTTGAGATTTTCAACAATCTGGCAATGTGCATCAAGGAGAAGATATTTGACTCTCAAAATAGCCCAACCCCTGATTAGAAGGGGAGTGTCAGTGAGGTAGATGCCCTGCCCCTGTCTATATATGATCTACATCTCATATAATATGTCCACTTTAGAATAGTGTTAATTTTAACACACAAGTGAATGTGTGTGTTTTAGTGTTTTTATTATTATTATATACAAATTTCGGGGTCAGTATGATTTGTCCAAAATAATGAAATTTTTAATTCAGCAAGGACACATTAAATAGATCAACATTATTACAAACAAATATACAGCAAATGCTGTTCTTTTGAACTTTATATTAATCCAAGGATCCTGATAAAACAAGTATAATGATTTTACAGGTTTAAATTACATTATTATTACACACATATATTACATTAAAACAGGGGTTCTCAACTCCAGTCCTCGGGACCCACTGCTCTGCACATCTTGTATTTTGTCTCCCTTATCTGACACACTCAATTCAGTTCATAGACTGACGTTTACATGCAGCCAATTTTCGGGTTAAGGTCACTATTCGGGTTTCTGAAACATTAGGAATAACATGTTTACATGCGTGAGCAGAGAGAGTTTCTCCTGTATACATGGAATTGCAATATCCCGATGTAAACGGCAACAAGCGGTTAGCGTCTAGATGTACGGACAACCTTAAGATGCAATATGCGTCATTTCCGATTCTTCTTCCTGTATCCCGATAATGAATAGTTCGGGGCAGATAGCGATCGCCTTTGTTTGCGCTTTGATGCTGGTAACGTTACTGAGCTCACTCCAAAAGTATGCTGTGCTGTGTCTTGCCTGGTCTCGCCATGTTTACTTCCGGTATACTAAACGCGGATTTTTGTATGCGCCACAAAGTTTCTCTACTCAAAAGACCAAGATTCCTTGCGAATAGAACATGTGCAGAACACAAATCACTATGGGGATATGCCAATACGCGTTTACATGACCAAAAATTTGAGTTAGAAAAGAGGTACCCCAGGTATAATATCCCGGTTTTTAAAATCCGGGATTTAAGCATATTCGGGTTTTTGCCAGTGTTTACATGGCAGTTCGTGACAGGGTTATTGCTAATATCCCAGTTTTTAACAGGTTATTGGTTGCATGTAAACGTAGTCATATGCTGCGTCCAATTCGTATACTATCCGTCCTAAATAGTATTCGAAAATAGAATTAGTACGTCCCAAACCGTAGTATGTTGAAATGAGTGTTTCAAAGATACCCGGATGGTCTACTATTTCCGGTCAGAATCCGAAGTGTAGATCGGTGCACACTCTAACGGCTGATATTGCCCACAAACCATTGCGCGGTGGACGAGGACTCGGTTAGAACTACAAACACACGAGTAAAAAGTGTTAAAAAACTACAGACACGCAGGGCGCGCGAGTCTCGCGCTGGTCCCGCGGCTGTGTAGAGAGGTTTAGATAAACAGGTTTGAGTGATTAATTAGCAGTATCTAACCGGACGAAAAGGAATTTATTCAATGTTGTCCACATTATATTGCATATGCAGCAGCATTGTGAACTTTTGTAAAGACACGTTTAGCCATTACTTTTTAAATGCATCATTATATTCAAATTGCCAACACGAGGAGAGTATCTGCATGAAAGACCCACGACTGGCAGATGAACGTGCTCTGAAACGGTAGGAAATCAAATTAGATAGAATGGAGGATTTTAACTGTGACAAGATGATTGACAGGGCAGTTTACGGTGACAGGATGCACGCAGCACGCGACAGAGCTGTCCGTTAAAGATGACGTGATAGTATGTCCCAAAGCTTGCCTACTCTTTTTGCTGCACACTCAAAAGTATATACTTTTCTTCACAAAAAGAGTACATACTTTTAGGGCGTAGTATAAGTAGGCGAATTGGACGCAGCAATAGAGTCTATCCTGAACGAGCTGAGAATCTGAATCAGGTGTGTTAAATAAGGGAGACATACACAATATGCAGAGCAGTGGGTCTCGAGGACTGGAGTTGAGAACCACTGCATTGAAATATATATTCTAATTTGTAATATATATTCCTATTATTATATTATATATTCCTGTTTGATAAATCACAGTTGAGTGCAGATGTTGATTCAGTAACTGCTCTGCTGATTCCATGAGTTTTTTTTTTGTTTTGTTTTTTTTGAGTGAGGGGTTGGTTAGACTTTCTCAAACTTGGGAGTTTTTCCGATTCATTAAAAAGAACCAGCTCATAGGAGGGATTTGTTGGTGATTCAGACCATGCTAGTCACACTGAATGTTAGTTTGTTTGCTTGTTGCTAGTCGGTTCAGTTGCTTTTTGAATGCAGTTCATGAGGACAACTCAACATAGGCATTCCTCAGAGCGTCATCGTTGGACGCAGCATGAGTTTCCTCTAAAGAGAACCACTTGCGGGAAAGTTCAGAAATTTGGTACACAGGGAGAGGACAGTCAGAACATTAACCATGCATTTGAGTCTCTAACTCAATCCCTCTAGCGACACCAACCCTCAAAACTCTCTTCATTATTTCACAGTAGTCTATTTCACAGCTCACTCAAACATGAAAATTATTTGACCATTCACTCAAATAATATTCAGAGAAAATATTGAGTGTCCTGCAGAAGCGAAAAAGCCAAACAAGTTTGGAACAACATGAGAATGAGTAAATTAAGACAGAATTTTTGGGTGAACTATCCCCTTTGTAAAAGAATAAACCTGATGTCTTACAATTTACTGTTTTGAACACTAATACACTTTGGGCTGGATGAAAGCAGCATGGGGACACGTATGAAGCAAATTACACACCAGTTACTCATTTGCTCCAAAATGCCAATTACCGATTTGGACTGACTCATTTGTGGCCTACATTAGTTTGCATATTCCCAGTCAGATACACCAAGTGCTGACAACCAGCACTTACTCTGGCATGCCCTTCAGCTCAGATAGCACATGTTATATGAGATCTAGCCAATCGGAGAAAGGCTACGGAAAATGATCACCAGCCAGATATTTAAAGGTCTGCGTGATCCCTTTTTGTCTAAAGAATCCCAGATATTAAAAGAGACTGTGAGCACTCCTATAGGTGTAAATGAAAGAATATATACAGTATATAACTCCTACTGTTCGAGTCCACTCTATCTGCCTCTGCTTGGCTACCTCATTTAACCAGCATGCCCGCTGAGCACACTTCACTCCACCCCTCAAATTCCTATCAATAAAGAGTGCTACAGCTCATAATGCAGTGCCTTTGAAAAAAGGCAGGGGTTTAAATGTTCCTTTACCTATCTCTCCCTTCCCCCTCCGTTCCATCCAGCAGAGGGGCCGTTAAGGGGTCCGGGCAGCACGCTTGTGCTGGATTTGTCTGGCCATGCCCAGTTCAGATGCATTAATCCAAACTCTCATTCTCTGCAATTTCCACACTTCCTTCCTGCGCTGCGCCCCGCACCATATGTTCCCAATCGCAAACGGAGGAAAGGTGCTTCTTCCTCCAACCTTGAGCCTCCTCCGAGGAACTAAGGCACACAAGCCAAATAGATGAGAAATTTATCTTCCTCAGTAAAAAAGGGCCAGACTGCTGTGGGGCTTGCGGAGTAAATCCAAGAGATTTCCCTTCCTCTAACATATAATTAAATTGAGTTGTGTTAGAGCACACATTAAACGGCATATCTCTCCCACTTCCCCCTCCTTGCATTTCATAGGACAATGTGTGGCATTAACTTAACTGAACTGTCTTCTCAAAGGAGCCTGATAACAAATCAAAACCATCATGCTCAGGGCTATAGGTGGTAAGACGTTATAGAAATCTGTCGATCAGTTGAGGATTTTGCATTTGTGGTCGACAGATGTTTGTTTTTTATATGGCCAATGCCGATACCGATAACAAGAGAAGTTGGTAGCCAATGGCCAATGCATATTAATTTAATGATGGCAAATAATTGCTTAAATAATTTAACTAGGATTTGACAAAACTTTTACACATTTGACTAAAATATTTAGTCAAACTAAAAGAGAACTGAATTGTAGCCAACCTATACTGTATGTGTCTCAGTTATTTTATGAGTGTGTTATTTATTCCGGTTGTGTAACATACAAAACATGTTTGATAACCTACAAAACAACTCTTTCCCTGCCACTGACGAAATTTTCAGGATTTCCATGTTTTCACTGTTACACGGTAGAGGGCGCTATTACACATTTTCTGAAAGATGACAGAATCTCCTGAGCAAAACACAGGCAGGAAGAAGCAGAAACAAGTGATATCATATGTAAGCAGATGTATATATATGTATATTAGGGCTGGGCAAGTTAACGCGTTATTATCGCGTTAACGCATTTATTAATTAATGCCGATAATTTTTTTAACGCGCGTTAACGCAGTTTTTTTATATATATATTTTTTAAAGTTCGTTGCTCACTGGCTCTGAATAAAAGGCCTACAGTCAAACCATGGATCACAGGAGGGGTGGGATGTTGGTCAGCCAGCAAACCACCCAAACAAGCAGTAGAGAGAGGCTTTGGCAGGTTCTCTCAGGTGAATAGAAAGGGAGACAGCGCTCCGCGAGACGAGTGAATGACAGGCGCGGATAGTAACCAACGGCTTCTGTGCGCAACGCAGCGGTAGCCTTTTAACTTAAATTAAAATGATATAACTTTACCTGATAGGCCTGTGTTTAGTTGTTTAGTTTAGCAGGGGTGCTCTGCCATGTGAATTCCCTTCTGTTGATGTCCTGAAAACTATTTAGATTCTGGAAACTCACAAACAGCGAACCGAGGATCAGTCTCTCTTCCAATGATTTGTGTTGGCTGCGCGTCGTGTACAAAAAGTTGGACAATTCAACGTCGGCAACAGGCGGGCGGGCGCGTGCGTGAGGCGAGCTTGACCGCAACAGTTTCACAGGAACGCACCCGCCTGTCGCTGCACCTTGTGCTCGACCACTTCACCTCACTCTAAATGCTGACTTATATTTCTGCGTCAGACCTACGCCGGAGCCTCTTTGGTTTTCATTCATACTTCTGCGTCGTTGTCCGCATTGACGCGCAATTATGGGAGCATGTGAAACCCGGGGAGCGATTCTAGCAATCACAGCGCTTCAGGTACGCGTATTGACGCGTTGTTACATTTTTGGAGAGGTGCACGTCAGGGTACGCGCGCTGACACACATACGGCATAAATTCGATGCAGAATTATATTGGGCTTTACCTCTGTTTAATGTAGCCTAATCTTAGAGTACGTGGGAAACCATGCCATGACCAAACCTAAGCTACTATCAGAGAAGTAACGTAGGTCGACTTATATCTGTAGTGGTCATGACCTCTGACTACATTGACTCTTTCTGCTGCTCCCTGATAAAAGAGACCTGTTGAGAAAAAGAAAAGAAAACTGGACTCGTTTTAACTAGATAACAGGTAATCCCCTGTGCCAAATAGCTTTGTTTTAATATTTGATTTGATTACATTAATGTTTAAGTTGAGATTTGGAATAAATATTTTATTGCTACTGTGTAAAAGAGAATTCTGCTGGTATAAAGCACCTTATTTGTTTAAAGTTTTTGCAAACCACATGTTATTGCACTTTTATAGTATAATGTATAGCAGTACATTTAAATCAAAAGTGTGCAATACATTACTTTAGAATTCATTTTTCAATTTTCCGCGTAACAATGCGATTAATCGTGATTAATCGCAAGAAATTCATGCGATTAATCGAGATTAAAAAATTTAATCGTTGCCCAGCACTAATATATATATAAAATGACGCGATCAACATTAAACATCAAATAAATCAAAACTGACGAATAAAACATTGCCGAATGAAAAGTCGACCCAGTACGAGGTGTTGATTGACTTCGAATCTACTTCATCTATGTTTTGATCATCATTCTGAATCTGATCCGCATTGTGGGGAAAGAGTGATATCTGATATTTGAAGAGTGACTGGCGGGAAAAAAGGTTAAAATAAGAAGTCCAGCAAAACAACTACACTACCGTTCAAAAGACAGGGATCGGTAACATTATTAATATTTTAAAAGATGTGTTTTATGCTCACAAAGGCTATATTCATTTGACTAAAAATCAACTAAAACATTACTACAATAAAATCTGTTTTCTATTGTAATATATTTTAAAAATGTACTTTATTCCTGTGATGCAAAGCTGAATTTTCAGCATCATTAATCCAGTGTTCAGTGTCACATGATCCTTCACAAATCATTTTGATATGCTGGTTTGCTGCTCAAGAAACACAATATACTTTAATCTGTGTTGAAAACAGTTTTGCTGATTTATAATATTCTTCTGGAAAATATGAAACAACTTTTCAGGAATCTTCAGAAGTTTAAAAGCGCAGTATTTATTTGAAATAGTTTTTTATAAAAAAATGACTCATTCCATGATATGCCTACCCCAAGCACTTAAAAAGAGAATAAGAAGTGAGAAAGACAGAGGGTCGTATGTAAAGCGGTATTTTATCAGACGAGATGTGCTTATGATTACTGCTGATTCTCAAGCATGTGCTGGATGCGTGCCAACACGCTGTGCACAAAAGGATTACGCTGTCACCCCCGGGTGCTTGCAATCAAGGCGGTGTTTATTGCATCAGGAAGATTTATTTTTATTGAGCTGCTCATTAGCAGGGTTTAATCAGAGCCCTATCTTATGACTGTTCCAACACTGATATCGCATCGACTCATCAGCCAGGCCCGAGAAAAAGCAAACAAACTCGATCCTTCCCGCTCTGCAACTTTCAGCCTCTTCTCTATCACATACAAGGACGACACCATGAATATGAATGAATCACGTAGAGATATGCAACGGCATGTGAATATTACCGCCAAACACACTCCACAAATGCAGCAGATGCAGGCATGTGCTTTGACACCACAAGGCCATTACTGAGGGAATATCAACATAGGCTTATTGGAAAACAGTGCCTCTACCAACATTTTTGCTAAACTCAAAAAATGTATACATAAAATTCACTGCAGTTGCCAGCTGAAATAAACATTAGTGACAGTAAAACGTCAAAAACTTGAATTCCTTTTCACACAAATCATGATTACAAGGCCAGATTATTCAATTAATAAAGACGTATTTTCCAGAACAATACTGTTATGGCATCAAAACGCTTTTAGCGCATGTATTTGTTAATTCACTTTGATGTTTGCATCACATAATCAGTATGGCTATTTAGATGTAGCCTAAGCTTGGTAGGTAGCTCAACAGGTACAGCCTTGCACATGTGATACAGAGCACTCGGTTACTAGTCCAGCGAAACACAATAAATGAGCTCACAGATACCACTTTTCCACTGACGTTGTATCGCGTTCCTGTGCCGAAACCAGCTCTCGGTCAGTTCTCATCCGGGCGAACTGTAGCCTGTTGCGAGCGAGGTCTAAAAACAAACAGTGTATGCCCTGTTGTATACACTGGCAGAACGGTTTTGTTGTTCACAGTTTCGAAGTGGTGATTCTAAGACTTGTAGAAGCCAGCTAATATGATATGGTTGCTTCTAGAGATGCTGGAATTAGCAGATTTTCACATGATCGGCCATGACCGATCGACCGGCCGAGTCAGTCTGACATATGCCGATTTTATGCAGGTCAAATGCAGTAGGGCACTGTATGATTAACATAGCGCAACATCACCATCACACGTGCACATGTAGGAAACCTTGTGACTCACGGCCATTTCAAACCGCAAACGTGAGCTGCGCCTATTATTTCTAGCGTGCGGGCCGGAGCAGCAGTGAAGCGGGTGTTTCGTTGAAGAGTCTATTTTTGCCTCGCTGCTCACGCTCAATTAAATTGAAAGCACACTTTTGATGGACAAAATAAATATGATTTCACACAAAAGTGCAGAAAATGCACAGAATTTGCATGTCTGGTGTGTTTTAACCAGAAGTGGAGTATATGTCTGAAAAGAAAATTAATTTTCTTTTTGAAACGAACACATTTTTTAGTTGCATATTGGATGTGAAAAGAAGGAAATGGTTCTTCCATAACACTGCACTTTAGATGTGTGTGAATTTCCCACACCAGGAGTAATTTATATAGTCCTGTTTTATACAACGCGTTCTCATCTTAGGGCGTCATATAGTGACACTTTTGAAATTTCGTCTGAAATCCAACACGCATGGCACCCTTTAGCGTCAATATAACACGCACAGAGCTTTGTTCGGTTCGGTTATGGGTAGGTTTAGTTCTGGGGTAGGTTTGGGGTTAGACCACTTAGGAGGCGCCTTCTGGCCCATTTATAACTGCGTCTCATATTGACGCTAAAGGGTGCTATGTGCGTTGTAGACGAAATGTCAAAAGCGTCAGTACATGGCGCCTTGGAATGAGAACGGGCTGGTTTTATAGTGAATACAGTTCAAAAATGTTCTATGCAAAATGTAAAATGTTCTACTAAAAAAGAGAGAAAATAAATATTTGAAAAAAGAAAAAATGAAATCGGAATTGGCAAAAATCGGATATCTGGCGGTTCAAACTCGGAAAATCGTAAATCATAAACGGCCTAGAAAATTGTAATCGGTGCATCTCTAGTTGCTTCAGCAATGCATTTTTATTTTTTGTTTTTGTTTGTCATTGGTTGCATTTGTTTACACGATCAGTTAGGTTTAGTACAGGTGGTACGTTATCAAATGCAATTCAGCATTAACCTTTCAGCGCCACTCACCAGACATTTCGTTTCCGATTGACGCGCTTGTTCACTTGCATTGAAGTAATAGCGAATATTAAAAAGCATGTGGTTAACCGGAAAAAAAGGCCGTTAAAATCGATTCCCTATTTTCGAAACTTGTGTTGGTTGGTCCAATCAATTATGCGATCGATTTTTGAACATAAAGTGACAGCCCTAGACGCTATACGTACAACAATCAACAAAATAAAACGTAGCCAAATTTCACGTTTATCTGCTTCTAATGGATGTCACGAAAAAAAATGTCCCCACAGACACATTGCCACATTTCCTAATGAGCTTGAAGTTGGTGAATATGCTTTGTAATGGCAATAATTAAAGTGAATAAGTAAAATCCTCATTCTCGCACCATGGTTCAGGATAAGCCATCACAGAAGGGCACTCAGACGTCATTCTCCCCTGGGGTCGGCTGGAGGAGCACAGGGTTCTGCTAGGGCTGGCAGGACAGGGGAGCTCACGCACAGCAGCCAAGCCTAACAGACCGCACGGCCAAACCAGAAGAGCTGCCTCATACCTCTTCTGTCTTCAACAAGAAAACCACCATCCCTGGTCATCCTTCTTAATGGCAGGACAGAGTCAAGGGTACTCCAACATAAAGAAAAACACTTATCCTCCCATGAAGAGGAGTAAAAGGAAACGACAGCGCGATATTAATGATGTAATAAACTGATTGATAGCCAATAGGAGCTTATGACCGCTGCCCTCAGAGATCCCATCTGTCACTGGGAGAACCGAGCCAAAATGACACGGGCTACATAACACATGCTAGCTTTCTATCGATTAACTCTCTCTGGCCCTGGGCAGGGGAAAACACACTGACACTTAATCGCAAGGTAAAGAGAAGTGTCTCAACACTGCCAAGAGCGACTCGGCCTACTATCGCAATCTTTCCCAGACAAACCACGAACACATGGAACATTTATCATCATTATGACTGGAAGCCGAGGCTCTCAAAGCCGAATCAAATGTCGGTTTCGAAGTACAGCCCGAAATAAGGCTAAAGCTGAAATCCACAAACAGACTAACATTATTATAGTTCATTTGATTTGACACTAGGACTTGTAAATGTGACCATTTTCATACATTAAAGGAGAACTCCGGCGAACAATGAACCTTTGGTCTAATAAAACATTGGTACCTAGTCAATCGTTCTCTGAGATTTGTTTTCATGATAATCGAATGTAAATAGTGTTATCTCTAAAAACTGTTTAGCTTATAATGTTAGTGATAAATGATAAATGGTAATGATAAATCGCTAGTTTATACCACTAACAAGGCTCAAAATAGCCCCACACTAACGTAGTAACATAATGAGTGTCCATACATGCAAAACGAAGCATTGAGAATTTTGTAAGTGTACAGATCGTTTAATAAGAAGATATTTTATAAAGACAATTCACTTCGTGTATACACAGCAGGCACCATCTTAGAATATAGTCTCGATAAGTCGATCCCCGAACGTCGTGCTGAGTGATCTGAACTGTATGAAGTTCAGCGAACTTCTGAACTGTATGAATGGCGTTCGGGGATCGACTTATCGAGACTATATTCTAAGATGGCTCCTGTCTGTATACATGAAGCGAATTGTCTTTATAAAGTATCTTCTTATTAAACGGTCTGTACACTTACAAAATTCTCAATGCTTCGTTTTGCATGTATGGACACTCATTATGTTACTGTGTTAGTGTGGGGCTATTTTGAGCCTTGTTAGTGGTATAAACTAGCGATTTATTTTTACTTAGTCAATGGCCCCAGTGCTAGCATTATATGCTAAACAGTTTTTAGAGATAAAACTCTTTACATTCGATTATCATGAAAACAAATCTCAGAGAACGATTGACTAGGTATCGATGTGTAATTATACCAAAGGTTCATTGTTCCTTTAAAGGAGAACAATGTCATCACAGTAATTACCATGGTAGCAAACAAGCACAAGGCTCCACAATGCAAATCGGAGAGCTTTGCAGAAGCTTTAGCCGGAGTACATCATCTTTAATTTATTACTCCAAATCCTTCAAAAGACAAATTAAAAATGAGGAACAAATCAGTGGTACACACTAATCCTCAAGTCTTTTTCAAGAGAAGAGATTGAACTTCAATTTGATTGGTATTTTGCACAGTAGGATAGAGAGGAAAAAATCATTTCAGACTCCAGTCCTAAAAATACCAGGCCATGTTAAGTGCAAATGTGCTCACGACTCAATCTATACATAGAGGGAGGCTGAGCTGGCTACTACAGAGGATTAGGACCCACACTACAATGTTCTTGCCATCAGCGTTTTGTGTATCTAAAATGGAAATCCTGATAGAAGCATCAGGGCATGGGTCACGTGCAGCCCAGTACTCGTTCGCTGACTCTGCCTGTCACACGCAGCGAGTTTTTGGAGTGTATATTGGTGACCCCATCAACAGCGCTATATTCTTTACATGACGAACTAGTTGTTTATTGGCCGAGTGCGAGTCAGCGTGAAGGAGCATCTTATTTTGGCCCACTTCACCACCTGCACAGCAGGGCCGGACCCGGCCGAACCGCTCCAACCCGGCTCTTGACGCTCCAAGTGGTGAAAGTTTTTCAGGGAACATGGAAGGGATGGAGAAGTTGAGTTTAATGAACAGAGGAGATGGATAGCAGCCTTCTGAACGACAGGGATACAGAAGGCATTTCGGACATGTTTGAGAGATTGATCAAATCTATTTATACAGAATTATCTGAGAAATGGTGCAGAACGCCATAAAAATCGTTTTAAATGGATAGTTCACACAGAAACTAAAATTATTTACTCACACTCATGCCATTGCAAACATGTATGACTGTCTTTCTTCTGCAGAACAGAAAAGATCATTTGAAGATTGTTGGTAACCAAACAGTTTAGGTGACCATTGACGACCATTTGTATAAAGAAAAAAAAAACATTTCTCAAAATTGAGGATTGGTTTGGAAGAACATTTCCATTACAAGGACTATTCCTATTATTATTTTTTAAAAATAATAATAATGGGATTAGATTACTAGTAATTTTGCATTAACTATATGAGCATCACAGTTCAACATCTAACTGCTTTGCCACCAGTCTGAAATTAAATGGACAAAAAAGATCTGATACTCTCTCAATTTTAATAAGTTTTTATATATATATATATATATATATATATATATATATATATATATATATATATATATATATATATATATTCAAAGAGGAAACATAACTTCAATCCCTGTGGATCATGCTGAGTGGACCAAATGGGCCAGTTCTTACGGTCCACGCTGTGCCTTCTCCTCAGAGAGCTCAGAAAACCACAGGGACACTGAGAGATCAAAAAGGTCATTATGCACCCACTCATGCCAAATATCTGCTCTCTTATTCCCAGTTGAAGTCTGCTCACTCTCAGAAACAGTCCTGCTGGTGCTCACCGGGGCCAGGCGGAGTGTGAACGGCTGCAGGCTGTTGGGGCATCACAGCAAGATGACCCTCAGAACGGGTTTGTGGGGTTAAAAGAACAAAAACTTGGCAATACATACAAGTAATTCAGCTGCGTTTTAAATACTACAATAATAAAAGCTATACTACGTTAAAAAACTCAAAATTTGACTTGGAATGAATATGCTTGAATTGGTCAGAGCAAAATAAATGGCAAAAAATTCAACAGTTTACTCTTGTTGGTAGGGCAGGGTGGTATGACGATAAATATTGTTACCAAGGGATAAAACATCTATCGTTAGAGATTTTGCTATATCGTGTATCGTAAATATGCTTTTTAAGCTTGGTAAAGTAAACTTAAAGTAACAGCAGCTTAAAATACCAACCTGCTGTTCTGTATCATTAATGTGATTCAAACAAAAGAAAAAAATAACTTAATGCTCTTGACTGAATACATTCTTTTTAGCTTTAATAAGAATTAATTTCTATTTAATTCATACAGTGAAGACTATGCAATATTTTATTTTTACATTTATTACATTTCTGTACTAATTCTAATTACATAAACACATAAACCTATTGTACATGAAAACATATTTTTGTTGTATTGTATTTGTCCTATTGTTTGTAATTTGCTTTTTAATAACAGGAATTAGCTAAAATAACAAAAAATAACTATCGTGATGAATATCATGATTGATAAATAAAATTTCTCATGTCAAGAAATGAGAATTTGGTCATATCGCCCATATTCTTGGGTATTTGTCATGGTACTAAATGTAGTTATTCAGATCTACTTAAATATTTTATTTACATTTACAAAATTCATAAGGTATATTTCAACGAATTCACGACTTTTAAAGCTACACTTTGCGATGAAAAGGTATGCGAACATCCAGTGAATATTAGTTTCTGTTCCTCTCAATTCCGATTGTTTTAACTCCTACGGTGGCCAATGTAGTCCAAGATTAACATGGCTTCCAGTTCGACTCTTGTCCATGAGCGTTAACTCAAACGTAAACGCGAAAGGCGAAGCTTGAATTAACGGGTATGTCCCTCTTTGGCTAATGTACTTTCAAGATGGAGGGGCAACATGGCGACCGACATTAGAACCCCTTACCCGGATGTGTTTTCAATGAACGAAGTAAATATACATTAATGAGCACATATATTTCTGAAAGAACTAAGTGTTTTTAGCCAAGAATAAACTAAGAGTTACAGTGTAGCTTTAAATAATTTAAAAAGTGCAAAAATTGAGTACATCCTAATTTAAATTAAGACTGTACTAGACCTATATAATTGACAAACAATGAAAAGAAAAAAGATGATGAGAGTACCAACGATTTCATATCATGGACAAGCATCGTGATTCTGAAATAACTGCTGTTTTGATTAGTACTGATGGGCATGTTGGGAGACATTATGGATGCACCTGCAAAATATTTCTGGTGCCTCACTGCGTCCTGGGCGAATACTTTAAAATTGAATTCTGAGGTACGGTTTAAGCTCACAGCACCCTAATCTTGTTTCCACATACAGTAGGACTTGGGTCAGATATGTAATGAAATTGGAATGTGATGGAAAGTTGATCTCTCATAAAGAAAGGATGATGTGGCTCCGCCCACAGCCCTTCAGCTCCGACGGGGATTAATAACTCCAGGGATTTCCCCCTCCAACTCTCAATATCAAAACCCCCTTTCACAGTTACTCATCTCTACCCAAATAAAACAGCGGTTCAAAATTTCACAACCTGGCCTCTTGCTGATTATAACAGTTGTTGAAGAGCAAGCCTTTTAATTTGCTATTGCCATAAATAGGCTATCATGAGTTTGCCGCATCTGTCGAAGACGATGACGGGAAGGGTACGGTTAAAGAGTGTCTTCCGCTAAGACTCTCAGCATCAGCTCAACTCCTGCTAGAACACCGACATTAGTGCGAGTTCAGTTCGGCCTGAGGCTAAATCACTGGTGGATGCAGCCACGACTGTCAACATGCATTTACTAACACACACAAAGGAAAAACACAAATAATGAAAAAATGTTTGCCTACATAATAATTAAAAATGCAATAACTTCCTCTGAAATGACTTTCCTTTTCCACTTTGAGGACAATAGCTAAACACGCATCCCCTCCAACCACTCGTCTGCTTCTAGCTGGAACCATCAAACAATTGTTAATAAGTATTAACATATTTTTTTTACAACTTGTTGAGCAGATGAATGCAATAGCCAATCAAAGTGTTGAAGTTATTCATAACCTACTCAATGCTACTCAAAATGCCAGAGATTTTGTTCAGCGTGAGCTTATCGACCGAGTGCTTGTGAATCTTTTCATTAGAACCGGCAACAAAGTATAAACGCAATGTAAATAAGAGATTGAATGTGTAATGTAGAAAGATTCGCTGATTTTAATGGGAGTTTTCACAAGAGTGCAGAACTCAATTATTGAGCTCACGCTGAACTGAGGTGATTTACAGCTTCAGTGATTATGTGCTTTTGACTAGCTTTCAGTACGCAGCTAAGTCAAATTTGAATAAAAGTTTTATTTTTCATGCTGCTAAGTACACACACTACAATGTTTCAGAGAGTATCACCAGTATTAAATGCAGGTTTAAATCCAAAACCACAAGGATTGACAACCCTAGTGAAAAAACCTACAGCAAAATATATTTAAAAACCATTTATTTCATACTAAGTATAGTACGAATCTATTGTCATATTTACCTACTTATCGCTTGAGATTTACTGATATAAATATTATAATTAAACTTTATGGTACCGCTTCCTTTTACAGTACAGTACTTAGTGTACTTACAGTGTACTTACCTAGAAAGTACTGCTAATATAAGGTAAGTACATGGAACAGGGGTAGGTTTAGGGGTAGGTTCAGGGTTAGTACTAGTTATTACCCAGTAATTATAGTTACTAAAATAAGTACATAGCATTTACATGGATAACTGGACTGTAAAAGGAAGCGTTGCCAACTTTATTTGGAGTACTTCTTTTCTGCACAATACACATGTCCTAATATTAAATCTAAAATGTGTTTAATATCACTATTAGTAAGGATGGTGCAATCATGATCACTGTATAATATTTGTCTTGAAATGCTAAATATTTAAAATGTACCTGAAGTATATTTCCAATAGTTACTTTAACACATTCAAATAACCTTAAAGAAATCTTTAGTTGAACCTCAGCACTATTTCTGAAGTGCATTATGTACAAAATTGGTTATTTAGCACTTTAAGTATACCAATTTAGTATACCAAAAGTCCAATTGCAGGGTTTTTATTATAAAGTACATAAATGTAAATGTATTTGTAGTAGGCCATATACTTAGTATAAAATAAATGTATTTCAAATACATTTTGGTATATATTTTTTCACTATGGATAGTAGTAACAGACAGGGGTTTTTGATAAATCAAAATGGATCTGAGCATGTCTGTGAGAGTTAATTCTGATTACTGTAACTGCCACTAACTCTTTGCTCTTAATTTAATTACTACCTTTGCACTTAACATTTTTACAGCAATATTTACTTAATTAAAACATTTTGAAGGCTGCATGCTGTTTTAATGTATAATTTACTTCTAGCAATTCGTTGGGCCCGAATTCCCAAAAATAAATGGAAACACTGCAAAAACATGCAAAGAGAATTGGCGAATCAAATGGCCTAAGTGACTTACAGCTGGTATTCCAGGCATCTATTAAGGTTAGTCGAAAACCACAGAGGATCTTTAACAGAACTTACTATTGCTTCTGGATAAACATAAAAGCATGAGGGGACTTACAAATATTATTAAAGGGCGGGTTTACTGCTCTTTTTCTTTGCATGATTGTGTTTATGGGGTGCAATATAACATGTATCCGTGGTTTTTCTTTTTTTAAAAGTCTTATTTTTCATAAATTTCACCTTTATTGTCAGCCGCGCTCTCCCCTGTCCCCTGAACGAGTGGTTGACTTCCTGATTCTATGAAAACACTCCCTCAGAATGACGTGGCAGGCTCAGATTGGTTCGTTTGGGCCGGTGTGTTGTGATTGGCTAAACTGTCGCTCACGTTGTCCGGAAGATTAACGCCCATTACCTTTACGGGCGAAACGGGCGGGCATGCCAAAAGTGGATAACATAGACGGTGGATACACGTAAATAATGATGTGGAGACTGCAGTATCAGTGAGGCAGAATCAGACCGAGAAAGCCGCGATGAATCGAGTCAAACAGAACCTCACCACACACGGCTCTTAATAAAGGTTTCTGAATGATAATTTAACTTTATACACGTTTGTTTTACACAATAGCATCTGACTAGCAACGATAGCAACTGACTGGCTAACTAATGTTAAACACAAACAGCGTTTGCAGGTTTAAGTTCTTGATCAAATCGAATAATAAAGTCATAAAGCATATATATATATATATATATATATATATATATATGAAAAAAACATTTACAACATTAGTACTTATAAAAAATTCAGGTCCATAATGTTTGTACGCGTTTGCCGTAGACACAAAATAGCCTAACTAGCCCATAAAGCCTACAAAGCCAGCGCAGGCATTTAAAAAAAAAAAAAAAAAAAAAAAAAAACAACGCTACGTCGGTAATTATACATGCAAATACATTTAAAATGATGAAGTCTTAGCCTACTTACAGATTGTGGCCCAACAACTGCTGACTTTTAACTGCTGGTTTTAAAGTTGGATCTGCTTCATGATTTAGAAACAGTTTCTTGTTTACGTTAATCCAGTGTTGAACTCGTGGAGATTCTGGAAGCTGTCTCTCGTAAATGCGCAGCACAGAGAGCTAGATTACGATCATCACTTTCAGGAATGTAATCGAACACAAATTGTATCCATTGTTGTCGAAGTATAGTGTCCGTGGGAAGCCCGAAACACAGAAGACCTGACAGCTGCGTGAACACAACACACTCGACACATGCCCTTTCCTGCATATTCCGGAGGGAGTGGTTGATGCAAATGTGTGGGTTAGTGACGTACCATAACCCAGCTGTAGTCCAAAACGAGTCGTTTTTGTAGACAATTTTACTTCCTGATTTTTAAAAGACGATATCTCTGCTTACACTGAACTTTCAGTGCTGCAACTTTGCAGATACTCTTCATGCACCAACAGCAACATTACACACTATTTAAAAAGAAAAAAGTGAAATCGCAGTAAACCCGCCCTTTAACCCTCTAAGACCGTCTGGAGCGCCGGCGCTCCAGTTTGCGTGTGTCTGTTTAACAGTCTATGGAAACTGAAGCCAAATGGCTAGCTCAATCATTCTTTTTGCAAACAAAACCAGAGATGTAACATGTTCAGATCAAGCCTCCAACATGCTCATGTTGCATTGTTTTCACCCTCTAATGAGTCTGTACAAATTGCGTAAAATGCGTTTACAAAAAAAAAAATCACAAATGCATTGCACGTCTTTGCACACATGTTCAGTAGATCTGCGATTGATAGTTACGTCTTTCAATGACGCATTGACGCATCATGTTCTGTGCACTATAGTCTATGACCCCAGCGTGTGTCGCATATAGTGACGCCAAAAGCTGCATCATTTGACCATGCATTCGACTCCCACCTGACTCCCATCTGCTATATGTTCCTTCTTATCGTCATTGTCTGTTTAGCATTGCTTCATTCTATCATTTCTTTCTCATTTATACACTTGCAAATAAAGGCACATTCACACACGCACACACACACGCAAAGTTGTATCAAAAGGAAAGTACACAGACGCGCTGAACTCTCCGTCTGCTTATCGGCTTTATTTATTTATTTTATATTTATTTTATTATTAATTGTTCTGACAGGGTCTATTTATTTTATATTCTAACCAATTCAATGTTCAATCAATATTCAAAAGCAAAATATTATCTGTTTGACCACAAATGTAAATGAATATTTTACATGGCATTTTTACATTTTTGCATCTTAAAAACTAATTTATGTAAACAGTTGAAATTTTTCAGAGCACGTTTTTCACACTGACAAATGTGAGGTTGACATTTATCATTTTTTTGTATTGAATAAAATATGTATAATTTTTTTTAAAGTTTTTTCTTTTTGTTTATTGCACTTTTGAGATATTTATCTAGTTACTATTGATTTATTACAAACATAGCCTTCAAATTGGGAGAGTAATGATTATTTTGATGTATGGCATATGAAAATGCTCAAAAGAATGACGGCACAGCATGTAAAAATAGAAAGATGTACTCTGGTGAAATTATTCTATGGCAGGTCATAAAGGGTTAAAAAATCGTATTTTCTACTCGTCACAAAGCAGAAAAAAACCCGATTCATAGAGATCCCATGTATTGTTTTCCCGTTGTCATTATTTTGTTTCACGTCCAATGACACACCTGAGACATCCAGCAAACTGCTCCAGAACAGATGTGAAAGTTTACAGCTTCCCTTCCTTGTTTCAAACACAGCTGTCCTCCACAAGACACTTATTTATTCATCACAGCCAGAATAAACTCAGCTTTCTCAAATATATTGAAAGAATAACTATAATCTAAATATGCCCTAGTTTAATTTCCATTCTTTGAACTCACATCAAAGTTGTTGTCCCCCTCCCCATCCCCCTCCTCTAAAATCCAAATCAATCACCAAAAACGGCAACAAATCCGCTGTTGGGGGGAGGTTTGCAGAAACGCTGGAAAAGATGCACATGCCGTGCCAAGTAACCTGCCTTCAAAAGGGCCTTGATCGCTATGGCAACAGCATGATCTTCCATAACCAAGCCATGAGGTGACCTGAGGTACATAAAAGAGATGTCCAAAAACCCTCCCAGAATTCTCCCTGCCAGAGGAAGCCGCTGTTCTGACGGCATCGCATGCGCAACATGGCCCAACGGTTCACAGAGCAAGCGGCAGGTTAGCTAAAAATAAACAGCCTCCTGTCAGAGAGAAGGGGTCCTTTACTTTTTAAAGAGCACAACAATAAGTTGTTTTTGCATAATATTCACAATATATTTTCCCACAGTATGTCAGATTTCATACACGTCCGAAAATATGTCTAAACAGTTTCTGTTAAATCCAGAAAGCTTGCTGTTAAGACTAAACGTTTCTGAAAGTGCAAGAGTGGATTAAAATGAATAACAAAAAAAAATGAATATAGAAACATCAGAAACAGAAGCTGGCTGAGGGAGTCTCAAGAGACAATGCCTTCCGGAGTTCAGAAACATAACAGGTTTGTTTCTTAACCAGAAACTACTGAAAGCCCGTTTGGTGGTTATAGATGTGAAGCGCGTTTGTAATAATAATCCATTCTGAAACAAACGCATGCTTAAATGGGAGAGACTCCGTCATTGTTTTAAACAAAACTCACAAATCCGTAGAGGAGCCTTTGATGATAAGCTGTGCTCAAGTGAGGTTTTGTCACCTTTAGTATCTTCATTATGCAGTTTTATTTTTCGGGCCTGAAATTATCTTAATATTTGAGGCTCTTTCGGAGTTCAGAGACTTTTTGCAGAGAGGATATAAAACTGTGAATACTAATCATACAGATTCTTCCCCTCTCATTAATTATTAATCAGCAGATAAAGCCTTTTACTAATCCACAGACAATAAGGGGAGTGATGTCTGAGGTACAAGTTCAAAAAGCTCAAAGCCGAGACCAAACTCCAGACAGCAGCGGGAAGGAAAACTATCTGGGAATCTAAAATATAAATAAATAAATGACTCCAGAATTTGTTCGCTCATTTTTAAGTTATTTTAAAGAAGAAGAGAATTCTGATTAATATAATGTAAAAGATTAATGCAAACTGTTTTAGTATATTTTAAAATGCCATTTATTCCTATGATGGCAAAGCTGAAGCATCATCAAAAAATCCTTCAAAAGATCCTTCAAAAAATTCGAATATGCCGATTTACTGCTCAAGAAACATTTCTAATTATCATCAATGTTGAAAACAAATGTGCAGTTGTTCGTCTTTTTTTTGTTAACCATAATAGCTTTTTTTCAGGATATAAATGTCTTTACTGTCATTTAATAAATTTAATGTGTCCTCGCTGAATAAAAGTTTTTTTTTTTTATTGTACTGACCCCAAACTTTTGAATGGTAGTATATACACTACCGGTCAAAAGTTTTAGATTGGTAAGATTTTTTTATGTTTTTAAAAGAAGTCTCTTCTGCTCACCAAGGCTGCTATTATTTTATAAAAAAAATACAAAATATTATACAATATATTAGTAATATTGTGAAATATTTTTAACATTTAAAACAGCGTTATTTTTTATGTGAATATATAGTGAAGTGTAATTTATTCCTGTGATCAAAGCTGAATTTACAGCATCATTACTCCAGTCTTCAGTGTCACATGATCCTACAGAAATTATTATAATATGATGCTCAAGAAACATTTATGATTATTATCCATGTTGAAAACAGTTTTTTACATTTTTATTTCAGGATTCTTTGATGAATAGAAAGTTCAAAAGAACAGAATTGATCTGAAATGGAAAGCTTACCATTCAAAAGTTTGGGGTCAGTAAGAATTTATTTTTTATTTTTGGGGGAAAGAAATTAGAAAATACTTTTATTCATCAAGGATGAGTTAAATTGATCAAAAGTTACAGTAAAGACATTTATAATGTTTGAAAAGATTATATTTTAAATAAATGCTGTTCTTTTGAACTTTCTATTCATCATAGAATTTTGGGGGAAAAAATGGTACACGACTGCTTTCAACATTGAAAATAATAATTTATGTTTTTTGAGCATAAAATCAGCATATTAGAATGATTTCTGAAGGATCATGTGACACTGAAAACTGATGTGTAATCAGCAACAGTAATGATGTTGAAAATTCAGCTTTCAAATTACATTTTAAAATATATTAAAATAGAAAACAGTCCTTTTAAATTGTCATAATATTTCACAATATTACGGTTTGTCTTTTTTTTCATCAAATAAAGCAGCCTTGGTGAGCAGAAGAGACTTCATTTAAAAACATAAAAAAATCTTACTGATCTAAAACTTTTGACCGGTAGTGTATATTTGCAACCATTAAATACAATTTATGAACTGATTTGACCTGCAATTAGTTGAAGTGTTGCCTCCCACATGAAGAGGCGCCGGGTGAGGTCTAACAGAGGAAGAGTTGTGTTTGCAGAAATATCCTCTGATGGCACTATTCCACTATTGTTAGTTTTAAATGCTTCTTGGTGGGTCTGTTTCAACAGCTTTTTTTCTGAAAAAAGCGAAGGACATTTATCTTTGCACAATGCAGCATGCCTGTATCACACAGCGGCTACGACATGAGAAATAACAGTGTTGGAGACAACAAAAGACAATTTTGTTATCAGCCAGGTGATACATGCCTCTCCGAGCTGTGGATGAAACAGAGGGCATATCACAGCGTTCCCACACAAGGAGTGCTCTTTACAAAGGTCTGACAGATTAGCGAGAAACATGACCAAACCCTTACTGCACATTTACACAAAATCTCGAATACCAATTACTGATCTGGACATTTCAAAGGAATAGTCGATACGGGTTCAATACGTTCAGCTTAATTGACATAATTTCTGTTATAACGCTGATTTCCATTCAATGTTTATTCCTCTGTTAAAAATAAGTTGAAAAACTGGATAGAACTTTACACATTAAAGGGATACTCCACTTTTTTTGGAAATAGGCTCATTTTACAACTCCCTCAGAGTTAAACAGTTGAGTTTTACCGTTTGTTTTCAAATCTATATTTAGAAGAATATCAGTAACCAGACAGTTTCTGGTCTCATTGACTACCATAGTATATATTTTTTCCTACTATGGAAGTCAATGAGACCAGAAATTGTCTAGTTACTGATAGTCTTCTAAATATCAGAAAATCGACTGAATGGATTCGAAAACGGTAAAACTGTTTAACTCTGGGGAGTTGTAAAATGAGCATATTTCCAAAAAAGTGGAATATCCCATTAAGGGTTTTTCTACTTTTCCATTGATTTTCGACGTAAACACGCTAGACGGACATGTATAACCGTTAGCTCGCATCTTGCATCTTTTGCAGCGCCTCGCGCATGAAGTGAAATGCGGCGCTCAAGTTAAAGTTCTTTGCGATTCCATTTTTCAAACATTAGTTATTATTAGTGTGTAATGTTGCTGTTAGAGCATAAATAATACCTGTAAAATTATAAAGCTCAAAGTTCAATGTCTAGCGAGATATTTTAATTAACAGAAGTCCCCTTTCAAAGCCTACGGCGCATGTCCGGTTTGGACTACATCCCTCCACTGCCTTTAAGGACGTAATTAGAACAGTTTTTTGACTAATCTCCGCCCACAGGAATACACAAAATAGGGAGCGTGGTCTTGTTGAGCTCCGACAGAGAATAGGAAGAGTAATAATTCGTCGACAAACCTATAAATTGATGTGAGGCAGTAATAATTTAATGTGCAGTCACGTAACAATCAAATTTTAATAAATAGATTATTGTGATGCATGGCAACGATTTCTTTTACAAAAAACATGGCAGCTTGTAAGGCTATTTGAATTGTAAAAAAATTAAGTATGTTTATATAATGTTGTTTGGATGAAAACAATTTCAAAAGAACTATACACAACAAAAAATGATTTACTTAAGAGGTGTTACAGTCATTTTTGTATTTCTTTGCAGCAGATGTTTAACCTCCGTTGGCATTTTGTCACAGTTACCACATGTACAACTATAAAACATTACTAATCAAAACTCGTGCACAGGTGTAACTAAGGCAGGAATAAACAATGGACTTATTTTAAAAATTCAACAACACCATCGTTAATTCGACAGACGAAAAAAAACATATACCACAAGCTTTTATAACAGTTTGTAACATTTAACGACAATTTACCCAATTAAAAGCATGACAACTTCTAAATAAACAGCTTAACACAATGAAACATCCTGCAAAAGTCGTGTTTGAACAGGTTCTAATCGATTCTATTCATCTATGATTCAGGCTCAAATTGATATGGTAATTATGTTTGACATTTTTACAATAACAATCAGCGCATGGATCTCCAATTTATGGTAAGAGGCGTGACCTTTCCGGGCAATGTGCGATAAGCTGCTGTCGAATCACAACACAAGAACCAATCAGAACTTGTTACGTTTTTCTGAAAGAGGGACAGTGAAAACACCGGTATACAGATAAGTAAACTGTGTGAATTATTTTTTTTTTTAATGAGCGATCGTTTCGCTGATAAGACTAGGGCTGGGTATCGTAACAAAATGTTTGATACTCGATACCGATACCTTGACTTTGATACCGGTTCCTGAACGATACCTTTTTCGATACCAATGTTATGTAACCAGTTTTATCAATATAATATTACCTACATTTTTATTTTATTTTTCAGGTGTTGACTTTTTCCACACTCAAGTATGTAAAAAAGCACCAATGCTAAAGTTTTCTATGGTTCCTAATCATTTAACAACATGTTTTCTTTACTTCAATGAGCTCATTGTTTCTGCCTTATCTTAATGTTTAACAATGAAACTGAATGAAAATTAATTGAAATGCATTACACTGTCACCTCTGATAATAACAGATCATCACTCTAAATTGTTATTTAGAAACATGCATTTTCTGTAAAGCTGCTTTGAAACGATATGTATTGTGAAAAATGCTATACAAGTGAATTAAATCAAATATAGGCTACTGGGGGCGGGATATATGCCTCGCGCTCAGCACACGTGAAGCTTGCCGCAAAGCACTGGCAACAGAAGCCTAATTATTATGGATGTGTCGTGAAACAACAGCAAGGATATATTTTTAATCGTTTATTAATGAACAAGTGTTTAATAAGTCTGCTGGCAGCAAATATGATTATGGCGATGCTGACTCGTCATTCCTGCAGCAGTGAATGCGCGCGCCTAACGTTATATGGATCAGGTAATCAAACTATTTATTTCTAATTGTTTTGTTTAAAAGTAGAATTATTTTGACCGACTATAGACCTATTTCTCTTGTCTATGAGGCAAGTATCCCATATACTGAGTGTCAGAAAACGGACTTTGTACTCTCAACAAGTGTGTGTGCGCTTATCAGATTTACCGTGTTACTGGTTTTGGTGGCAAATATCCTGTCGAAAATATTGCATCACGTGCTTCTGGTATCGAGCCTGGCACACAGGTACACTATGGATCATTTCCACATATTTTCTATCCATCTGGGTTGGGACGCTGTACACGCACGCGCACACACACACACACTCACGTGCGACGAGCTACGTCTCTGAGCAGCCGCGTAAACTAGTGTTTTCTGCCACAGCCTATCGTGCTGCGTGCTTATTGTTTCACTGACGTTGATGAGATTAACCACTTGGGTACCGAAATTTGGTATCGAAAAACAAGACATGTTTCGATACTCGGTAGTACTCGAATCAATTCGGTCGGTACCTAAAAAGTACCGAAATTCGGTACCCAGCCCTAGACCCTTATTCATCGTCTGGAATCATTTAAAGCCCTTTGAATAGTTTGCACCGAAACCATCTTTTGGACCTTGAATTTTAAAGTAGTTCACTTTTAAAAAATTAGCAAACCAAACGGGGTTTGCTCATTTTTTAAAAGTGAACTAATCCTTTAAAATTAGTTTAACTTTTTAACTTAAAAAACGTGTCTTAAGGCTTAAGTCTTACGCTTAGGTCTTAAGACACGTTTTTTTAAGTTAAAAAGTTAAACTAATTAACTTAACCTAAGCGTAAGACTTAAGCGTAAACTTCACTACCCATGTCTCGCATTCATATTTAAAGGGCAACTCCACCCATTTGCATTAAGCTTTCCATTGTTAGAAACCCAGTTATACTATTGAATGGTCATGCAACACTTTATCATTTTCCCCTGAGACGAGAGAAATCTGCTATTTACCTTTTTCACTTCCTTCAACAATGACGCAAAAATCGTCATTTTACGTCATTGTTGGCGGAAGTGTAAGAGAGGGCGATTTCAGTAAAAAACTACAAGCCCGAGTCCCCACCCTTTCAAACCCGCCAATAGGGGGTTGGACCTATTGCGCTAACAGACCTATCACAGATCAGTGCCAATGCGTTTGATTTCACTGGCAGAAACGTTTTGAAAATGTGGACGAAACTACTGAATACGCTGACGGATGCGTTATGGAGGATTGGGATTAACATTACACATCTTTTTTGGACGCTAAGCTAGCAGGCTCTTGTTCTGTGGAGAAAGCTGAGTAGTAGGGGTTACCGTCCTCTTTTTCCTGGACATGTCCGGCCGTCGATGTCCGGGATTCAGCTTTTAATTTCTGAAGTCGCCATTCATTGTTTACATGTAAGTTACAGCTTTTGTTTCAATCTAACTCAATTCCTTATGATTGGTGAATCTGACTGTTGTGTTTACATGAACGCCAAACAAGTGATCGGTTGATGCGTTTTAACATTGCTAAGAAAATTCCTGCTCCTCCGTGAGAGATACGAGACCGGTAACTTACGTCTTAGGTGCCGCTCATCGGTAATCACGCCACCGGCCTCGCGCCGTTATCCACACAGCCGGCACTCATCCCGGTCGACACAGTAAACCTGGCTCGTCCTCGCGCCGTTATACATACAGCTCGCACTCGTTCCGCTTGCCACAGTAAACATGATGAATGACGACTGTAGAACGCAAAAGCCGAATCGCGGACATTTTGGGCGATCTCGAAACACATTTTCGGACAGACTCATCACGGAGAATCACTAGTAGACTGTTGTTTACATACTGCGAGGTTAGCGGTAGGCGTGGCCTCCTAGGGCAGCGAAGCAAATGAATTCTGGGAGTTGATGTTTTTCATTCACATAAGCCAAAAATACATTTTCTGTCTTTTCTCAGTCTAGAAAGCTCCAAATTAAAAAATAATTTCACATTTCTTCTACATAAATGACCCATTTTAAATACACATTCATCTTTCCAGAGGTGGAATTGCCCTTTAAGGCAAAACTGCTTTCTGTGTGAACGGCCCGTAGTAAGTGATTTTTCACACTAAAATCATGTTATAGTGTTCATGTTTTGTTTCTATAACTATAGAAACAGTGAGCATTTTTACGCTTACAAATTGGCCCAATTCCCTTCCATTGTAAGTGCCTTCCTGTAACCAACAAGAAACAAAGGGGTAAGTTAAAATAATTGTTGTGTTATCAACATTATGCCACAAACGCTTTTCTGAACTGGACATATTCCTTTCAATTCTTTATTTAGAGCCCATCCTCCTTATTTTTCAACAGGGGAGGTAAACTGTTTTCTGTGAATGTGTGTGACCCATGGCCCATTCACTCATTCATTCACCGATGGCGGTGTCCAGCTCGTCGGGAGCAGCTGGGGTTAGGTGTCTTGCTCATGGACACCTCGACACTTAGTCAGGTGGAACCAGGGATTGAACCACCACCACAACCTACATGAACCACTGAGCCACTGTCGCCCCAGATACTACCAGATACTATAGAGAAATAGAAAGAAAAGTAACAAATTGCAGTAAAGTAAACAGTAAAAATGCTTATGCAACAAACCAGTATGTGCAAGACAATACATTAGAATAATATGTTAAGAAATACCAGTTTGCAATATTAAACAGCATAAGAAGCCGTTTTGTACAGCTAAAAATAACTGGAAGCCAGAAACATTCAATTAACAAATGCTCTTACGTGAAAAATAAAGGTGTATATTTCACCTGATATAGTTCACCTGATAATCAGGAATGGCATGCGTGATTTATCTAGCATATAGGCCCCTTCTGCGGGGAAGTCAACAGTGTCAACAAATAGAAAACTGGAGATGGCTAATACGAACCAGGGGCCTCATTTATAACCGTTGCGTACGCACAAAACAGGCCCTGAAAGAGGCGTACGCCACTTCTGACTAGAGCCAGACCGATATATCGGCATGCCGATATTATCGGCCGATATTAGGCATTTTCCAAATTATCGGTATCGGCAGTTATAATGGCCGATAAATGAATATTTAAAAAAAATGGACAAAACATGCTTGAACCATGTCATGAGTGTTGGAGTTGTATAGTTTGTCCACCAGAGGGCACTTTACACAGTCCCTGTTGGCAACACTCGTTGAGTTGGTCACGAGACATACATTGCTAGAATAACAATTAAAAGAACAGCCCCATCAGTTGCAGAATTATATTGCTAAATTATGGCTCATCATAGACTAGCTAATCACAAAGCTAGCTAATGCCACTATCATCAGTCTGTTCTGTTGTGACAAAAGAAACAAGTTTCTTTTTAAAATGCATGATCATAATATTTTAGTTAAAACTCATAAATAACGTTAGGGAAATCTGTTCGTTTTGTTGCCCGTTTCAAAAAAATAAAAATAAATAAATATCGGCCGATATATCGGATTTTCAAACCAAAAAATATTTGTATCGGTATCGGCCTTCAAAATCCTTTATCGGTTCGGGCTCTACTTCTGACGCATAAGTTGTGATTTTTAAAAACAAACTTGACGGGAAAATTTGCGCACCTGCACGCAAACTCGGACCCATGCGTACGAACGTTTTGGAGATTTTCACAGATGGTGAGCTCGAGTTTAATGTCTTTTTGGTCACTTTTAGACAGAAAATGTAAGGAAATTATACATATACAGAAAGATAATACAAATATACTTTCACTCACCAAACCTATCACCTAAAGCAAATATCCATCCCTTCTTAAATATCCGCGCCAGCACACGCGCTGGGCCGTTAGAGAAACTGACGCACAGGCTATCTAACTGCAGATGAAGTAAAACCGTAAATCTTCATTATGAGTCCTTCATAAATACAGTGCATGTTCACAATAATAGTTTAAATACGTAAATGAATGATTTAAACTATGTTTTACTTCTGATATAAACATTTAGATTAAATATGTCACTCTCATTAATGACTAAAACTACATGAAATCATTACTGAGAAGTTACAACATTTTTATATTCAATATATATAAATATTTGTTGTGGATGTGATGCTTTTGAACACTTTTCCTCTGGCATGCTGTGTGTGTTTTAATGTGTTAACTACATAGATAATTGCTTATTATGATAGCAGATTGTCTAAGAAAATGGTTTCTTGCAAATAATGCACAACAAGGTCTATCTGTTTCCATTAAAAATATAAATCAATTAAAATACTATTTGGCCAGTGGAAAAGATTAAGAAAAACTTTCTCTGAAATAAATTTTGCACTATTTTATTTTATTTATTTAAAAAACAAGGGAAGGATGGGCTACTAAATGATTTTTATTAATGTAATGTGAAGGCACATTCGTATTTCATATTTTCCTAACGTCTTGTACCGTTAAACATGTTATCAGGTGGATGAAATCATATGCAAATGATATGCAGATGAGGATATGCATAGTAAAACTAGGCGTTATAATCTCCATATATGGTTATTTCGGGGAGGAGACGCATGTACGCACAATCTTCCGCTGACTGGGATTTATAAAGTGAATTCTGCGCAGGTTCTGGCGTACGCATGGTTTTATTAGTCTGAATATTTTTTTTGCGTACGACATTATTGGCTTTCGGGCGTACGTACACTTTTAAGTAGGATTCTACGCACAGTTTTATAAATGAGGCCCCAGCACTGATTTGGCGACATAATAAGGAACTTAAAATATTATTATTATTATAATTACGTCATCTTGTGTTGTTGGGTGGAAGAATCGACAGAGTACATGCTCCAATTTGAAATTTTATTGCATAATGTTATATGCAACTATTGTGATTACATCTATTATTGTATAACCATTTTTGATTGTACGTACTTTTTGAAGAACCTGGTAAGAAAGAATAATTAAATACATAGTTAAAAAATGAATTTGCTGTATCTGGAATTTTTATTTCTAGAAAATATTTACATCTTTAAAATTGCACTGTAATGTGCACAAATGGTCGTCTTCTGGCCTTGGCGCCGAGCTTTGGATCGTACCCCACAACACAAGTCTTATATGTGACCATTAAGCACATAGTTATAGGCATTTAAAGATTTATATGCCCTCAGTTTCTCTTTAAGCATGGTTTTTCAGGTTGGTGTAGACGTCAGGCCACTCAACCGAGGTGACGTTAATCCTGTCTGATCGTTCCATCCATTGACTGAGCGTGTACGGGTTCGGCCAATCTGGTTCCGTCCGTTAAAATTAACTTTTGCAAATAACTAGACAGTGAGTGACATTACATATTAAGATAAAATCAGATTTTCTCCAGTCATTTTTAAAAAAACTAGCTAACAAAACTTGCAAACTAGCGTTAGCGAAGCAGTGAAGGGAATCGTTCTGCCTCCACCTAAGCTCCACCCACAAAAAAACTTCACCATGTTTACTAAGGGCTCTAAAGATGGGTACGGCAAAATGGCTTCTCTTTACTATCTTGATGCTTCACAAACACAAATCTCTGACAGTGCTTGAAATAAAACACCCACAGCGTTTCCAAACCGTCTCTGAAACACTGCTGTTTTGAGTAAGATGTGTCAGGAGCAACAAACAAATAAGAGACGTTTTTATCCCTTAAAAAAATATCACAGCACATCAGAGCCAAAGACTGATTACAAAATCACAAACGTAAACTTTTCATTTATTAAAAGGTTTACAAAAGCATCTCGGCTGTGCTGCTATTCAGTAATCCACTAAAAGTGTGTCCTCGACAGCAGAAGAGTCTAACAAGGGCTCTGCTTTGTTGCTTTACATAAAACAAGCATTGAGATTGAATAATGCTTGATTGTTTCCTCCTTCTACGGCACATTAGACAATAGATGATCTTTCCAGCAACGTTTAGTCACCTATGACAGGATATATATTAGAGCCAGGCCGATATATCGGCAGACCAATATTATTGGCCGATATTAGGCATTTTCCAAATTATCGGTATCGGCAGTTATAATGGCCGATAAATGAATATTTCAAAATTAAAAACATAAAAACTGACGACACACGCCTGAACCATGTCATGAGTGTTGGAGTTGTATAGTTTGTCCACCAGAGGGCGCTCTACACTGTCCCTGTTGGCAACAGTTGAGTTGGTCACGAACCATACATTGCTTGAATAACAATTATTAAGAAATAATTACGTTACGTTGTTACAGTGTAGTTGGCTAAATTATGGCTCATCATAAACTAGCTAACCACAAAGCTAGCTAATGCCACTATCATCAGTCTGTTCTGTTGTGACAATAAAAGAAAAAAGTTTCTTTTTAAAATGCATGATCATATTATTTTAGTTAAAACTCATAAATAACTACAAATAACTAATGTTAGGGAAATCTGTTAATGTTTTGTTGCGCGTTTCGGGGAAAAAAATATCGGCCGATATATCGGCATATCGGATTTTAAAACCAAAAAATATTTGTATCGGTATCGGCCTTCAAAATCCTTTATCGTCGGGCTCTAATATATATATATACTGTATAAACAGACCATCACATACATGCATCTGAACCTATAGAAAAGCTAGTGATCTGTCTTGCTTAACTGTGTATACACACACACACATATATATACAGAGGTAATTGGGCTGGGGCTCTCGGGCTCAGCCCCGACACGACTCATTTGTGTCCTGATGTGCCTGTTTGCAGTTAGTTGCCTACTGGAAATTAAGTCACATAAAATTTGATGAAAGTGATGCTTTTTAAAACATATTTCTGACACTAAAAGAAAGATTTTTGAAGTGGCATGTGTATTTTGTCTCGGCGGAGCTGAGATGAGAACAATCAGAACACGGCTGTTTTCTTGTTCAGCTGCTTAATCTCGTTGTCAGTCGACCATGATCGCGCACCCGCTCGCGCACGCGCATCTAGGTGACACGGATAAATGAATGCAGCAATATTTAATGAATGTTCCTTGGAGATCTGTAGTTTCACGGGATGAGGAAGCGTGCAAAAGTTCCAGAAATGTACAAAAAGTGCCCTGGCCTTGAATGACAACGTGAGGAAAATAAGACTAAATCAAAATGAAATAACCACGACGAGGTTGACCATGTGATTTTTCTCAGGAGATGTTTTGAGCATTTTACTTCAGACACCGGATTATCAGCAAACTGCCAAGAGAACTGCTAGCTCGCTAACGTTACTCAAAATAAACTAGCAATCTATTCAGTCAGCATTTGTGTTTGATCTGTGTGAATTACAGAAATAAAAGACTTGCTAGACCTACTGTTTTCCTACATTTCTTTGCACAAAACTCTCCACAAAGTGCCATTTAATGTTATATATATATATATATATATATATATATATATATATATATATATATATATATATATATATATATATATATATTATACCAGTCAAAAGTTTAGGGTCGGTAAGATTTTTTATGTTTTTAAAAGAAGTCTCTTCTGCTCACCAAGGCTGCAATTTTTGGACAAAAAAATACACAAAAATAACAGTAATATTGTGAAATATTATGACAATTTAAAATGACTTTTTTATGTTAATATATATTAAAATGTAATTTATTCCTCTGAAAAAAAGCTGAATTTTAGCATCATTACTCCAGTGTCACATGATCCTTCACAAATCACTCTAATATGATGATTTTATGCTCCAAAAACATGTATGATTATTATCCATGTTTGAAAACAGTTTTTTACATTTTTATTTCAGGATTCTTTGATGAATAGAAAGTTCAAAGAACAGCATTTATTTAATTAGAATCTTTTCTAACATTATAAATGTTTTTACTGTAACTTTTGATCAATGTAACTCATCCTTGATGAATAGAAGTATTGATTTCTTATTTATTTCCCCCAAAATAAAATACAAATTCTTACTGACCCCAAACTTTTTAAAGGGTAGTGTTTAATGTAACAAAAGCTTTCCATTTCAGATAAAAGCTGTTCTTTTGAACTTTCTATTCATCAAAGAATCCTGAAATAAAAATGTAAAAAACTGTTTTCAACATGGATAATAATCATACATGTTTTTGGAGCATAAAATCATCATATTAGAGTGATTTGTGAAGGATCATGTGACACTGAAGACTGGAGTAATGATGCTGAAAATTCAGCTTTTTTCAGAGAAATAAATTTCATTTGAATATATATTAACATAAAAAAGTCATTTTAAATTGTCATAATATTTCACAATATTACTGTGTTTTTTGTGTATTTTTTTATCAAAAAAATGCAGCCTTGCTGAGCAGAAGAGACTTCTTTTAAAAACATAAAAAATCTTACCGAACTTAAACTTTTGACCAGTAGTGTATATATATACACGCACACACAAGTTAGCAGTTCTATAAAAACTTAAAAAAACAACTGAGCACTTAGGTAACATGTGTAGAAAGCTGAAGAAGATATCACTCTCATAAGAAACCAAAGGAGAAAAAAAAATAACATTTTGGCCAGCTTAAATTTAAGACAGAGCTATGTTTCACCTTTCATTCACAAGATGGTCAAAATTTTAGTCCAAGGAGACAAAAACAAAAATGTATGCAATTAAAAAAAACTGAACTACCAGCCAACTATTAAAAGTTAACAACAGTGGTGCCTTTCATTTCAGTGTAATTATAACCGTGGCTATATCTGATTTCAAAGACCATTTCTGAACCCTTCTCTTACCTGCTTCTTATTAATCAAGACCAATCAAAATCAAAAACACCTTGGGATGAAATTCCTCCCTATAATCAACAGCAGCAAGACTTTACTGAGAATCAACAGGAGGTGACTGGACAGTGTGAGAGGAAGACAATCTTTCATTAAAGGATTTCCACGTGAAGTCCTACCTGATGTGCTGAACTGGCTGCTCCCAAGAGTGGTCGGCCTGTTTTTCCCACTGTTTACAGGTGGAGAAAACATCTATGGGAAGACATACAAAAATGAATTGGTACTAAAATTGTGTTTCATCTTTTAATGAAAAAATATTCAATATGAATATTTTATTTATCCCAAAGTATCCTGGCTATTTGCACATTCATTACATTGCTACTTTGGGATCAATAAAATATTCATATTGAATATTCTTTTTCATCTATATATATATATATATATATATATATATATATATATATATATATATATATATATATATATATATATATATATCTATATATATATATATATATATATATATATATATATATATATACACACACACACACTTTTTTTATTTGATGAAGAATATAAATATATAAATATACATATAGGCTTTAGCTAAATATAAAAAAGTCAAACTTGATATCGAATCATGAATTCTTAGAAGTGAGTGACTGAACGAATGGCAAAAGTTAGTTAAAATCATTGATGAGTGTCTTACCGCGCTAAAATCCAGCAGATCACTCAGCTCCTTATCCGTCCCGATAGCGGCAATCCGCTGCTGAGGGTTCATCCTTACGATCCTTTACTAAATCTACAAAACACAAACATCATTCCCCTCAATCTGAGAGCCTGATGTGCGCTGAAGCTTCATGCTAGCCAGCACAGCTTATGCAAATGACATCAGTGAACATCCGCAGCTTGACATTTGCTAAACATCCCCACCTCAGTCTTTACCATAACTTTGCGATCTTTCAACACCTTGGTACAAACCGGCAATCGAAGAACTTGGTTGTCCTTGAATAAAACCCTTTAAATAGTAATAAAGAGCTCCTGAAGGCAGTCCCAAGACCTCCTCTCCCCAGCTTCGTATTATTGACAGCTTTAGACGAGGTTACGGCATTTCTGTTTTAATAATAGCAAGCGCATGACGTGACATGACACGGTGGAAAAAGGTTATATTTTAATTTAATAGAGCGGGCCTGATAAGGTTTTAGGATGACCAAACGTGGACATGTTGAGAAAGACGCTGCTCGACTGTGTCACACACACACACACACACATGGACCCGCAGCATCATTTTTCAACTGCATGCGTTTGATACCTCAATAGCTATCAAAAGTCACGAGCTCATAATGAAAGCCCACGCGCTGTCAAAACATCTGCCGCTACACACTTTTGTTATTGTTGTGTTAAAGGAGAATGGTTACTTTACAAACAACGTTGTTGCTGCTGCTGTTGTTGTTGTTTGCAAATTGCCAGTTACCTATTCATAATAATGGTGCGACCATCAAAAGATTAAGCGAAAAATCGACCATAAGCACTGACAAAACACTAATTTTAACACGGACAATTTACAGCGCGATGTCAAGCTGAAGTATTTAACGTTAAGCATATATGCCGACCCCGTTCCCTTTATATCGGCTCCCGTCTTTTCTGCCATCCCAACTTCTTTCACCCGGTCCAAACCCCCTAAGAAAGTCTGTGCAATATTTTACCTTTTCTGCTGTCAAAATTCCAACTAGGGCGATCGGGTGTGCCGATGACGGCGAAGGTTTCCTTGTTTCGGGTCGGAAAGATAATACAATCGGTATCTTTTGCGCTAAAATTTTGCAAATATCCACTATGTAACTTGCGAGTTTCCCTTAGGCAGACATTTTTGCTTGGCGATAACCGAATCACGACAATGACGTTCGAAATTGTATCCTTCCACCAGAGCCGTAGACTTGAGCGTTCTTCAACGGTGCGGATGAATATCATGTGTGGCGAATCATACAACCTTGCTAGGGGAGTAATGGACCACTGGAGCGCCTCCTAAAATCAGTTTGGTTTACCACACAACTCCCTTCACATAAATGTCGGCTTTGTTTGGTGTGTGTATTATTAGTAATAGGAGAAATTGAGTATATTTGAAGCATGGATTACATAATTCCAGCTGCATTAGGTCAAGTGTTCTGCAGGAACAAGTGCAGGAGACCGTTTGAACTTGTGCTCACTTTCCAAAAACTATGTCGACATATGGACATCCTATTCCCCCCTTTCAAACCTTATAGTAGACCTAACTTTTATCACCACACTTTTTTTTCTTTATCATCTGAATTGGAATTCTAAATGTTGCCACCACAGCATCAAGAATAGGCTATAGAGCAACAACATAAGACACTTATAAAAAATAGTGCAAAATATAGTATTTATGTGTTTGTTTGTGTTACTTATGATAAGTTATGATGTGAAGTTATGGAAAAACTAAATGATTTTAGAAATAATAAAACGTATCATTGTTTGCAATAATAATATTATTGCTGTATTGCTGTTATTAATTTTTTGACTTGTTTCTTAAATAGATTCTAAACAACTCTAATATTTTAATTTTCATATTTAAAGATAAATGAATCTGCAAACAGTTTTTACAACCAAAATTGACTATATAATAGCCTACTGTTGTTTACATGTGAGAAGAGGCATATTCAATCTGAGCATATGTAAAATAAAAAACCATCCTGGGTTGTCAATTTAAGAGTAGCCTAATTAAACACTATAGAAATGTGCTGAAAAACAAACAGCAACCTAATTCTAATAAATGGCAGATTCCTCAGTACTAACAGTGCATGACTTGAACTACAATACATTGTGATAGCTGTTTGTATGCTGTAAATTACAATGTGTTTAATATTTATTGTAAAATAATAGGATTTTCACTGATAGGCCTATCTAAAATAATTATATTTAGTAAAACTAGAAAGTAGGCTACTTCATAAATACAGAGAACAGGGAAAATTGTTTACGCCATTAAGTACATCCAAACATTAACCAATTGTAATCAAGTTCACGGATATTTAACTTTCAAGAAACTACAAAATGATTATCACTTACTAATTGCATGTCCAGAACAAAAGGGTGCACAGAGTTTGTGACTAAACCAAAACAGCTTACAGTTGAAAAATATAAGCAAACATAAAAAAAAAACTAAATTTCTTAACTTTCTGAATGTAAGAACGAGATGTTTGGTGATGATGACATTCATTGTTTATAAAGGGCATGCTCCTCATAGCCCATCACAATACTCATAGTGCCACCTGTTGGTCAAAACAAACAGAAGTATAATATTGGATAAAGTTGCAATAGACAAATTGAAGTCTTACAGAATTATCTATTTTTATGATTCTGTTAAATCACCATTTATTTGCCTCAAACTACTGGGTACGTTTTCCTGGCGTTATTCTAACATTAGTTGTTTTTAATGTAACAACATTAGTTTCCTTGATATATTTCGAAACTTGTTTTAGTATAACGTATCACGCTGCAAGTCTTAAAATCTAAACGTACTCTACTAAGAATATTTAACGTCAGCACGTGGCGTTTGTCTTTGTTTTGGCCTAGTTTATATCGTCTGACTCATTAATGTAGTAGTTATAGTTTCATTTCTTCTCAGCACACAATTACTTAATGTTCTGTATTCTTAATATAAGACGTTTCCAAAAGTTGCATAAAGTCTTGGTTCTGTGGACGTGAGCCTCCTGGTTTCTCAACAATAGCCCCTCTGATTTCCCATGAGTCTCCGCGCTTCATGCCGCGGTGAGCGTGTCTGTCTGAATCAACACTGATGTTGTTAGTAAATATTTTCGAGATTTTAAAAGGTAAGTTTGAGTTTCGTTTTTTTAATCTGCAATGTTTGCCTCTGTGTTATCATAAACCCAGTGTGAACATTTACTGTGCGGCTTGCTTTTTCTCTATGCAGCCGCTTGCTATTTTTCTTGCTTTTAGCCTGTTAGCATCCAGACAGCCGACTTGCTTGCTAAAAGATTTCTGAATAATGTGCTAAATAGAAAGTCTATGTATGAATGTCTCTGATTTCTTAGCATTTGATTACTTATTTTTTGACTGCATTTTGATTTTAAAGTAATATCTGGGACTGGGAGTGACATTTTTGGGAATCCGAATTAGCATTTTAGCCGGTCTGTGTCCGCAGTAACAGTCCATACCGTGCATGCTAGTGGTGGATCACAGGTTTTGGGCCACTATAATTGGGCATCTAAACTTTTAACTAATTAGGTTTGGATAACTAGCGTTGTAGTCTATGTCCCATGTACATCAAATATAAATTGGTTTCAACTCCTAGCATCTGAGTTGTACTGGGACTCTAAGCATTAGCTAAGGTGTAATGTGCTGGTATGTTGTATGTATTTTGGCGGTAATTTATGTGATTTGCGTAAAACACATAACATTTTCCCTGATCATTTTTGTTTTTTCTCAGATGTCTGAGCTGTTTATGGAATGTGAAGAGGAGGAGTTGGAGCCGTGGCAGAAGGCAGTCCCTGAAACCAATCTAATAGATCTGGTTGATGACGATGATGATGATGATGATGAACCAATATTTGTCGGTGAAATCTGTAGCTCCAAGCCTGCGGCCAGTACACGACCAGGTACAGCTTTTTGGCATACTGATGCGTACACCTCTGATCCGATCATTTCCTTGAGATGGTTATCATTGTGTTTCTTATAATCTCCAGGTGCCGTTAACCAACAGAACCAGCGAAATGTCCCGGTTCAAACCCCCTCGGTGGTGGCGGCATCACAAAAGACCCCCCAAACCCTGCCGAACCCTACAATGGTGGCTACAGGTCATACACTCATGGTCAGAGGCTCAGCCCCATCAGGTGGTAACCCCATCCTGATCCCTCTCAACACAACTCTAGGACCTCAAACAACCCCTCAACCAATCATCATTAACAATCAGGTAACTCTACTGATATTTCTCAGGTAAAATCTAAATCTATTAATTGAATAAATGTTAAGCCCAATTATAGAGTGTCTTTTAGTCCACAGTAGCCATAGGCTTCTGCTCACTGAAGAAAATTTTACCAAATATTAATGAATTTGAATTTATTGATTCGTTTTCATGCGTTGGACTGTTTGATCAGGATACTGAATCTCTCTTTATTATTTTTCGCATTATCACTTGTATCACAGGGTTACATTGTGGCGTCACCACAGAATCTCAACAGCAACACCTCGTTCATCAGCTCTTTGGGATCACAGTATCCACCAGGAACCACTTTCACTGTTGTGCCAGGTATACATGTGTTTGTGTAGTTGTTTCTTCTTTTTTCAGATTTATGAAAATGTATTATACAATATCACTAAAAAACTGATACCAGCCTAACTAACATAAAATGTGAACAAATAATCTAATTGCAAGCATTAGGACAATTAAATTACTGTAGAACAAGGACACAAATGAAATAGACCTACCTGAAAATCATAAAGCCCTAGATGGGCCTATAGAAACCATACATAAATTGTATTCAAATGTACAAAAATAGTGCATAGTCTACACTTTGTAAATTAGTTTATTTTTAAAGTTACAAGAGTTATTCAGTCTAGAGCAATGAGGGATTGTTATTAGTGTAATAAACTGAAAAGCATGCATTTTCTTTCTCAACTGTTCACTTAAGACTTGCTCGCAAAGATGGGCATTTTGACATGTCAGTGTGTGTGTGTGGTGTGTGTTTGACCTTTTAAGCCTAATAAGGTGCCTAAAATAACTCCATTAAAAGGGTTAGTTCACCCAAAAGTGAAAATTCTGGTGTTAATTACTCATCCTCATGTCGTTCCAAACTTGTAAGACTTTCATTCGTGTTTTTGGAAAACAAAAAAAGATCTTTTTGATGAAAACGGAGAGATTTATGTTCCACCATTGACAGCTATGCAGTTCGCAACTACCACTTGGATGCTTCAAAAAGTTCATGAAGAACGGGGCTCGAAATTAACTCTGTTTTAGTTGGTAGAACTCCCAACTTCAAAAAGTTAAGAGCACCAGCAAACATTTAGGGGCACCCTGTGAAAATTAAGGATCATCAGAACTAATATGTATATATTAAAATATTTTTATTTTATTTAAAAATAACACATCATTTCGTAGAGAAATGAAAACGGATAGTGATGCACCGATTATGATTTTTTTTTTTTTTTAAAGCACGTTGGTCAGTTCTGAGACAGGTTGCCTTTTTTTCTGAAACATCTGTAGCCATTTGAAATTAGAGGCAACCACTGCATTTTAATCACGATCCAAACTAAGATGCTGAATATGTACACTACCGGTCAAAAGTTTAAGATCGGTAAGATTTTTTTATGTTTTTAAAAGAAGTTTCTTCTGCTCACCAAGTCTGCAATTTTTTGATAAAAAAATACACAAAAAAACAGTAATATTGTGAAATATTCTGACAATTTAAAATGACTTTTATGTTAATATATATTAAAATGTAATTTATTCCTCTGAAAAAAAGCTGCATTTTCAGCATCATTACTCCAGTCTTCAGTGTCACATGATCCTTCACAAATCACTCTAATATGATGATTTTATGCTCCAAAAACATGTATGATTATTATCCATGTTTTTTACATTTTTATTTCAGGATCCTTTGATGAATAGAAAGTTCAAAAGAACAGCTTTTATCTGAAATGGAAAGCTTTTGTTACATTAAACACTACCCTTTAAAAAGTTTGGGGTCAGTAAGAATTTGTATTTTATTTTTGGGGGAAATAAATAAGAAATCAATACTTCTATTCATCAAGGATGAGTTACATTGATCAAAAGTTACAGTAAAGACATTTATAATGTTAGAAAAGATTATAATTAAATAAATGCTGTTCTTTGAACTTTCTATTCATCAAAGAATCCTGAAATAAAAATGTAAAAAACTGTTTTCAACTGTTTGTATAGCCAGAACAGTTGTTTTTGATTTATATTAGACTGCATAATTTCTAGAGCAAATACCGAATGGTCTGACTTTACCCTTGTGAAATTGTTGCAAAACAGACAGACTAAATAAATGTAAATTCAGTCTCTGACGGCAGGTGGCGTTTATGGAAAAGAAGCATTACTATAAATGTAGATAAGAGGAAAAGAAAATGCCATGGAAACTCTTTGAAGGCAGTCAGTTCCCTTCAGAGATCATGTCATATAAACTCCCAATTTCAAGTTTATGAATTTATTTATTTCTGGAGAGTGGGTGGAGTGTGACGCATCATCTTTGCATTTAAAGAGACTGCTCCAAAACGAATTGGTCACAGACGCACATCAGAAAAAGGGTAGAATAGGGAGCTATAATGATGAGGAATTTAGACCCAAGCATTGCAGTTTCGCTTTATATAGACCACACATGTATGATTTATAAAAAGTTACGATTTAAAAGCATGATTTGTACCCTTTAAAATCGCAAGGCTTAAAAAAATGCATTCAAATGACAAGCTTTCAGCACACCACGGCAAAGTCACAGCAATTTCACTTGAATGTAACAACAGAGACTCAACTACCACTTTGACACTTCAAAAAGTTCATAGAGATCATAACACTAATTTAGAATTTTAGTCCAAATTTTCTGAAGAGACTGAATTGTTTTATTTGATGAACAGACTGAATTTAGTTTCTAACATAAACATTGATTAGCGAACACAAACAGCTTGAGGTGAGAGAACAAACTTTATTGATTCTTGCTAAAGCTCAAACTGCTGCATAACACACGAGAATTGAATCTCATTGGTTCTCGCACATCAAGTGAACATGTTTGAGCTTCTGTTTAACACAACTGATGTGTTGATTAGTGTTTACATGTCAAAGTGGTAGTCTTGTAGCTGTCTATGGACGGACATAAAGCTCATTAAAATTGCATTAATGCAATAAATTCTGAAGATGAAGAAATGTCTTGCAGGTAAATTATGACATTTTAATTTTTGGGTGAACTAACCCTTTAATGATTTTGAAAAGGGTCTCTGACCTTAAATATAATATTGGCCACATTTAAAAACATAATGTGAACAGCCACACAAAGAAATCAGGTCTAAGCATAATATATTATATATAGCCTTCTGCTCACAAAGATGAGACATTCAATAAAAACTGTAATATTGTTAAATATGATTACAATTTAAAATATCTGTTTTCTAGTTGAATATATTTTATGATGTCATTTTGTGATGATAAAGCTGAATTTTCAGCATCATTACTCCAGTCTTCGGTGTTGCATGATCCTTCAGAAATCTAATATTTGGTGCTCAAGAACCATTTCTTATTCTCAATGTTGAAAACAGTTGTGCTGCTTAATATTTTTTGTTGTGGAAATTGGTATGTGATTATTTATTTTGTGTGTTTCCCAAGCAGCAGGTCAGCAGATAGTTTCACAGGTCAGCGCTGCACCAAAGCCAGGGGTCATTCACAGGCCTCAAGTGCAGCTCATTCAGGACAATGTGGTGACCTTGTCCAATGTACAGGCCCCAGCTAACCTTTCTTCTCAATCCCACACTACTTCAGTCTCTCAAAACACACCAGCCATCACCTCAGTACTAGTAAAACAAAAAATGTTATCCCAGCAACTTATAACCAGCAGAGGTAAGCGTGTGTGTGTTTGAGTGTCTGTCTGTGTATGTATGTTTGTAATACCGCTGTAGAATTTTTCTTTTCTAATGTCCTGTATCAGTGTTTCTATGTTTGTTTATTATTTACCAAAGTCAAAGGTTGTAACCAAGGTTTGAAACTACAATCACCCACCATAACTTTTGGATGATTGAGTCACTGCAATTAAAAGTAACAACAAAAAGGGATTTATTTGTTATCCATGGGCTTAGCTACAATAAAAAAATTTACCAAAAAAAAAATAGAAAATTCAGAGGTCTTTTGGGGGATTTTGTGAAAGAGGATGGTTGTGTGTGACGAATTCTGTTTTTTTTTTTTTTTTGAATGACCCACAGATAATGGCACAAGGATAAATGACACAAACAACAGTGTGTCCAAAGGAGGTAAGCTTGACATGTGGGTTTTTAGCCATTTTGTATTACAGGATTTCCAGAAGCAACAATCTTTTCATCTTTTAATCTTTTTTTCCTTCTTTCACAGCTGGAGAAAATGATTTTTCCGTCAGAAAGAAGTGTCCTAGGTGTCAAAATGTGTTTGGCTTTCAGCATTTAAAAAGTCACATGAAGGTTAGTTTAATATCTTCTTTTATTTCCTGTATTAACAACAGCTTTGACATAAATCAGGCTGAGCTACATCTAAATATTAATAACCGATTATGGTTATGGTAATTATCACCCTCATGTCTTTCCAAATCCATAAGATGTTTGTTCATATTTTTAATATTCTCTCAATATTTGATCATCCATTAAAAGGTCAACGATTTCAATCTTCAAAAAGTATATAAAGACATTGTAAAAGTAATCCATATGCATCGAGCAGTTTAATCCAAGTGTTCTGAAGAGACAAATATACACACTGTAATGTTTTAATTTAGCCTTTTATTCACATATTAAGATTTGATCAAAATATGGTAAACAGAAGTTTAACCTTAGTTTCTTGACGTACAAGAACCAATAAAGCATGCATGTTTGAGCCTCTGATGACTGATTACATAGGAAAGTTAAAAGGATGCTCATTTTACAACTTCCTCAGAGTTAAACAGTTGGGTTTTACCGCTTTCGAATCCATTCAGCCGATTTTGTGATATTTAGAAGAATATCAGTAACCCATAATCGGTCCCATTGAGCTTCCATAGTAGGAAAAAAATATATTTTGTGGAAGCCAATGGGACCAGAAACTGTCTGGTTACTGATATTCTTCTAAATATCAGAAAATTGGTTGAATGTATTCAAAAAATTGTAAAACTCAACTGTTTAACTCTGAGGGAGTTGTAAAATGAGTCTATTTGCAAAAAAATGTGGAGTATCCCTTTAAAAATGACACTTAATATCAAAAGAGTTGCCTCCACCCAGGGCTGCCAACTCTCACGCATTAGCGTGAGACTCACGAATTGAGCTAATTCTCACGCTCTCACGCCACACCCCGATTTCTCACGCTAAAGTGTTAAGCCAGTCGGCAAAATACCTGAAAGATAAGTTTATCTATAAATCCACCAGTTAAGCCACTCGCGATTGACTAGTTTTACCGCAAATTAGTTAAAATATCCTCTAATCTAGTCTGAGAGCGATCGTGCTTACGAGACAGATGCTGAGCTCCTAACGGCACGGACGCAAAACCAGGACTGGAGTCAAAGCCAATTCCTCTCTGCACTCTAAGCGTTCTGTTATCACTCCGATTACATCCACTACGGGTTTTCCAGTCTCACTCAAAGGAAAAACTGCTCTGTGTTCGCGTGAGCAAAGTGCACACATTTCTCTAAAACACCCAGCACAAACAGAATGCCTATTCTTAAAGACTTGTGCTGTTTTATGAAGGGAAAAAGCAATATCATGGTTTTGTTTTTTAGTTCATTGGCAAAATATAATGCTAGAGACCTTCAAGTTAGTTTATGCATTTTACATCTTATATGTTTGGCAAAAGGCGGATTTGAACTCTGGTCCGAGCGCATCAACTCTTTCATGAACACGTGCTACGATCTACGCCACTATAGCTGTTCAGTGACGGGCGTGTTTTTGTTATAAAGACCCCTCCCCCGGAAAAATCTCTAAACTCAGAAGTTGGCAGCTCTGCCTCCACCTTATGTAGAGATAGATATACTTATTGATCCCACAGAGGAAATGCAGTCAGTGTTGAGTAAGTTACTTTAAAAAAGTAATTAAACTAGTTACTATTTATGTTTTCAATGGTGTTATTAGATTCATGTACTGATTACTCTCTAAAAAGTATGCATTACTTTAGTAATTACTTTCTAAATCCCATATCAGCCTCGACTAGTTGAACAATACAAGGATAGACATCAAACTGTTCTTAATTCTATTAAATAAATAATCTAAAATTGCATAGATTAGTATTGAACTCACCAAAGTTTTCAAGGGAGGTAACATTAAAAACATACATTTTAACATTGCATGTTCAATTTTGATGTCAAATGCATTATTGTTTCTGTTTTACAGATAACTGTTCTATAGTCTATACAGTACTTGAGTAATTGCAATGGAAAAGGAATTGAATTTCTTAGTAATGGATTTCAACCAACACTATATGCAGTATTGAGATGTTATGACACTCTCCGTCCTTCTTCAGATCTGCTGCCCTGAATTGTTGGATTCTGTGTTCCCCTCTACATTCGAAGCCAGAAAAACAAGCCAATTCACCGAAAAGTCTTTGAGAACCGAGAAAGGCAAAATGATCATGCTGGTTTCAGACTTCTACTATGGGAAATGTGAAGGGATTCATCTCTGATTTCCAAGTTCAAGTCCAACACCACATTCAAGTGCAACAGCTGCTTGAAAATGCTTAAGAACAACATCAGGTATTTGTTTGAATGATAAAATACACAGAAAAAACACTCATTATAACACTATTACATGTTTTTGAAGAACCATCTGTAATCAGTCAGTGGCCAAGTCTGGTGCTCTAAAGACCTTAGTCCTGGTAGATCAGCGTTTCTCAAAGTGTGGGGCGCGCCCCACTGGTGGGGAATAGAAACATGACAGGTGGGGCGCGACAAATGGGAGAAAATGTGGTAATTTTGTTCCCGACTCTATTAGTTCCATTATCGAGCATAAACTTAAAACAAAACAAGGACACATTTAAATGTAAGCCTTACTTAACCTTTTCACACGTAAGTTTAAAAGTTTTTAGAGGCGCTCGTTATTTTAGATCGTCTCCCTTTATGGTTTCCATGGTGACGCGTCATTGCTTGTCACACCCATAGACAGTATGGTCACACCGCAGGCACAATAGCGCTGAATGACTGATTATCTGCGTTTATTTCACAAATTTGTTGGCTATAGCGGGAAATATCTGATATTCAAATTGTCGAATATGATCAAGTGGATGTGTATTGTTGTTTAACACCTTAGTTGAGCTATGCGTGAGGCGTAAGTTTATGCCGCATTTTAGAGAATCGGATCTGGATTTAACAAACGTCTGTTTATCCACTTCTCCCGAAATACATGAAAGTAAGTGGCCCGGTGAACTGGAAGAAGCATAGAGTAAACTCGAGAGTTACTTACACGATGTGTATTTGATAAGAATAATACGTGTTGATGTCTAATTATAATGGAAATAATAATTATTGCCGCTTCCATAGACATAAGTCTGTATTTGACCAACTTTAAAATTGCTTTTTTTTTTAAATATGTGTAGCCTACTAGAGAACAGGCTCATTTTAGACACTAAATTAGTTTATCAATTAATTTTGAACTTTCAAAGTGCACAAGATTTATGAATTTATCTTTAAAACGTGCAAACTTTTCTTCCGGGGAGCATGCCCCTGGACCCTCAGGGTGCAGCAGAGGTCCACACCACACACACACAATACTGTGGGAAACACAGTAGCTTTATGATAGTTTTTGAAAATTATTATTATTATTAAAAATACCTAAAATACAAACATTATTAGGATTTTACCACCTCCGCTTCGTTGTGAGCCAGGAAAACCCAGAGATTATTATTATCCTTTTTCAATTTTGTTTGTTCTTTTTGCATGCAGTTTGCGAAGTGACAAAATAAAGCTAATTAACTAGTCCACACTTTTATTTTCTTCGTTTCTGAATTTGATGTTGTCAGAGGCAAAATAAAAACACAATTGCATTTTTATTTTTATTACTGTAATGTGTTTTGTTTTGTTTTTTTAAATGTCATGTTGATAAAATACATTTTAACTTAAAGCCTAGTTTATTAACATTTTTTGGTGGGCGATTGCAAGGGGACAGGTGGGGCTCTGAACCCTTCCCTACCTTCAAAGTGGGGAATGGAAGAAAAAGTTTGAGAAACACTGTGGTAGATGATATTTAATTTGTCACACACGAAAACGTTTCAAGAAATCTAGTTTTTTTAAATCAGATTTTTTGTATAATTGTTTCGGTCTGCGCGGGAACAATGTGACTCATGCGGCTCAGAGTGAACATTGCTCATGAAGTCATTAGCTACAGAGATGGAGAGAGCAATAGTTGGAGAGACTGGGGGAATCAGCCATTCTCAAAACCCCCATCACTGGATTCCCATTCAGATGGATGACATTATCAGACCCCCGTTCCCTTTAGGGGCCACAGATGAATAATGGAAGGTAGTTTGGCTGCTGTAAGAACTGTTCTTGTGATTAAATAACTTTACTCAGCCACGGCGTGAGAAAAGCCTCGGTAAGCTCCTTTTAATGGGGAGACGCGTTTGCAGCGCACCCAAGTTCTGGCGGCGGGGTCACAGTTCAGCCGCATAAAAATCCCTATTAGGGAAGCTGAGGTTGCAGAACGCGCTGACTGAAAAATTGGCTGCTCAACGTCAGGGCACCAATGGCAGGTGAGGCAGAGTGGGATAGAGGCAGCCTGAACAACACATCATTAAATAAAGAAGCAGAGCAGTATAATTGCTGGTATTATAATGGCTATTATGCACAGTTAGAACGTGAACTTTAAGTAGAATATTTGCTCATTTGTCTCTCGAAAACCCTTGGGAGCTCAAATGCTTCTTGAGTACACACGCACAGGCCTCGCACCGTTCAAAGGTGACTTTTAATAGCGTATGCTTGTAATTTGGCTAATTATATTTAACTGTGCATGAGTTTTATTTTGTATTCCCAATGGTGCTGTACATTAGCTACTTTAACTTTAGAATTTTCCCTTTCCTTCAGACGTATTTGATGAATTACGGTTTATGATGAGTTGATAGGTCATGTACTGCTCATTTGTATCTTTTAAATCCAGTGTAATCTGTAGACAAAGCTGGAATATGACCTGTTTCAAAAATAGGATGAGAACTTGGTTTGCAACATCTGAAACGGCATGATTCTCGGAGGATGTAATGGGTCTATTTTTAGATGCTTTTTGAAAAAACAAAAGGAAACTCCACTCCTGAGAGAGCAGACACTATGTGGTGGTTTTACCTGTTTGAATGTTGTACATCTGTTTGACATTCACTTCCTTGCACATCAAAGGCTTTCCTGTTTAGTCGTCACACCTTTGTCAACGTTTGTGTCAGACTGAGTTCTCCCCAGACAGCAGCTGTTTGTGGAGCAGGGCATTTACTTTAAAGAGTGTCATTAATGTCACAGGTTGCAGGTGTACCCAATGCCTTCTCACTCTTACTGTCTCTGGAGGCATCCTGCAAGCCAATTGTGGTTGCAGTGTCACGCCTACTGAAATCTCTGCACACACTCTTAGAATAAAGAATGGGAGAGAGGTGACATACTTGATCGAAACTTGAGGGAAAAAGTTGGTTTTATTTCATTGTTTGACTTTACTCGGTGAATGTAATTGTATATCTACATCTACAAGCTGTAGCTTCAGTTAGTTTATTAGTCATTTAATAAGAAGAGAACCGTTTCACAATCACCATCCATATACAGCATTTGTGGTATGTTGCTTTCTGTTCACTGAGCAAAACACCTGGATCATTGCTGTTGTCCGTGATTATTTTAAATGTCAGAAGTTGGAGGGTTGACGAGGCCAATAATTTAGCTGGGAGTTGGTCACCCGCTGAGAGATGTGAATCAGCTTGTAGGATTCTTTTATCTGGACCTCTCTCTTTGTAATGCCATCCTTTGCTCCTCTGTCATCTGTTCTTATCCCTCTCACTCAGGTTCATGAACCACATGAAACATCACCTGGAGTTGGAGAAGCAGAACAGTGAGAGCTGGGAGAGTCACACTACATGTCAGCACTGTTACCGGCAGTATTCAACTCCCTTTCAACTACAGTGCCACATAGAGAGCGCCCACAGTCCCTTTGAGTCTACCAGTAAGTCACAACACTTAAGTGTTTCCCTTAAATTGGTGGTTCTTGGCACTATATTCAGTGTATTAGTGTATATTAAGTATATTAGTGTCCACACATTAACGCAAAGTGATGTGAGCATTACTTAGCGTTTGCGTTACAAAGAGAAAATTCTCTGTGACGTTGTAATGGTCTTGGTGTGGATTTTCCTATTCTCATGGAATTAAGATTATTATTATTATTGAAACTTTGGGTAACACTTTATTTGAAGGAGTGTGCATAAGGCTGTCATGACACTGTCATAAACATGTCATAACACCTGTCATGAACATGAAGGAGTCTTTATGAATGTTTATGACTGTTGTCATTAAGTGTCATTCGGTAAATTATGACACTTTTAATGCAAAGTTGACATTGTTTAAAATGTCTTTATTATGACAACTTGACATTAACAAAGACAAAAATGTCTTTGTCATGACAACTTGACATTAACCAAGAAATCATAACTAGTCCAACGTGTTCCACTTTACTTGAGGTAAAGGGAAATATTAATGACACTGTTGTTAAAGCATTTGACAGTCTAATGACCCTTAATGACATCTTTATAACTAGTACAATGTTTTCCACTTTACTTGAGGACAAGTAAAATATTCATGTCACAGTTATAATGGTGTCATGACAACCAAAGTTAAAACCAACCATAACATATGATAGGGTAATGTAATGTTAACACATTACAGGTTAACAGGTTATGATTTTTTGGTTATGCCAAGTTGTCATAACAAAGACATTTTAAACAATGTCAACTTTGCATTAAAAGTGTCATAATTTACCGAATGACACTTAATGACAACAGTCATAAACATTCATAAAGACTACTTCATGTTCATGACAGGTGTTATGTAATGTTTATGACAGTGTCATATCAGTCTTATGCACACCCCTTCAAATAAAGTGTCACCAAACTTTGTGAACAGACCTTAAGGCCCGTACACACCGGGACAAATATCAGCGCGTTATTCGTCAGTGTTTCTTAACGCGTTTTTTGTGTTCACACCCAAGCGATTTTCGCTGACAATGAGCCGAGTGAACATGCAAATTCATTCCCTGACATGAGATGGCACCCATTTGCCATGCAATGCCACTCCATCACAGTTCTTTTATCAAGGTGTGTGTAGTCCCTGTCACGTTTGTCATAGTTCTTTATGTTCTAACACCAACGAGAACAGCAGCTCAAGATTCATCTTGCCTTGCATCTTCCTCGTCTTATTTCTTCCTGGCTGTGCAGACGGCGACGCGTATATCTTTTCACCGTTGCATATGTGTGCTCGGCAGGATCCGTTTTGTGTTTGAGTGCCCCCGAGTTGGGTTTTACTGTCTCTTCAGAAGCTCCAAACACGTGAGCAAAAGCCCCAATCTCATTGGTTCGAATAGTTTTTGACGTCAAACTAAAAAAATGAACCCGAGGCATTTTACAAAAAATGACGCTTTTACGCGTGGCGCTTTATGCGTCGGTGTGAACACTCACATTGGCGCCCTTTGTTTAGTCATGAGGCGTGAAACGTCGGCGAATAACGCGTGAAATTCGTCCCGGTGTGAACAGGCCTTTAAGCCACAATGTGGACCAGCCTGTCAATATGAGAGAATTAATAGTTGTTTAGCGAACACTTGTGCTACAAAATGACATTTCTCCATCATTCTCTGTAGCTGAATGAAAATGATAAAAAGCATAAAACATCAATTTCACACCAATCGTTGTCTTTTGCACTTGAGAAATGCGCTGATGACAAAAAAAAATCTTTAAAAAACACTTGAACATGGATCACGTCACATACTGGTAATTACTCAAAACTTGAGTAGGAACTTTCCTGGAGGACTTGAGGTTACGTTAAAATAATTTAAGGCGTAATTGCAATGAGTATTTCACCAGAGGGAATACTTTGATGGTTTTGATTATATTTTAAGTGTAGTGATGTCTTTTCTTTCCCCAGCCAACTGTAAAATATGTGAATTGGCTTTTGAGACGGAGCAAGTGCTTCTAGAGCACATGAGGGACAATCACAAACCTGGAGAGATGCCCTATGCCTGTCAGGTAAAGCTTCATCATTGCTCTATGTAATTTGTATTTCGAATACTCGGTTCTCACTTTGTTTTTGCTCTCTTGAAGGTTTGTAACTACAGGTCCTCCTTCTTCTCTGATGTGGATAACCATTTCCGCACAGTTCATGAAAACACTAAAGACCTGCTTTGTCCCTTTTGCCTGAAAGTCCTTCGCAGTGGCCACATGTATATGCAACACTACATGAGACATCAAGTGAGTGTATAACCTCATATGTAGGCTTCTGTTAGCTTTTTGTATGGATATGGGAATGGATCTATTGCCTCTGTTGTTTAATCATTTTAAACCAAAGAGTGTGTACATGAATCTTTTTGACATCATCTGTCTCTTTGTCTGAATTTGGGCTTGAGACTTCACTGATCTGAAGTCAGCACAGTGTGCAATTCATTTGTGTGCTACCCCATTGGCTCTCACTCTCAGGTTGGATTGATTTGGTTGTCTGCCGAACATCTTGGTGCAATATATAACTGGCTGACAGTAGCAGCCTACTCTATTCACCTTCCCTGTTTTTTTTTTCCTCATGGGCTTCTCCCAGGCAACAGCAATTCAGATTAACCACGAGTCTTATTGGCCAAGAGCAAGATTTGTAACCAAAACAATAGTGCACCAAAAAAAGTACAATATTTGTACATAGTTCAAACCTAGTGAAAATTCATTCATTATTATTTTAGCAATAAATCACATTAAAAATTAAATTGACAGTTTAGTTGTTGAATGTAACTTAACACTTATTTTTTTTTTTTCTGTGCTCTTTTATTGTATTTTCTAGAAAAAGGGGATTCAAAGATGTGGGAAGTGCAGATTAAATTTTCTCACCTACAAGGAAAAAGTGGAACACAAAACACACTTCCATTGAACCTACAGGAAGCCGAGAAACCTTGAAGGATTGCCTCCAGGAACCAAGGTCTGCTTGAAACCAAATCTTTTAAAATCGAAAGTTAAAAAACTATATAATATAGACTGTAAAACATAACTGCATAATAAAAAAAACACTTTTCATTAGTCCTTCTCATTAGCATAATTTGATCTTTTTAGGTGACGACTTCGGGCCTCAGTTTCTGGTGCACCAATGTGTTCTGATGTTTCAAGCAAATCCTACATCATACCCACAAGTCCTGAAACGACCAAACAACCTTTCAGAACACCAGCGAACACAACCAAACCCAACTTAAATGGAGGAAGGGCAAAGACCACAAACCAAATAAGCTTCAACCGAACCGTCCACAATAATGAGCTTAAACGTTTGAAGTGAGGATTCTTTAGCACAAAGTATACTTATTTCAACACAAGCTTTCATCAATGCAGACAACTGGACAACATTGTTCAGTCTCTTTTATTTCTTTATTTGAATGTGACACAATGGTCCTGGCCAGTGTTGTCACCTTGTGGACCAACTATTTAGTGCAAAAAATATATATGAAGGCACATTTAGAAAATGTGTGATTCAAAAAATCTGGCTATGTGCGTGCATGCATATTATGCTGATAATGAAATTTACAGCACTTGGGCATACCCTAGCATACTCGTAGCAACAGAAGTCTATGAAGTGTTATACTAAAATAAAGAGTCACGGCCTATATGCTAAAAAGTATGTTAATGAGTATTGTTTTTTTTCTTCACAGACTTCCAAGAGGAGGAAATAAGTGTGTCGAGATGTCTCTCAGAGGTTCTGGACCCTTACGTTCATTATCCTTTATCGCTGAAGTGCACTATATGCAAGTTTAGATCAAGTTGCCAGAAGGCCTTAAAACAGCATATGGCCAGGTAAGGGGAAAACATGGATGAATGGATAGTTCCAAATAAATGTGATCAGATCTTTAGCTGACCTTTTCCATCTTAACTGCAGATTTCACAGCTCTTCAAAAGTGCGGATTGGCGTCGCCAGAGCGAAGAAGGCTCCACGTGGGTTGCGGTAAGTTTTGCTCTATCATATTAGTTTATTTGTATAATGAACTTGCTGAAAGTGAATTTTTTTTTTCTTTCTTTCATTTGTTCAAGGAGTCTAACACTGGTGTGTCTCAAGTGTGACTTTCTGGCAGATGCCTCTGGCGCTGACCAGATGACTGAACATTTGCTCAGCAGGCCAAACCACTCCTGCCAGGTCATCATGGAGCCAGGTATGATCGCTCAACCCTCAACTTGCTGCCGAAATATCTCTTCATGATGTCATTGTCTTATTTGCATACTATTTTCATTCCTTTATAGTTGCCAATGGAGGATCAGAAATAAACAGGTGAGAAAGTTATTTGTATTATCAGCGGTTTTAATATAGTTTTTTTCAGCTGTTAATGGCATGTAATTAATTTATTGTAATAAAATGTAAGTGTTCATTTTTAAAGCTTGTCCATTTAACCCTCTATCCACCTTATTCCTACGCCCCATGACGCTTTGCTCAAATTATGGGTGTAACTTCCATTAAACTGTAAACAATCAGTGCAAGGCTCGCAGAGGTGTGTAGTAAACGAAGTACATTTACTTGAGTAATTTTTTGGAAAATTTGTACTTTTAAGAGTAGATTTAATTGTGGGTACTTTTACTTTAACTCGAGTAAATTTCTTATGAAAAAACTGTACTTTTACTTCGTTACAGTGAGCGACGTTCCTCTCGTTACTTTATTTTAATGCAATATGTTGTTGAAAGCGTATTCTAAGCGCGCGCTCTCTCTTTTTCTGGGCATGAGCGATGCTCAATTCGCAAATGAATCCCTCTTTTGAGTCGATTCTGTTCAAAGACTTCATCAAACAAGTTGGGCAGATCTGTCTAAAATCAGTTCGCAAATCAGTTTGAATGATCTGTTCAGTTTCCTGCACGCGCTGAATCGTCTCGGAGGCGTAACAGGAAGATTTAACAACATCAAGAGCGTTGTATGAAGTGGCTGTGGTAAATCTGCAAATGCATCATATTTTTGTATGATGCCAGTGATGAAGATCTTTATTAGTTGAACATCTTCGTATGTTACTTCGCAAGCTGTCTGTGAATGAATCATTCCACACGACGATACATTTGAATTTATTTCATTCAGGTAATACATTTTACAACCAAACACCATATAGCACGACTACAAAGCATGACATTACCCTTTTTTTTGGACATATACATTACTTAATACATTAAATAAGCTGTCATCGTCCAGTTTATGAATGTGTGTACACACACACTGTGTGTGTATTGCGCAGTGGCGTGCGAACTCGACTTGAAAACAAATGCCTTTGCCTGCCTAAATAGACACAGTTAACCAGTTTAAAGATGCTTTCAGAAATATAGCCCACATTTAAATACATTTTGGAGAACAGACAGAAGATTCGTGAATTTGATCGTTGTTTGTGTAGGGCATGACATGACTGCGAGCAAATGTGCAGAGTTTTAACTCTTTCTAATCTGTGTCAATCAATGGTTCCCTTTACATGCCTAATATGAATGCAAAACTCCACAGACTCACTTTATTCCGACATTGTCTAATAATCCAAATGTAGTTCTATAAATTACTATACTACTATACAAACCAAAGGACAGGCAGTGGTTTTCGGGCTACAGATATAATATACAGATAGGCCTATATACAGAGAGAAATAATGTTTGTCTCTGCTGTTTTTGTTGCAAAGATAGCATATCTAATTATGATAACAAAGTTTTATATATATATATATATATATATATATATATATATATATATATATAAATTCTAAATAATATCATGTTATATAGCCTATATAGGATATATATATATATATATATATATATATATATATATCCTATATATATATATCCTATATATATATAGGCTATATAACTAGTACTTGATCACATAGGCCTATATATATATATATATATATATAGGCCTATGTGATCAAAAGTAACTAGTAACTAACTACTTGAGTAGTTTTTTCCTTGGATAATTTTTTACTCTTACTCAAGTAACTTTTAAGATTATTACTTTTACTTTTACTTTGAGTAAATTATTCTATAAGTACTTTTACTTGAGTACAGTTTTTGGATACTCTACCCTCCTCTGAAGGCTCGCTCTATGAATGCAATATACTAAAAAAGTGTCGTGAGATGACATGAATCAACGCACTCTTCCACCATTGAACATTAAAATTAAATTTAAAAGTTTAAAAAAACAGGTACTTTCAACAGACCAAAAATCTTATCTTTGACAAATATCTTTGGTTAAATATCATTGTAGTAAGCAAATATCTGTATTGTGGAACAAGCCTTAAACAAAAATGTTCATTACGTGACTATCAAAGTGATTTCCATCAGATTATGAATTGCATTTACCCGTGAAAACAAACCTGGAAAGAGACTTGAGGATTTGAGGAGAATAACGAGAGATTCTTTGTCCATTCCAGTGAATTATTAATGGAATATTGTTAAGTAAATTCGGGAGAACAGACCACAAATGTGCCGTAGATGTTGTCCTTTCTCATACAGCGGATTGCAAAGGAAAAAATAAAAATCATCATGAGGAAAAGCAGCGAATGAAAAGAGCTCTTGCCATAGTATTTTTACATGACGTTATAAGAATATCTAAGTATAACGTTATTCTCATGATGTCTGATAATAAATCATGAGGGAAAATTGACGGCTCATCCAGTCAAACTGACAGATCAGCTTTATTTGTTGGACAACCTTATGATTTGAAATGATTCTTTTCAGTCTTTTTGAATAGAAGTTTCCCAAACCGGAAGTGCCACCCATAATTCAAAACGCAGTGAGGTCGTCATGAATAAGGTGGATAATGTGGGTAAATCACACACATATGAGACCAAATCAACTAAAAAATGTCTTTGACTAGACACTCACCCTGAGAGAAAGAGAGCATATGCAGGGCTTGTTGACTCAATCGGACCAGTGCTGCGCGTTTACTTAACTTTAATAGTGTTTGAAATTTCTATTTTATATTTCTAGTTATATTATGTTAAATTTTGTCATTCTTCTTGCGTTCCATGTAAACAGTCTGGCAACTTTAATAAAAAAAAATATACTAGCCAATGACTACTCAAGCCTTCAGTGCTTCTGTAGAGGGTTGCCATTTTAAATAGTTAGTGGTGTTATCCTCAACGTTCTAATTGTTATACACATGATGTATTGGTGTACAATGACACCATATGCTTATTTGTATTTTTGTTAAATGTAGAGGTTAGAGCTGTGAAATAAGGAGAGTAAAAATAGACTGGGAAGTGTAGCTTGCCCGATTGAGACAAATTACCTTTTCTGATGAAACGGGTTTGAATACAGACCCCCTGACCTGTGAATTGTATGGAAATATCATTTATTATAACAAATTATCTGTGTTTTTTCATTAGTGTAATTGGGATGCCTATTAAATGGTATCCAGGTGACCTTACTTAAATTTAAATAGGAGTTTTGGCATTAATTAAAGCTAAAGAACACATTGTTATTATTAATTTGGACCACAGAGAAATGCTTATGAGTGACTGTGAAAGGGAAGTGGGAGAATATTTGTATTAAAATAATGTCTCGTTCTAATGGAAAAGAATCAATTTCAAAAGGGAAGAATCACTTACTCGCATACTTTGACATTATCCGTGTGGAAAAAAAAGAAATAAGACTTTAAAACCCAGTGTAGTTTGATACAGTCAGTCAGTTGAGTGTTTGACATAATTTAATGATATCTGTCTAACATTTTTCCAACCAGTATATTTAAAAAAGAATTTCCTTGCCCCCCAGTTCTCATTACTGTAATGCCAAAGAAAAAAAATCAGTACTGTAATGCAAAGGGGAAAATAGTATTTCAGTTAAAGGAATTGTGATTCTGGAATATTAATGTTGTAATTCCTTTGAAATAAATCATTGTATTAAACTTTTTTTTCCATTGCACTGAAATTCTAATGACAATCACCATTGAGGATTATGGGAATTACAAATAACCTTAAAATAAAACCTTCCAATGAAATTAGGGTAGAACTGCCATGAACATTTCACAAAAGTTAAAAATACAAATGATCCTAAAATCATTCTTTATTGTATTAATGCAAAAATGTTGTGGTGACTTTTTGTGGACTGCAACTAAAAAACTCAAAATAACATTTTGTATCAGTCAGGTGATCTTACAGCTCATAATTATTAATGGAGTATTGTCACCAGTGTTGTGCACATTCATATTTTGGGTGAACGTACTGTATTACTGCCTGATGAGTGTTACTGTGAACGTGTTCATTCTGTTGTCTGAACGCATGCTCTCTGTTTAACTTCGTACAATAGGGTGCCAGATTTCTATAGAGCCTTCCAGTCAAAAACCCGGCTAAAACGCACGTAAACAGGCCTTAATATGTAGCAAAAAATACACCCAATCTGGCAACACCAGCCAGCAGTGTCACACCGCAGCCGCCGTCGACAAAGCAGTGAACGAGGAGGCGTCGTATGATCATTTAAACAGATTTTATGACAAGGTCTGTTAGGATGGGAAAAATCTTACATTTCTGTGGAAACTGCCCGTTGATTAAAATACCCACTAAGCAAAATGATGTCCAAAAGACGTCTTTTCAACGTCTTTGTCACAAAAGTCGGATGTTGAAAAGACGTCCACTGAGGGGCCAGAATGAAAGCTTTTATGACGTCTTTTTGTGACGTGTTCTGGACGTCTGAAAAAGACATTAATGGGTCCTTCGGACAAGATTAAAAACTAGTTCAAATGTGGCCATTTTCAACATTATTTATGGTCTCATTTAGACAATTTATACTGTTTCTTGACCAAATAAGCAATCTCAGGATGCATTAAATAAAAACCCATGTTTATTTACATTGTTTAGATGTGGTTTAGATGGTGATATTGGTTTCATTTTAAATCACCATTGTGGTGATCAGTGTTTGCTTTAGTTGGGCTCTTGGTCCCAGATCACCTTACTTTAGCTTTTCTTTGGCTGTTGTAACTGTTTGCATAACACCATTGATTGTGCAGAGAAAGCTAAGAAAATAAAAAATCAGCTGTCTTCAGCTGCTTGTTGATGATGACAAAATTAACACAATGCAAGCATTAAACAACATCTAAACTTTTGTTTTTATATCTGAAATTTATAGTTACTCATCTTATGGAACTGCATTATTTGGACCAGTACCTTTATAATGACCACTTGTGTACAAAATGTTATAAGAAAGTGAATCACATAGTTACACACAGATATCAAGATTTTGCATATGATTCTCAACGATGGTGACAACCAAAAACAAAAAAAGATGACTCAAGGATGTTTTGTACTATGAAAGCTAACCATCATGCATTGCAGCATGAAGCATTTTTTTATTATTGTCACCATTTTTGTGAATCATATGCAAAACCTTGATGTCTATGTGTGACCATATGGTACGTTTTCTCAAAACATTGTGTAAATTTGCTTTTTGTCCAACTTCCATGCTACTAGCCCAAATAATGCAGTTCCACAGGATTGGTGGTTATGAACTCCAGATACAAACACAAAGTCTATACACAACGTTAAATGCCCACTTTATGTTGATATCATCTCATCAACAACAAGGAGCTGATGAGAGCCAATTATCTTGGCTTTTTCTGTCACAACAATGGTCTTATTCAATCACAAAGTTACAACAACCAATGAAAAGCTAGAGTACAAATTATTGGGACCAAGAGCCCAACTAAAGCAAACACTGATCACCACAATGGTGACTTAAAATGAAATAAATATCATTATCTAAACAATGTAAGGTAAGGAAATTACATTGAAATAAACATGAGTTTTAATTTAATGCATCCTGAGAGTGTTTATTTGGTCAAGAAACAGTATAAATTGTCTAAATGAGACCATAAATAATGTTGAAAATGGCCCCATTTGAACTAGTTTTTAACCTTGTACGAAGGATCCATTAACGTCTTTTTTCAGACGTCCAGAACACGTCGAAAAAAAGACGTCATAAAAACGTTCATTCTGGCCCCTCAGTGGACGTCTTTTCAACGTCCGACTTTTGTGACAAAGATGTTGAAAAGACGTCTTTTGGACATCATTTTGCTCAGTGGGTAATTGTTGTCTGTGGTTGTATATGGGCTGTGGCAATAATAATAATTGAAAAAAAAGCTTGCAACATATGGAAAAAAATAACTATGAATGAATTAGTTCATTTTTAAAATGTGTGAACTTTAAACTAGTTCATGTAGAAAGTTAAGTTTCCCAAAGCTGATTGTCACTCTGTTCATGTTCCTGTGCTTTTCTGTCACCTCTTAATTCAGGTCACTGGAAACCCAGGATGACTCCAAACAACTCCTTCCCAGTAAATCAGATACTGAGGCTAGAGATGAGACGGAACCCATTGAGATCGGTGATGTGCAAGCTAAACCGACGAGGACAACGTAACAAAGGGATGGGTCAGAGGTTCTTGGAGCTGACAAAAGTGACCCAGACGAGGTGAAGGATGACAAAAAAGAGGCCACGCTTGATGTGTCCGAGGAGGAATCGCCCAAGAGCCTTTCCCTCGCTCACCCTCTAAGGCTCCCGTCAGCCCTGTTTCTGCCCTCCCAGGTGAAGGTGGCATAACTCCAACTGATTTTCTCTGTAAAACGGATGGAATTGATTCGGTTAACACAGACTCGCAACTGGAACCTCTCACTCCTTCCAAGGTCCTTGAGGACGACGCCACCGAGAACTCGCAAGTGGAAATGGATGGTTAACTGCAACAAACAAGTATAAACAAGACTGAATAATCCCTGAAACATCGACTCTAGACGCAGCGAAGTTTCTCTCTCCATTTCCCCCTTTTTTATATAAAGTATGCATTAATAGGAACTTCCCAAAATGAGGTGAAATCAATACTGTGCTAAGACGGGACTTTAAAATCTTGTACTCTACGAAATACAATATTTCTGTACTAGTGTAAGGATTGGAAAGAAACGCCCTCTAGATTGAAACTGAGTTTTTAAGGCAGCAATGTGAATGTTCTCTACAAATGATTATGATTAAAAGTCTGCAGTTGTGGTGGTCATTTGGACTCTACAGATGATCATGCGAAACAGAGGCATAAAACGAATGAACTTGGAGCTGATACCCACATCTGCCTTTCCAGAGGACAAAGAACAATTCAGCATTTTCTCAGTATACTGTATTTAGGAATGGTGTCCTTATATTTTTTTTAGATTGTGTTTAATGTATTGTTATATGTACTTGATCTGGATAGGACTCTGCATTGGGAACCATTTCTCCTTTTGATTGAGACTGAAAACATTGTAGAAATTCATTTGTCTTAATTGGTATTAAACTTTTATAACATGTTAGCTATGATTCACAGTAATATCTCAGCCTTTCTACTAGAGACAATTTCTTGTTTTCTTGTAAGGGTTTGATTTGGTGAAGAGCACCCTCTTGTGGATTCATGCTATGTAATTCAATAAACAATAGTGATGAGAAGACTCATTGATGCGAATCGGTTCTTTTGATGTTCCTTCTAAAGAACTGGTTAAAAAAGATTCCGTTTTTTTTCTTATGCGCTCTATTAGAGTTATATTATTAGTTTACTATTATTATAAGTATTAGTATACTATTAGTTTCTTTTCTTTTTTTACAGTCCTTGATCCTCGCTATTATTGCATGTTACTTTTCGAGATCTTTTTATTATTTAAAAATAAGCAGAATATTTGAGCTGGTTGTTGAGTACGTGAAACATACGAAAATGTGCAGTGCTGGGGATGCTCTCCAGAAACAGTTTGAAGACCCTTATTCCCAAAATGTACCCTTAACCCCATGTAGGTGCACATTTTCTTTCCAAGAGTACAAGTACGTAATTCCATTTCAATTGAAGGCATTTTAAATACTGATGACAAATTATTAAATATAAACCCCTTTGTTTGCAATCATATTAATGGAAAACCTATTCCAGCTCATCTTTCAAGTGGATGGTGTTATACAATGTATAATTTTAACTTTATACAAGTTAATTGGAGTCTGAAAAAAAAATACCTTTTAACAAACAAGCTAAAATAAGTCACAAAATATTGCATAAATGCTGCTGCCCTAGTAATAGTACTCAATTTAAAAATTAAAATGCACTTTCTGTGATGTAGAAGAGACAATTGTAACCTATAATGCTTTTTTAAAAAAAATAATTGTATGTGCCTATTAAAAAACAGAGCATGTAGTAGTAACACCTTTAATATTATATATTATAAATACGGTTGTTAATCTGGTCATGAGACTTGGCAATTTCTTTTTAAATTTTTTATTCACAAATACAATTTTTGGGGTAAGATCCCGTTACTGTAATTTCTTCTGAAAAACTATAATTCCTATGTTTTGTCTTTGATGGGCTTAAATTAAAATCTTGTGATATATGTCTTGTTTTTTTTATTGGATTTGTTCATTTTCATGTTTTGGGCATTAAAAACGCGCATCGTGAAAGAACACTAACAACTTTATAAACTTTATTTATTTTTTAATTACAAAAATATCGTTAGTTACGCAAATTTTGTAATTAAAATAGCTTTCATAAACGCACAATATGTCTTTATTATGTAAAACTGTAGCGGAAATGACGTTAATTTCAACATGGCGACGCACACAGACGCCTGTGTGTACATGTAGCGCTCTACTGTAACCTTGTCATCTACTGGTTTGCGAAAACGTATTAGTATTATAAACATAATTAGGACACGTTAGTGTGGGAAATGTCAAGACTGTCTCGACTGAAGTTGGCATTAAATATTAGAATGACTCATGACTAATGCGTGCTTATCCTTAGAGGAGGGATGGTGTTGTATTTTGCAGCTAGCTTTTAGAGTTAAAGATATGTTTTGTCATTTATGAAAACTTATATCAGAGTATGTGGGGCCTAAGCTATTTAAAAGTCATTGATCGGGGACGTTTGCTGTCGCAAGGACTTTGTAGCAACTGCATCACACGTCTTAGAAACGAATCTTTTGTAACTCAAATACAATCTGCTTCAAAACCACCCTGGAGAGTGTTGTTTTTTGGAAGTGATGATTTTGCACTGGAATCATTAAAACGGCTCCATGTATCTCGGTAATAATGTCCAGTTTTTGTATTACATTTCGATTTTTGCTAATAACCCTATTGCATTATTTACGTTATTAGTTTGCTTTTCTTTTTTATAGAGATGACTCAAAAGCTGAAATCATAGATTCACTTGAGGTGGTGACGCTGTCCAGAGATACTCCAGTCAGGAAGTACGCAGAGCAGAACAGACTTCCACTCCACCAATGGCCAGATGTGGACTTCAGTGCCCAGTTTGATGTTGGTGTTGTGGTGTCATTTGGCTGTTTAATCAAGGAGAATGTCATCAACAAAATGCCACAGTAAGTAATGAGGATTCAGGGAAAGCGCATGACAGTCAAATGGATTGTCTGTAGTAATTGTGTGCTGTTTTGACAGCATGATCTAGGCTGAAAGCTCATAATAAACTATATTTTTTTGTTTGTTTGTTTGTTGTTGTTGTTTTTTCCTCAGTGGCATCCTAAATGTGCACCCTAGTCTGTTGCCACGCTGGCGGGGACCTGCTCCAGTCTTTCATACAATTTTACATGGTGACAGTGTCACAGGAGTGACGATCATGCAAATAAGACCTAAGAGGTAAATGCTTTGTGCAGTAATTGAAAATGAACGTTCACAAGATGCTTAAGAGTTCTGTATACAGTGTAGAGAACAAGTATTTGATACACTGTCGATTTTGGAAGGTTTTCCCACCTACAAAGTATTTAGAAGTCTGTCATTTGTATCGTAGGTACTCTTCAACTGTGAGTGATGGAATCTAAAACAAAAATCCAGAAAATCACATTGTAATTCATTTGCATTTTATTGCATGATATAAGTATTTGGCCACCTTCCAATCAGTAAGAATTCCGGCTCTCACAGAGCTGTTAGTTTCTCTTTAAGAAGCCCTCCTGTTCTCCACTCATTACCTGTATTAACCTGTATAAAAGACATCTCAGTCAAACAGACTCCAACCTCTCCACAATGAACAAGACCAGAGAGCTCTGTAAGGACATCAGGGATAAAATTGTAGACCTACACAAGGCTGGGATGGGCTACAGGACAATAGGCAAGGAGCTTGGAGAGAAGTTGGCGCAATCATTAGAAAATGGAAGAAGACGGTCAAACTCCCTCGGTCTTGGGCTACATGCAAGATCTCACCTCGTGGGGCATCAGTGATCATGAGGAAGGTGAGGGATCAGCCCAGAACTACACAGCGGGTGCGTGCGCACAAAACGGGGCTGGGAACGTGACGTACGCCAGTTTCCACGCAAAGTTTGTGATCTATAAAAAACAAACTTGACGGGATAATGTGTGCACCTTTAAGCAAACTTTGAGCCATGCGTACACACGTTCTGGAGACAAAGGGAATTGGAGACACCGATGGTGAGCTGTAGTTAAATGTCTTTTTGGTCACTTTTAGACCGAAAATCTAAAGAAAATTATAGCCTATCTATAGGCTACAAAAAGAAAATAGCCTACAAATAAAATTTCACTCACCAAGCCAATCACTTGAAGCCAATATCCATCCCTTCTTAAGTGTCCACGCCAGCACACGCGTTGGGCCTTTAGTGAAACTGACGCACATAATCTAACGGCAGATGAACCGTAAATCTTCATGAGTTGGCTAATAAATACAGTGCACGTTCTCAATAACAGTTTCAATAAATGAAATAATGATTTAAACTGTTTTATTTCCGATATAAACATTTAGATTAAATATGCCATTCTCGTTAATAGATATAAACATTTAAACTACATGAAATCATTACTGAGAAGTTACCAAAAAAAAATATATTCAATAAATAGAAATATACACTCACCGGCCACTTTATTAGGTACCCCATGCTAGTAACGGTGTTGGACCCCCTTTTGCCTTCAGAACTGCCTCAATTCTTCGTGGCATAGATTCAACAAGGTGCTGGAAGCATTCCTCAGGGAGTTTGGTCCATATTGACATGATGGTATCACACAGTTGCCGCAGATTTGTCGGCTGCACATCCATGATGCGAATCTTCCCGTTCCACCACATCCCAAAGATGCTCTATTGGATTGAGATCTGGTGACTGTGGAGGCCATTTGAGTACAGCGAACTCATTGTCATGTTCAAGAAACCAGTCTGAGATGATTCCAGCTTTATGACATGGCACATTATCCTGCTGAAAGTAGCCATCAGAAGTTGGGTACATTGTGGTCATAAAGGGATGGACATGGTCAGCAACAATACTCAGGTAGGCTGTGGCGTTACAACGATGCTCAATTGGTACCAAGGGGCCCAAAGAGTGCCAAGAAAATATTCCCCACACCATGACACCACCACCACCAGCCTGAACCGTTGATACAAGGCAGGATGGATCCATGCTTTCATGTTGTAGACGCCAAATTCTGACCCTACCATCCGAATGTCGCAGCAGAAATCGAGACTCATCAGACCAGGCAACGTTTTTCCAATCTTCTATTGTCCAATTTCGATGAGCTTGTGCAAATTGTAGCCTCAGTTTCCTGTTCTTAGCTGAAAGGAGTGGCACCCGGTGTGGTCTTCTGCTGCTGTAGCCCATCTGCCTCAAAGTTCGACGTACTGTTCATTCAGAGATGCTCTTCTGCCCACCTTGGTTGTAACGGGTGGTTATTTGAGTCACTGTTGCCCTTCTATCAGCTCGAACCAGTCTGGCCATTCTCCTCTGACCTCTGGCATCAACAAGGCATTTCCGCCCACAGAACTGCCGCTCACTGGATGTTTTTTCTTTTCGGACCATTCTCTGTAAACCCTAGAGATGGTTGTGCGTGAAAATCCCAGTAGATTAGCAGTTTCTGAAATACTCAGACCAGCCCTTCTGGCACCAACAATCATGCCACGTTCAAAGTCACTCAAATCACCTTTCTTCCCCATACTGATGCTCGGTTTGAACTGCAGGAGATTGTCTTGACCATGTCTACATGCCTAAATGCACTGAGTTGCTGCCATGTGATTGGCTGCTTAGAAATTAAGTGTTAACAAGCAGTTGGACAGGTGTACCTAATAAAGTGGCCGGTGAGTGTATTTTTGTTGTGGATGCAATGCTTTTGAACACTTTCCCTCTGGCATGCAGTGTTTTAATGTTTTATCTAGAGATAATAATCATGATAATAGAAGATTGTCTGAGAAAATAGTTCCAAATAATCCACAATCATGTTTATCTGTTTCCATTAAAAATATAAATTCATTAAAAATAGGTTACTATTTGGCCAGTGGAAAAGATTGAGAAAATCTTTCTCTGAAATGTATTTGACACTATTTGATTTATTAATTCAAAAACAATACAAGGATATAGACCATTTCACAAGATGTAAACAACACTGGTCCAGAAGCACTTCCTGTTTCAGTTTTTTAACATTACATAAAAGCTGGGATAAAATACAACCAACAGAACATATAAAACTGAATCAAAAAGTTAAACATACATCTTTAAGATGTTTTCTTTACATGTGAAATAAAGAAAACAGTTACAAACTGAAACAGGAAGTGTTTCTGGACCAGTGTTGTTTACATCTTGTGAAATGGTCTATAGGCTACAAAAAAAATAAAATAAATGTATTGTGACCCGGCACATCTGTATTTCATATTTTCCTAATGTCTTGTACGTTAACATTGTATCACGTGGATGAATAATCACATGCAAATGATATGTAGATGAGGATATGCATATTTAAACTAGGCGTTGTAATCTCCATATATGGTTATTTCGGGGAGGAGACGCATGTGCGCACAATCTTCCGCTGACTGGGATTTATAAAGTGAATTCTGCGCAGGTTCTGGCGTACGCACGGTTTTATAAATCTGAATATTTTTTGCCGTACGCAATCAAACTTTTAGTAAAGATCCTACGCACAGTTTTATAAATGAGACCCCTGGTCAATGTTTGCCAATGACCATCTGGATGATCCAGAGGAGGAACAGGAGAAGGTCATGTGGTCTGATGAGACAAAAATAGAACTTTTTAGTCTAAACTTCACTCGCTGTGTTTGGAGGAAGAAGGATGAGTACAACCCCAAGAACATTATCCCAAACATGAAACATGAAGCATGGAGGTAGCCCAAGAGCGAGGGAGTTTGACCGTCATCTTCTTCCATTTTCTAATGATTCTAATCTTATACGGTAGGGGCGGTAATACTTCCTAAACGGTGAGCAACCGGTAACAAGAAGTAGTCGAATGAGAACGTCCTCATCTCAGTTCTCACGCATGCGCCCATAATGAAGTAATGGAATAGTCGAATAAAGTCGTTATTTATGTTTTTTTTTCGCACAAAAAGTAGTCTCGTCGCTTGATAAACTTATAATTGAGCCGCTGTAGGCACATGGAATATTTAAACCTTTTATTTAATGACTTTATGGGCCGTCAAGAGCCAGTCCCTTAGGCAGTCTATGGAGGAGTGATCCAGCTCTCAGATTTAATCAAAAATATCTTCATTTGTGTTCCGAAGATGAACGAAGGTCTTACGGGGTTGGAACAGCATGGGGGTGAGTAATTAATGACTTAATTTTCATTTTTGGGTGAACTAACCCTTTAAGGTCTGCTTTTCTGATGTATCAAATACTTATGTCTTGCAATAAAATGCAAATGAATTACTTAAAAATCTTACAATGTGATTTTATGGATTTTTGTTTTAGATTTTGTCACTCACAGTTGAAGAGTACCTATGATAAAAATTAAAGACTTCTACGTGCTTTATAAGTGGGAAAACCTGCAAAATCGGCAGTGTATCAAAGTATCAAGTCTTTATTTTAGGGCTTTTATTTTATCAGATTTGATGTGGGCCCTATTCTTCAGCAAGAGCTGTATGAGATTCCAAAGAACTGCACTGCGGATGAGCTTGGAGATACCTTGGCAGTTGTGGGCTCCAGAATGGTAATTTCCACCGCTTAGTGTATTTTAGTTTCTGTAATTAAAAATGTCTTATGTTTGTAGTATAAACTGTAGTATAGAGTAAAATATTTGTGTTTATTAACATTAAAAATATCTTTATTCAGCAAAGACACAATGAATTGATAAAAAGTGATTATAAATACATTTATAATACTACAAAATATTTCTACAAAATGCTGTTTTTTTATTTCTATTCAGCAAACAATCATTAAAAGAGCAAATCAGCATATTAAAATAAGTTTTGAAGGATCATGTCATGTGACTGAAGGCCAGAGTAAAAGCTATTAAAAATGTTGCTCTGCCATGATGCCATCACAAAATTACATTTTACAATATATTCAAATTGCAAACATATTTTAAGATACACTGTAAAAAATATCTGTGATTTTAACGGTAAAATACTGTAAAAATGCTACAGTGCAAAACTGTTAATTGGTAAACAGAAAGTTTCCGTACTAGACACGGTAAATAACTGATATTTTAAATTTAACGGTATTTTAATTTTACAGTAAAATACCGTTAAATTTACAGTTTTGAAAGTGAAAAAGAACAAATCGTTGTATAATTTACAGTGAAAAACCGTAAATTGACATTCCCACAATTCCCTGTGTGACACTTCACATTTTATGTATTTTTGTTGAAATAACTATGGTTCCTCATAGTTTTATTGTTTGTTTTTTTTCTAATCAGTTATGTACATTAGGGTTTTATGTTACATTTAATGTTGTTAAATTAATGTTTATTGCATTTTTTTTATTTTATGTGTGTTACCATGATGGTGCTTAATGTTTGTGTGAATGAAATTGTGCAGCTTCTTTGAATAAGTATTGCTTGAGCTGGGATTGCTCATGTAATTCTCATCACTGCTGTGATGATTGTTGGTTGTCAGTGTATTACAATGGTCTAAAACAGATATCAATACATCAATAAGTTGGTAAATCCACATTTTATCAGAAAATAAAATACGGTTTATTACTGTAAATTTTAAGTTAAGTCTGTAAAACCATTAACGTTCCTACCGTATTTTTAGCGGTAAAGTTCTGGCAACCACAGCTGCCGTTTTTTTACTGTCAAATTTACGGTTTATTTTTTACAGTGTATAATATTTCACAATAATGTCTGTTGATTATTGTATTTATGATTAATTATATATTTAGCTTTGGTGAACTTATTTCAGACTTTTGAACGGCAGTATATATTGCATTCATTTATAATTTATACACTTTTTGCTTTACTGTTTGAGCTGCAGGAATGATTCACTTATTTACAATTTGTCATGAGATTTGGTTATTCACTCTGCTTTTGCAACAATAACACTGTTTGGCATTGATTCACTGTAATTAATTTTTAAATTAACAGTTGATGGACACTCTTAAACATCTTCCAGAAAGGATAGCAAACAGAAAGGAGCAACCTAAGGAAGGGGTATCTTTTGGTAAGTGCGTTTATGAGGCAAAGATCATCATGTGAGAGTAATGTTAAAACAAATGAAATGCATGAAACAACCATCTTTATTACTGTCCTTAGCCCCCAAAATCAGTTCCAGAATGGCCTGGATAATATGGGAAGAGCACAGCTGTGATTACATTGATCGGCTGTTTTGAGCTATTGGATCTACGGGTAGGATTAAAGAGATACACATACATTTACATCAGTTGTCTTAATAAACATTAACACAGTGTTTGTTTTTCATTTATCAGATTCCTTTGAAAACAATGTGGATGGGCAATCCCATCAAACTTCTGGACTTTGTTGGCAAATGCAACGTGATGTTTACAGGTAACCAGACTTGCTTATTTGATGATTTTGTGGTGTTGGCAGTGACTGCGTTTTCACACCTGGCTTATTTAGAAATTTAGTTTTTTTTTTCGGAAATATGGTTTTCTCCCTTGTTTTGGTTTGTTTAGGTATATACTGTATGAACACAGTTTCATTCAGATATGCACTAAAATAATTGGTCCAAGATTGTCTGAATGAGTTGAAAACTGTGGAGTGGTTGTCTTGTGGTGAGAAAGCAATCCGACCCATCAGAAACAACAAATCAAGTTGTATAATAATTATGTTTTGCAAATGAGAACCAATAACCTCTTGTTAAATTGTCATTGTTCTTCTCCAAAACAGCTGTAATGTTAAGAATTGTAATGTAATTTATTAATTCACCCTAACACTTTATATGTATCTCGATGGATGAACACTTGGAGCATAATTATGAACATGTGCACTTGTACCAAACAGAGGTTTTACGCACATGTGACTTGCACGAACACATTTTGGGTATGATGTGTTGACTTCCAAAAGCGAACTAAACCAAGGAGATATACACTCACCGGCCACTTTATTAGGTACACCTGTCCAACTGCTCGTTAACACTTAATTTCTAAGCAGCCAATCACATGGCGGCAACTCAGTGCATTTAGGCATGTAGACATGGTCAAGACAATCTCCTGCAGTTCAAACCGAGCATCAGTATGGGGAAGAAAGGTGATTTGAGTGACTTTGAACGTGGCATGATTGTTGGTGCCAGAAGGGCTGGTCTGAGTATTTCAGAAACTGCTAATCTACTGGGATTTTCACGCACAACCATCTCTAGGGTTTACAGAGAATGGTCCGAAAAAGAAAAAACATCCAGTGAGCGGCAGTTCTGTGGGCAGAAATGCCTTGTTGATGCCAGAGGTCAGAGGAGAATGGCCAGACTGGTTCGAGCTGATAGAAGGGCAACAGTGACTCAAATAACCACCCGTTACAACCAAGGTGGGCAGAAGAGCATCTCTGAACGCACAGTACGTCGAACTTTGAGGCAGATGGGCTACAGCAGCAGAAGACCACACCGGGTGCCACTCCTTACATCTAAGAACAGGAAACTGAGGCTACAATTTACACAAGCTCATCGAAATTGGACAATAGAAGATTGGAAAAACGTTGCCTGGTCTGATGAGTCTCGATTTCTGCTGCGACATTCGGATGGTAGGGTCAGAATTTGGCGTCTACAACATGAAAGCATGGATCCATCCTGCCTTGTATCAACGGTTCAGGCTGGTGGTGGTGGTGTCATGGTGTGGGGCATATTTTCTTGGCACACTTTGGGCCCCTTGGTACCAATTGAGCATCGTTGCAATGCCACAGCCTACCTGAGTATTGTTGCTGACCATGTCCATCCCTTTATGACCACAATGTACCCAACTTCTGATGGCTACTTTCAGCAGGATAATGTGCCATGTCATAAAGCTGGAATCATCTCAGACTGGTTTCTTGAACATGACAATGAGTTCGCTGTACTCAAATGGCCTCCACAGTCACCAGATCTCAATCCAATAGAGCATCTTGTGGTGGAATGGGAGATTCGCATCATGGATGTGCAGCCGACAAATCTGTGGCAACTGTGTGATGCCATCATGTCAATATGGACCAAACTCCCTGAGGAATGCTTCCAGCCCCTTGTTGAATCTATGCCACGAAGAATTGAGGCAGTTCTGAAGGCAAAAGGGGGTCCAACCCGTTACTAGCATGGGGTACCTAATAAAGTGGCCGGTGAGTGTATGCTGCGTCCCAATTCGCCTACTTATACTACGCCCTAAAAGTATGTACTCTTTTTGTGAAGAAAAAGTATATACTTTTGAGTGTGCAGCAAAAAGAGTAGGCAAGCTTTGGGACATACTATCACGTCATCTTTAACGGACGGCTCTGTCGCGTGCTGCGTGCATCCTGTCACCGTAAACTGCCCTGTCAATCATCTTGTCACAGTTAAAATCCTCCATTCTATCTAATTTGATTTCCTACCGTTTTCAGAGCACGTTCATCTGCCAGTCGTGGGTCTTTCATGCAGATACTCTCCTCATGTTTGCAATTTGATTATAATGATGCATTTTAAAAGTAATGGCTAAACGTGTCTTTACAAACGTTCACAATGCTGCTACATATGCAATATAATGTGGACAACATTGAATAAATTTCTTTTCGTCCGGTTAGATACTGATAATTAATCACTCAAACCTGTTTATCTAAACCTCTCTACACAGCCGCGGGACCAGCGGGAACTCGCGCGCCCTCCGTGTCTGTAGTTTTTTAACACTTTTTACTCGTGTTTGTAGTTCTAACCGAATCCTCGTCCACCGCGCAATGGTTTGTGGGCAATATCAGCCGTTAGAGTGTGCACCGATCTACACTTCGGATTCTGACCGGAAATAGTGAGACCATCCGGGTATCTTTGAAACACTCATTTCAACATACTACGGTTTGGGACGTACTAATTCTATTTTCGAATACTATTTAGGACGGATAGTATGCGAATTGGGACGCAGCAATTGAGACATTGTAGCAATTTAAGTCCCTGTTTCGGAACAAAGCAAACAATCTACAGGTCTAAGAACGCCTTAACTAACTGTATGTCTACTGGAAAGAGATAAGGGATGTAAGGGATCACACTTTCTTTCACCTTTTCTTTGCAGCTGCTCCATATTTATCTGCAGTACCAGGGTCTGTCCATTATCAGAAAGAATCCAATATACTACTCGTTCGTTGCAAGGTATGCACATGTAGTTTTTACCACACACACACAGGTGTCCACTGGCACAGAAGAAATACACTTAAAGTGCCCCTATTATGGTTTTTCAAATATTCCCTTTCATGCAGTGTGTAATATAGCTGTTTGTGAATGTAAATGTTTTGCAAAGTTGAAAGTACACAATAAATTAAAGGTGGGGTTTACTGCTTTTTTTCTTTGCATGATTGTGTTTTTGGGGTGCAATATAACATGTATCCGTGGTTTTTCTTTTTTTAAAAGTCTTATTTTTCATAAATTTCACCTTTATTGTCAGCCGCGCTCTCCTCTGTCCCCTGAACGACCGGTTCACTTCCTGATTATATGAAAACACTCCCTCAGAATGACGTTGTGGGCTCAGATTGGTTAGTTTGGGCCGGTGTGTTGTGATTGGCTAAACTGTCGCTCACGTTGTCCGGAAGGTTAACGCCCATTAGCTTTACGGGAGACGCGAGCTCCGGTCCAGAAGTAAATATATGTTGAGACTGCAGTATCAGTGTGAGGCAGAATGAGACCGAGAAAGCCGCGATGAAGAGTCAAACAGAACCTCACCACACACGGCTCTTAATAAAGGTTTCTGAATCATAATTTGCTATATTTTTTAACTTTATTGTTTATTGTCGTTTGTTTTACATAATATGTATCTGACTGGCAACAATAGCAACTGGCTGGCTACTAATGTTATACTCAAACAGCGTTAGCATGTTTACGATTACTTGATCAAATCTAAAATAACGTCATAAAACATATTTAACATGAAAAATACGTTTACAACATTAGTACTTATACAAAATTCAGGTCCATAATGTTTGTACGTGTTTGTCGTTGACACAAAATAGCATAACTGCTAGCCCATAAAGCCTATAAAGCCAGCGCTGGCATTTTAAAAATAATAAAACACAACACTACGTCTGGAATTATACATGCAAATACATTTAAAATGATTAAGTCTTAGCCTACTTACAGGTTGTGTCTGGTTGTGTCTGCCTCTTGTTTTAAAGTTGGATCTGCTTCATGTTTAGTAACAGTTTCTTGTTGAATTTTGAACTCGTGGAGATTCTGGAAGCTGTCTCTCGTAAATGCGCAGCACAGAGAGCTAGATTACCATCGTCACTTTCAGGAACATAATCAAACATAAATTGTATCCATTGTTGTCGAAGTACAGCGTCCGTGGGAAGTTCGAACACAGAAGACCTGACACCTGCGTGAACAACAACACACTCGATGAGGAGCTGCTGAAATATGGTCATGCCCTTTCCTGCATATTCCGTAGGGAGTGATTGATGCAAATGTGTGGGTTAGTGACGTACCATAACCCAGCTGTAGTCCCAATCGAGTTGTTTTTGAAGGCAATTATACTTCCTGATTTTTAAAAGACGATATCTCTGCTTACACTGAACTTTCAGCGCTGCAACTTTGCAGATACTGTTCATGCACCAACAGCAACATTACACACTATTTAAAAAGAAAAAAGTGAAATCGCAGTAAACCCGCCCTTTAAGTTATTGTCTGCCAAAAGAAAGAATCGTCTCTGAACTGCCAATACAAGTAGTTTTTCATTCGAATCCTACTGCTTTACGGTTCTACGTCACTAGAAGTTTAATTTACATAATGCCCTCATATGTTGTACATTGGCCGTATGCGAACAACTTGACCAGCCCTCAAATGACATTTGGTCGTTTGCTTAGAAAGATCGTTCGCTTTAGATAAATGGGTCAGTACCCAGTTTTTTGGACCAGTTTGCTCCTCAGAATCACAACCTCTAAATATGACTAATTATTGATTAGTCCTAACGGGTGTTCAAAAATACTTAGTAGTAATAGTTTTGTGTTTTATATTGTGTATGTTTCCGGCTAACCGGCTAACTATCACGTTATTACGGTCTTACTTTAAATACTTCTATACTAATCATCCGTAGGTCACTATTACCTTATACTGGGTCTACTAATGCAGATTGTCTGTCGTTCGTACTACTTTTGAGTAAAGGATGGAGCAAGATTTCTTTTACAGCCGTTTGTTACATCAGTGATTCACGTTATAACGTGAATAGTACTATACTATAATAATACTATAACCTATAGTGCTCGGCTAATGTATGCACCGTTATTGAGACTGTTCACACGTGCACTGCATTAAATTAGAAATATATACATCGGTTTGTTGATTGACATATACTTGTTAATGCTGATGTTGAGGGGAATTACAGTTGCAACATCTCATAATGTAACTCGAACTGAGTAGTGTATCGCTGAGAAACGCCGAGAAGGTTCGAGTTGACCAACTAGTTCTTCCGATGTTTCACCATCAGACTTGCGCTCAGATTGATATGGTAAAATCAACGTCATCGTTAATGTATTTACAGTTCAATCGCTGAGCATTAGGTAGCCTCCGGACAGAGCTAACGTTCAGTTATGGTAATAGCCATGTAGGCACTGTATCTGGCTGAGCTGTCTGGCCAATCAAAACAGAGTAGGCTCTCGGAAAGAAGGTATGCAGAGAGAAAGATTCACCCTTTGAGTTGTTTGAGAATCATTGAAAAATGGTGCAATGTACATTATGAGAAAATTAAACTGTTTTTTTACTTTTGATGCATGTAAACTTGCTGTAGGAGACCTCAATGATGGGGCACCACTTTAGTGGTGTGGATATAAAATGTCCATCAAGTATTTCCCCTTAAGCTTTTCCCATCTTTTTAATGACCACACTGTTCTGCTCTCAATCCCCTTCTGTCCAGTTTCCATAGAAAATTAATTTGAAAGCAGTGATGCACTTTCTGCACTTTCACCACTCGTGATGCACTTCCTCTGTGCCAGTGGACACATATAGTTAAAATTCAGATGTATAACTGTATATAATCAGGGCTGTGGTTAAGTGGAGACAACTGGGTTGGGGAGACAATCAGACCTTGTGATGAGGGCGGACAAGTAAACAGCTTTACACTGCTGAGTACATAGGTGGAAGAGACCATGCTTTTTGTTTCCAAGCTACAATAAATTATACTACAAAGGTGTGATGTATCCATTGTTATTGTAGTATAATAGTATTATTATTTAGAATTAGTACACATAGTACAGTAATTATAATTTATATACTATTATAGTGTTTATTAATGAATGAATAAATTAGTTCATCAGTTTTAGTTTGTTTGGTTAGTTTTAATACCACCATTTAGTTTTTTTAATTATTATTATTGAACAAAATGTATTTACAGTTAATAGTGATCAAAGCCAAGTTTTTCTAATAACTTTCCCTTTTTCTGATATATATATATATATATATATATATATATATATATATATATATATATATATATATATATATAGAAGAGTTCAGATGCAAAAGCCTCTAAATGCCATTTCAAATTTTCTTCTAAAATGACCATTTTTATCAAGCTTGTATATTTAAGTTCAGTAATATCACTTAAATGACAATTAATAGGTAATCTTCATTCAGGTAATCTGAACTCTTCATATATATAAATAAAAATTTTGTTCAATGATTAAAAAAAAACTCTAAATGGCAATATTAAAACAAACCAAAAATGAACACATAACATTTCTAAAACAAACTAAAACTGATGAACTAATTTATTCATTCATTAATTAACACTATAGAAGTATATCAATTATAATTACTGTACTATGTGTAGTAATATATATTTATATCAACCCATTTTCAATGACCAAAAATAATTTTGCAATGGTTTTAGCTTTAGTTAACAATAAAAACACAGAATGTACCAGATTACGTGACACTGTATTTTACTACTATCAGTCGTTATATCAAAAGAACAGTGTAACCACTCAACCAGGCATAGGGTTGCCCACATTTACTTTTAAGGTTGACATTATGTAACAATTAGTAATGTGTTGTCTGTCTGTCTGTCTGTCTGTCTCTTTCTCCACGTCATTTTTAGGATGGCTGGGTTGGATTCAAAGCTGTGAAGTTCAAGAAAAGGCTGTCAGCATCAGATTTCTTTAATGGATATCTACATCAGAGCATGGTGAAGAAATCTCCCTCCTTGAACACCTGTCTGTTCCAGAGTTATAAAGACACTCGTTTGCCAAGAGGACAGGACAATAATATACTTCTGCAGAATAACACTTCACTTTAATTTATTGCAATCACGGAATGAATAATCGCATATAAACAACTCTGTAACATTTTTGTACCACACATTTTTGTCTGTTTTAAGACAATTTTGAAATTAGCAATGAGCTGTTTGCAGGTAGTGATGTGAACGAATGTCAATACAATAAAATATTTTTTGAGATGTTATTGAATGGTTGTAATTGATTAATATTCACTGACCAGCTAAACAAATTTCTTTTATAATATTTTTTTTATCTAAAATACTAGATAGAATATATTTTGAAGAATTATGGTAACCATAAAGTTGACGGACTTCCATAGAAAAATAAAAATATGGAAGTTAATTGCTACCGTCGACTGTCTGGTTACCGACATTCTTCAAAATATCTTATTTTGTGTTCAACAAATAAAGAAACTCCTAGTGGTTTGGAACAACTTAAGGGTGATCAAATGATGACAGAATTAAAAACATTTGAGTGAAATATCCCTACTCCAAAACTTGAGGCGCAGTAAAATCCCGCTGCTGCCACGTAAGTCCCGCCCTTTTATCCCCTCACACGTAAAGCACGGAGGTCTGTTTGCAAATCCTGCTCTCTCATTGGCTGAAGCGTTTGTTTATTTCTGCGTCCGAAGTAAAGTTAGGTTTCATTTGCAACCTGTCAAATCCGAGGACAGCTGTGAAACCGTCAACACCGCCTAGCATTTCACGTAGTAAGTCATCACTGGAAAATGCCGTTTATGTCCGCTTTATTGCATGAAACCGAAGAGCTTTAATATAGCCGAAAATTAGCTTCCATTGTCATTCAGTTGTCACAATAGCTGAAGAATAGTATCTTGTTTACGTTGAGCTAACGAATAGCCGTGTTGCTAGCTAGCGAGCCCACACAACCTGCTTATGTCTTCTCTTACATATTTATAATGGAAACCTGTAAGAAATTACCTAAAGTGTATTTTTCTCCCGTTGTTCTGTTTTGAGATTTCATTACGCTGTAATTCAATGTTATGTTATGTTTGTTCGCTCATGTAATTTTAATGGGAAACTCAGTGCAACGTTCTTTCGTATAACAGCTTATAACCGTTAAGTTACCTGATGACGTTACGTAGACTGTGCTGTCACCGTTACACACGTGTAATACCATGTTTTCAAATATTAGCCAAAGACGCTTTATGTGTAATGTGAAAATCCAAAGACGTTGACCTTCTCTTATAAACCGAACAACATACGTGTAACCTTTAGTAATCAATAATTGTATAGACAGCATATAGGATGTGTTCTGTAGAAAAACAGCTTATGCAGGGCTTATGGCCAAGTTGTGTTAGAATTCCTCGAGCAATCGAACAGGTGTAAATAGGGGATTTTGAGCGTCTAATACTTCTGAACGTCTAATACGTTGTGCAGCTGATGGATAATCGTGTTAGGTATGGAAACTAGCTTTACCCAGAATAAAATGTATGGCAAGAATGGATTCAAACAATGGACAGTCGATTCATTTTTATTATATATATATATATATATATATATATATATATATATATATATATATATATATATATAATAATAAAAATGAATCGACTGTCCATTGTTTGATATATATAACTCTTCATATATATATATATATATATATATATATATATATATATATATATATATATATATATATATATAAAGAGTTCAGATGCAAAAGCCTCTAAATGCCATTTGAAATTTTCTTCTAAAATGACCATTTTTATCAAGCTTGTATATTTAAGTCCAGTAATTTCACTTAAATGACAATTAATAGGTAATCTTCTTTGCCATTTAAGTGAAATTACTGAACTTAAATATACAAGCTTGATAAAAATGATCATTTTAGAAGAAAATTTCAAATGGCACTTAGAGGCTTTTGCATCTGAACTCTTCATATATATATATATATATATATATATATATATATATATATATATATATATATATATATATATATATATATATATATATATATATTCTAAAGTATCTTGATGCGTGCCTTTGGAAAATTGGAAGCTTTTTCAAAATATTTTATTTATTCTTGAAGTGTGATGTTATGAGGTTTCCAGCACATTTATCGTACTTCTTATATCTAACTATTTTACAGGATAAATAAACTGTTCAGAATTGCTCAGGCTTGCTACTACCACCTTCATCATGTTACCAAGTTGATTCAGTAAAAAATGTATGACTTGAAAGCATTGTGGTTAAATGAGATTGGGGTGTGCGGGTTCTCTTTAAACAATTTAACGATTATTTTATATTATTCAGTGTAGATGTGTGTCAATCAGTTGATGCGAAGGGTTGATTTTACAGTGTGGTTGGTTACAGTGGCACAAATGTATTTAGATATCCGAGAACAGAGCTCTGTGGTTAGTCTGGACTGAAGAATCTGCTGACGTGAGGGCAGGAGCTGAAACATGATAATTAAGCAATATGACACAGGCATAAGTGCTGTTGTCTTGAATAGGCTATTTTAAAAATCCAAAACCTGCTAATGGGTAATTAAATGTAACTAATCATGTAAGAATATATTTTATTGGAAATTAAACGGAATTTGATCAAACTTTAATTGCCTTAATCTCTGAAACAACTGGAGAGGCGGTATTAACATTAAGTGGCGTGGAATCTTATTTTATTTTTTATTTTTTCATTTAGCTGACACTTTTATCCAAAGCGACTTACAGTTGCTATATACACTCACCGGCCACTTTATTAGGTACCCCATGCTAGTAACGGGTTGGACCCCCTTTTGCCTTCAGAACTGCCTCAATTCTTCGTGGCATAGATTCAACAAGGTGCTGGAAGCATTCCTCAGGGAGTTTGGTCCATATTGACATGATGGCATCACACAGTTGCCACAGATTTGTCGGCTGCACATCCATGATGCGAATCTCCCGTTCCACCACATCCCAAAGATGCTCTATTGGATTGAGATCTGGTGACTGTGGAGGCCATTTGAGTACAGCGAACTCATTGTCATGTTCAAGAAACCAGTCTGAGATGATTCCAGCTTTATGACATGGCGCATTATCCTGCTGAAAGTAGCCATCAGAAGTTGGGTACATTGTGGTCATAAAGGGATGGACATGGTCAGCAACAATACTCAGGTAGGCTGTGGCGTTGCAACGATGCTCAATTGGTACCAAGGGGCCCAAAGAGTGCCACGAAAATATTCCCCACACCATGACACCACCACCACCAGCCTGAACCGTTGATACAAGGCAGGATGGATTCATGCTTTCATGTTGTAGACGCCAAATTCTGACCCTACCATCCGAATGTCGCAGCAGAAATAGAGACTCATCAGACCAGGCAATGTTTTTCCAATCTTCTATTGTCCAATTTCGATGAGCTTGTGCAAATTGTAGCCTCAGTTTCCTGTTCTTAGCTGAAAGGAGTGGCACCCGGTGTGGTCTTCTGCTGCTGTAGTCCATCTGCCTCAAAGTTCGACGTACTGTGCGTTCAGAGATGCTCTTCTGCCCACCTTGGTTGTAACGGGTGGTTATTTGAGTCACTGTTGCCCTTCTATCAGCTCGAACCAGTCTGGCCATTCTCCTCTGACCTCTGGCATCAACAAGGCATTTCCGCCCACAGAACTGCCGCTCACTGGATGTATTTTTCTTTTCGGACCATTCTCTGTAAACCCTAGAGATGGTTTTGCATGAAAATCCCAGTAGATTAGCAGTTTCTGAAATACTCAGACCAGCCCTTCTCATCCAGCCCTTCAATCATGCCACGTTCAAAGTCACTCAAATCACCTTTCTTCCCCATACTGATGCTCGGTTTGAACTGCAGGAGATTGTCTTGACCATGTCTACATGCCTAAATGCACTGAGTTGCCGCCATGGGATTGGCTGCTTAGAAATTAAGTGTTAACGAGCAGTTGGACAGGTGTACCTAATAAAGTGGCCGGTGAGTGTATATGTCAGAGGTCGCATTCCTCTGGAGCAACTAGGGGTTAAGTGTCTTGCTCAGGGACAAATTGGTGTCTCGTAGTGTATTCGGACCTGGGTCTCCCACACCAAAGGCATGTGTTTTATTCACTGCGCCATCACCACCCCATCTTATGCATAGAAGCAACCATTGGCACAGATGGACGTGCCCATGAAATTGTTACGGATCATGTTGCAGCATTGTAGCACCTCCATTAACCGATAGTGACGCGTATGTCGCTGTCTGCTGGAGTATTATGTAAGTGGTATAACTTAAGCACTTAACCGCAGAATGACATTTATTTGTTTTTGCTACCGTCAAATAAAGTGATCATGTCTCTATGGTAGACTTGGATTAAACCACTCTATTTATATCAGGGCTGTACAGTGTCGCACATGCCACTAAACAATTGCTTTGGGCAATGATTAAATTTACCACTGTAGCACTCCTGTGATACAGTTGTGTAAGACAGAGCTGCTTGTTTGTGTGAAGAAAGAGTTTGTTGTGTGCTTGTTTGTGTATATGAGGTTTATCTAGGGCAGCACGATTAACCGAAATTAAACTGTAACGCTGTTAATTGTTTAAATATTAAATATAAGGACAGCGTGTTTGATGGTGAAGTGCAGCACTGGGATCAGAGCGGATCGATTGGTTCGCTTCACAGGTAAAACATCAGAGCTCTCACAGAAATGGAGCAGCAGAGTCACTTAAAGGTGCAATGTGTAAACATTTTGAGTATTTATTAACAGAAATGCAATATGACATCCATAATTATGTTTTCAGTAGTGTATAAAGAACTTACTTAATAAACCGTAATGTTTTTATTACATTAGAATGAGACGTTTATATCTACATAACTGCGGGCACCCCCTTCTATTAAGAATGACATATTGTGACGTCATTAGTGACATCATGAGCCTTTCGTGCAAACTCGCAACCAAAGCACTAGATGTCACTAAAAATCACACACTGCACCTTTAATGTACATTTGAAAAAGCAACAGGCGCCAAATAGCTTTCCAGACTTGTTGTGAGAAGCGTTTACAAACCTAATGTCCAAGTTACAAAAGAGAACATTTAGTAGGGTTTTAAATCACCTTCTTTTTGTGATTTGGCATGGCTTCACATCACAGAATGTGACAGAATGATATTATTTACAGTATTCTATACAGTTTTAAATTAGCATTGCATTATACGCTATATTCTTATGAAAAGACCCAAAATGTCTAGAACACAGATAAACCATTTGTTGTCACAATTTTATGTTTATTGTCTTCATGTATCATTTGTCAAAAAGGTCTCTATCTGTGTTTTATTCACAGATGGATGCCTTTGCTTTGTCCATAAAAGGCATTTCCTGGAATGTCATAATAAGTTTTATGACTTTATGTTCTGTGGCCAGTTGCATAAACTGCTTAGACTAGTCATAAGTTAGTCATCTAATTTGTTTCTTCGAAACCCAGGTCATAACTTTTTTGGGTAAAAAAAAAATGGAAATAAAGAGATAATGTGTAAATCCAAGCGTTTTTTTCTCCAGTGTTGAGAAGTACATTGTAGTTTTCTCTCTCGGTAAAGGCATTAGATATCCTGGCAAAAGTTTAGAAAGAGACAGATTTTTATCATTACAATCATTTTATATGTTTAATATTATATTATATCTATTCTTAAATACTCCGTTTTGTATTTTGTAGTATTTTTGTATTTATATTTATATATTGTTTTCAGAGATGGTAATAGATGTTTTATACTTGTTCAACAATTGTGCAAAAAAATGTTATCCGAATTTTCACTTTCAGTTGACCTATATCCCTGTAATAGAGTGCCGAAGTTATGACGTCACTTTTTATGCTAAAACGCGGAAGTGAGTTCCTTGCACGTGGCCCTCAAGTCTATGTGAACGGGTTTTTGCTAAATCGCCTGAAATAAGGTCTGTGATTGTCAAAGCCTCTAAATATGTTCTCGTATTGATCTATGACATAAACTCACCAGTTATAACCTGCTTATTTTTTTTTTAACTTTATTGTGTCTGCTTGTGTGTTTTTTAAACTTTATATAGGCTACAAAATGTATACATTTTGGATTAACTTGATAGACAAAACGTGTAAGGGTCACAACTCTTTGTTGAACACAGATCTTTTCTTTGTGATTTTCCAAAAGTCTATGGGGAAAATGTTTAGCTTTTCGATCGGAGGGAACCCATGCGTCGCTAACTTTCGAGTTGTCCTACAAAGTGACGTCATCACTTCGGCACTCTATTGAATTGAACAAGGACTGCCCACATTTAATGACCATCATGCAATCGACTTTGAGCTAATACAAACATCAGAGATGTTATGTGTGTATCAAATGACTGGCTCACTTATTGATCAATCCTGCTTGTTTGTTTATTTTTGTAGGAAAGAAGATGCTGTATTTCATAAGCATGGAGACACATGGAGAAAGATCCCTTCTCAAAGATCTCTGAAAAACATCAACATTAGGAAGAATGAATTTGTGTGATCAGTCCATCACTTCACATCCTTCCCTATAACTATTTACGTGCACTTTGGCAGGCCTCATTCAGCCTCCTCTCCACCTCCCTAACTCACACACTCTACTGGTGACCCCAACACTGCTCCTGCAGGCTGGGTACGGAGCTGGTCTGGCCGCGTGCCCCTCCAGCTCTGCGTGTTGGCGTGAGATGGCGCGGCAGGAAGCAGAGGGTTGCTTCCGCTGTGGACTGTAATGTCAGAGCCCAGCAGCCCGGCGAGAGCCAGCGCGGCGCTCCCAGATTCTTCGTGGGCTGCGCGGAGGATGAGAGCGAGGGCCTGGACGGACTACGCCAGCATGAGGACAGACATGGAGCTGTACGAAGACGACCTGGAGGATGATTCGGTACGGATGGTTTGCAACTGAGTGTCTGGTCTAATGGAGAGGTTTTGCCTTCATGTACCTGGGGCTTTAATAGTTTGAGAACAGAAGCATATTCAGGGGCGGACTTAACCATTAGGCAAAGGCTCGGCAACTGCCTTGGGCCCCGAGCTACCTAGGGGCCCCCAAAATGTCCCATTAAATTATGCTTAAGTTGTTTGTTTGTTTGTTTTTTTCCTTTTCGCAAATTATATATTTCTAAAAAACGCATAAAATCATTAGTGTCGCAGACAGAAGGGCCCCCGCCACATCAACTCACTGCATTGGACTATTCCATTTTCTCATTTGACTTTCTGCATGCGAAAGTGACAAGGCTGTAATGCGCCAAAAAAAAAAAAAAAAAACTGACGGAGAAAAAGAAGTGACAGGCAGAGTGTAGCCTACAGAGTAGTAGACAGAGTAAAAATGAAGCAAATCTACAGCTAACTTACCCAAGCGGTGCTGAAAAAGCAGGACGCGGAAGGAAAGCAAAACGTTTTCAGCAACATTGCAGAAGGTAACAAACTTTTTTTGCCCGCTGACAATGACAACAATGCTAACAATATGTTAGAAGTCCATGGCCGTAGCCAGCTATGAAGTCACCGAAGTCCGGACCGCTGTCATTTTTTTTTTTACATTCAAAAATAAAATGTCAAGCTCTCTATTAAACAGCCGTTTAAACCACCTCAGATATGAGAGCGCGTTGTGAGCGCGCGAGTACAGTCTCCGTGTTGCCAGATCCACCTAATGGAAAGGTGCAGTAGTCTTCTGGACCTGTTATTCTCGTTTAATTTGACACTTTAGGAAGTTATAAAGTGGAAAGTTATAAGTTAGGCTTAGTGATATATTAATCTTATTTTCAAAACACAAGCTTTGGACTTATTTCGGACTATTATTATTAATTTGTTTTTCGTAGCAATATCTGGCAAAATTTTACTGTCGGCATTAATATAAAAAAAGCTTATGGACAAACTGTAATTGCATAAAGTTACCACATTGAAAGACAAACGCAATGATCATCGTGATTATCTGGAAGAAATGTAGGCTATAACACTATCAAAAACTATAGCATAATATACAGATCTGTATGAATGAAATTTGCCAAATAAGACCAGCTGGAAGACGTCTCATGCTGTTTAGTTAACCTTTCACAAAGTCATCATAAAAACATTAATTAAAGCAGTGTTTCTCAACTAGCAATCTATTCAGTCAGCATATTTGTGTTTTGATCTGTGCGAATTACAGAATTATAAGACTTGTTAGACCGATTTTTTTCTATATTTCTTTGCACAAAACTCTCTAGAAAGTGCCATTTAATGGTTTATTTTTCAAAAAATTTTAACTTTTTTCGTTCTCTTTTATAAGATCGGTTGGGGGCCCCCCTTCGCCTTGGGCCCCCAATTTGCTAAATCCGCCACTGAGCATATTTCTATGTAACTTTCAACTCTACACTTAGTGACTTCTTTAAAGACTCCAAACCAAAGAGGCATGAATTAAAGTAGCAGCACATCAGACATCAAATATTTGCTCTCTGCCTGTTTCCCCATTACCAACTGAAATACAATGTACAATTTACAATGAAAGTATCCATTTTATAAGATGTTAGTTACCACATGAATATGAGGGCATTTTTCAGAGTTTTGCCCCAAAACTTGGGTCATCATCTTCTTTCTCAGAGAAAAAAAGTTACGTGTTTTAGTGGAAGTGGATGCACGCTTCCATGTCCACCTTATTTTGTAATGCGAAAGCTATTAGCTATTCTTTCAAAAATGCCTGCAAGTAATGGGGTTGGGTTTTTATTTATTTATTTTTTAAACGTTTTTAAAGAGGTCTCTTATACTCACCAAGTCTGCATTTGTCAAAAACACAGTAAAAACGAATATTATAAAATATTATTACAGTTTAATTGTTTTCTATTTTAATATATTTTGTAATATAAAATGTCATCTATTTCTTTGATGGTAAAGCTGAATTTTCAGCATCATTACTCCAGTCTTCGGTGTCACATGATCCTTTGAAAATCATTCTAAATGCTGATTGGCTGCTTAAGTAAAATTTCTTATTATTCAATGGTGAACTTGGTGGAAACTATATTAATTGGTCAAGTTAATGTAGCCTTGCTAAATAATGTATTAATTTCTTTAAAAAAAAATACTCCTTACTGTTTTTACTGTTTAAAAAGAACTGCTTCCTTTTACCGCATTAATTATATTGCTTGGAAGCCTAGCATTTTATATTTGAGTATTTTACATTTTTATATATTTCAGAGCTTTTTTTTCAGTATGTTTCCTTTTTTTCAGTATAATTCCTGTAATTATTTAAGAACTTTTGAAAACCACTTTTCTGATGTCTGTAAATACAAGTGTGTTTAGGCAGATGTATATCTCATTTAAATCCTTGTTTTTTTTTAGCCTCCAGAGCGTCAGATCGTGGTGGGGATTTGCTGTATGATGAAGAAATCTAAGTCCAAACCCATGACTCAGATCTTGGAACGTCTTTGCAAGTTTGAGTACATCACAGTGGTCATCTTTCCAGAGGACGTCATACTCAATGAGCCGGTGGAAAAGTGGCCGCTCTGTGACTGCCTGATCTCATTTCACTCTAAAGGTATGTTTTGTGTCTGTCTGTGCCCTTTTGAGCTGGTTGTAGATACGGTTTCTCCACTGAAGTATTAACCACTCAATGAAGCAACTATCTTGATGGGGTCTCCTGTTCAGTTACCTAACATTATTGCATTATTTTCTAATCTGAGACAAAAAATTTGCGATCACATTAGAGAAGTTTTGCATACAAAAATGTCCGTTGTCAATTGTGTAGTAATGTGCAGTATGAAGCACAGGTCACAAAGTCACTTTCAAGCCAAGCAGCTTTCTGTTGGTTCATGCAGCGGATTTGGGCATTACCTCATAATAAATTCCAGATTGAATTTTTGCTGGAATCCGCCCACAAAAAGTTGCAAAACATCAGTAATTGTGACCATCTTAAGTCTTGTTTGTTGGTATATAAATATACCTGTTAAACAGTCTACACATTTGTTTACCAGTGTGTTGTGTCTTTGACAAGTTATTTTTATATTGGCATGCCCATAATAACAACAGCAATATTTTCTCTTTAATTAGGCTTCCCCCTGGATAAGGCAGTGAGTTACAGCAAAGCTCCGTAACCCGCTGCTCATCAATGATCTTAATATGCAGTATTACATACAGGATAGGTATAACCATATTTTTTATTAACCACATTTTTGCATATCTCATATTTGCATACCTTTCAGCATCATGTCCTTGCATCCTGCTTTTTCTGTCATGTTTTAGGAGGGAGGTGTATCGTATCCTGCAGGAGGAAGGGATAGATCTGCCACGCTATGCTGTTTTAAACCGCGACCCTGACAAACCTGATGGTCAGTCAAAGCTTTATTCCCAAAAATACAAACAGAATTTCTGAGTGTCTAAAGTGTCTTTTCCTGATGTCTTTTGTTATTTGCTTGCTTATTTCTTCATCATCCAACAGTGAAGTAGAACTATTATCAAAGTGTCCTGCTTTGTCTCTGGACTGATTTATTTTCAGTCTCTGAGTAAATATAGCCCCTCATGTAGAGCAATTTAAAGTGTTTCACAGGCCAAGGATACAAATATTGCTCTGAAGTCCATGATGTGACCATCTGGCGTCCACTGAGCCGTTATGTTCTTGGCAGCTATGACAGTTCCCTGAGGACCTGAAAAAAATGTATTCTGCTCTAAAACAAATGACAATCAAAGTGCTATATTTACCCAGCTATAAATCCTCATTACAGTCCTGTCTCAGATGATGACTGTGTTATCTGTATATCTGCTCAGATATTGTTTCAATTCACTGGAACTCTGTTTTGACTGGCCTTTTCTTTCCTGTTTTGGCACAGAGTGTAACCTGGTTGAGGGAGAAGACCAAGTGGAAGTTAACGGCGAAGTCTTTCTAAAACCATTCGTAGAGAAGCCCGTTTCTGCCGAGGACCATAATGTGTACATCTACTACCCAACTTCAGCTGGGGGAGGCAGCCAACGCCTCTTCAGGAAGGTGTTTTTGCAGTGGCTGCCTATTTTCTATTCCATAGAGCTTGAGCTGCATCCGCTCAGTTATACAAGCACAGCAAACGAGAAGAGCATGCCGACATTTGTTTTAGCCTTCCCCGTCAGCTGTGTTAAACAAAACATAATTGCAGAGTTTATCCTACAGTTAGTGTTGGGGAGCAACTAGTAACACTGCTCAGTTTGTTTTACCAGCTCATTCATTCATTTAAAACAACTGATTTACCAACCAGAGTTATAGCGGGATGCAGGAAAGTCCTAAAATCTGGAAACGAGTCAGCATTTTTTAACTTGCAGTTCCGTTGTCCTGAAGTCAATGGGTTTTTGGTTAAATTCCTAGAATTAAGGTTTGTGGTTAACAAACTTGGATATTTTCACGTTTTATTTTACAGCATAATATATCAGTATACAATATAAATGATGGCATTCACATTTGAGTGTGAATGTGTTTGTTTCAGATTGGGAGCAGAAGTAGTGTTTACTCTCCAGAGAGCTGTGTGAGGAAAACTGGCTCCTATATATATGAAGAGTTCATGCCAACCGATGGAACAGATGTGAAGGTACTAAATAATTTACCTTTTTTTCTACTCAGTGATTGCATTACCCTGTTGCTCTTGATCTATATAGAGCAAAGTTCTGCTTTCTTACGTGTTTGTTTCATTTGTAAATTTTTAGAGAAGCAGAAACATTCATTTGTGCGTGTTTTTGGTACAGGTGTACACAGTAGGGCCAGATTATGCTCATGCAGAAGCTCGTAAGTCCCCTGCACTTGACGGGAAAGTTGAGCGAGACAGTGAAGGCAAAGAAATCCGCTACCCAGTCATGCTCACTGCCATGGAGAAGCTTGTGGCCCGTAAAGTGTGTTTGGCATTCAAGGTCAGTTGCTCGTTACTTTGTTTCAAGAATGAATTTATGAATGTACAAGAAAGAATTTGCAGATGGAAAATGTTTCAAGGGTTTAACCTGTTCATGATGATTTTGTTCTCAAATACTTTTTACACTGTAGCAAACAGTGTGTGGATTCGAACCTCCTCCGAGCCAACGGCCACTCGTATGTGTGTGATGTCAACGGATTTAGCTTTGTGAAGAATTCCATGAAATACTATGATGACTGTGCTAAGATCCTGGGGTAAAGCCTAATGATCATCAGATAACGATTCTAAGTCTTTGTATTTTAAACATATTAACATAGTTGCAAAATTGCACAACAGGATGAGTTTGGCTTGTTCTTTCTTTTTTTAAAAGAAATATTGTAATGAGGGAGCTGGCTCCTCAGTTCCATATCCCGTGGTCCATACCTACAGAGGCAGAGGACATTCCTATTGTACCCACCACATCAGGCACCATGTACGCATCACATGCTACACTTACATCTTGCCATTTGACCTGATTGTAAAATTCATCTTTCCACTTGATTATTTTTTTTATTGTCTAATGCAACAACATTCATATATTTTTAAGGTGTCCCGTTCTTTAAGTAACCTTTTATGATATTGCAGCAGAATTACTTTTTTTTTCTTTGCTAGGATGGAGCTGCGCTGCGTAATAGCTGTGATCCGTCATGGAGATCGTACACCAAAGCAGAAGATGAAGATGGAAGTGCGGAATCCCATGTGTGTTCTTGCCACATGCTTAATAGATTTAATCACTTAAAACATTGCTGTTATCCAAATAGCAAAAATATGGTGCTTTTTCCTTTCTTCTAGGTTTTTTGAACTTTTTGAACAATATGGTGGATATAAAACAGGCAAGCTGAAGTTAAAGAAACCCAAACAACTCCAGGTAACAATTTTTATTTATTCATTAAAAATAAAAAAATAAAAAATATTAAATATGTTCCAACTTTAAAACAGAAAGCACACAAAAAAATTCAATCACAATTAAAAACAAAACAAAAGTAATAATGAGCACATTTATCCTAGGCCACTGAAAGAGTAAAAAACAAATAAATAAGATAATAAAATAAAAATAAATAAATACACTAAATGCATAACTGCAGTACAATTCAAGTTTAAAACCTTTATGAACTCACTTTGGGGCACATGAACGGGAAAACCCTTCCGCAGAATTGTTGACAGTTAAAGCTGGACTGGCTGACCATTAACTAGACAAGTTGAATATTCCAGCGGAATTAATTCCCAGGTAACAAATCTTTAACAAACTTTTAATACTATTTGAATAACGGTTGAATGTCAATTTTCCTTTGCCTCACTTTTGGCCAGTTCATTGACATTCCAACTAGGGGTGTGAACGGTACACAAAAATCACGGTTAGATTACATACCTCGGTTTTCAAGGAGCGGTTCGGTGCGATTTTCGATACAGCAAAAAGAAAGAAATGCCAGAGAAATTCCCTATTTGTTTAAAGAAAAAAATATTTTTAAATAAGTGTGAGTTTTCCTAGATCTTGAAACTTTCAGGTTTATAAATGGGGGTCATCTTTGAAGGATGAACAAATAATGTTTTGGTCATCACATTAAAAATAGCCTAACATTTAAATATATATTTATTTATATAATATTTGAATTTTGAAGTGCTGGAAAAAGATGTGTTAAGTACTTGAAAGCATTTCACCATTCCAGCCAAACTGGTTCCAGTTAGTGTTACTATATTAAATCCATGGTGAATGTTGCTGGTCTGTGGACGTAAAGTATTACTAGTTCATCACGGCACAATGTTTCTCCTGGGGCCTATACCACGAAGCCGGTTTAGGTGGCTAGCCAGCTATGTTTCAGTTTAGTTTGTGCCAACCCTGGGTTTTAGGTACCATGAAAGTGGTTTGTCTTTTAGCAGTGTTCATCGCCATAGTAACTTACACTCCACAGCTAACCTGGTCCGGGGCAGGTTATGTTCCAGGTTAGAGAATGTCTGACGCAGATAAAGTTACTCCATCTGTTTCTACTCCAAATTAAAGATTTTAAAAGACAAAATCGTGGCTTTTAGTAAATAATTTTTTATGATTTAGAAATTATTTCTGTAATTATTATACCTTAAAACAATCTCACATGTACAATTTCAGTTCATCAATTATTATTACACATATTTTAAATGAATAAGTATATAAAGGTAATATAAATACGCTTTAGAATCAATACATGAAGCTATAAAATGACTACATGTGAGTTTAAATACTCAATTCTCTCTATACCTTTATCAACTGTATAAACTAACTTCACAACTTTTACTTGCACCGATATACAGTAATGTGACTTTCTTTTAGTTGTCCTATTTCATAGACAGCTATTTTATTCTTGTTGTGTAAATTTGTTTAAATTCTTAATATTTTAATACTTTTATTTAATAAGTGAATTGCGCTACTTTTATTTAATTAATTTCAATGAGTTTTGAATGAGTTTCACTCTTTCTCAGCATGTGATTGGCTGTTCGCTCCTGATGTCACACCTAAACTCAAGATCAAAGCCTGAGTTGACAGAGAAAGTTGATGATCAGCATCATGGTACCAACAAAGCCTGGTTGGATTGGTTTGGTTTTGTCAACTCGAAACTAATCCTGCAACCCTGAGTTTGTTTAACTACCATCATGGTACAGGCCCCTGGTTTCCATGACAGCGCTGTTTGATCTAATAGAGATCTACGGTTAATAACGGAGAAATGTGAATGCATCTCACTAGATCTCGCAGCGATGTAATTACCTCAGTGGCGAATTCAAATGTTTTCTTTACCGGATCTCTTAGCGTGGTGTGGTAACAGTGTTGCTTGATGGAGATCGGCTCGCGCTGCTCAGACGTTGCTGGTCCGAACTGATAACGATCCGTGAAGCACATAACGAGTAGCGCAGTTTCGTTTTGCTTTCATTACGCTTGCCATTTGATGTTGCGCAACGTTGTGTTGGCTGCGCCCAGCACGAATTTTTCCGGCAGGAAAAATGGTCCAAGCAACCGTTCAGTTTGTATGCGTACCGAACCGGAAGCCTCGAACCAAAAAGGTTCAATACGAATACATGTACCGTTACACCCCTAATTCCAACTGATCTTCAAATCTTTCCGCAAAATCAAGCCACTTTTATGAGGACTGCAAGCTTCCCTGAGTTGTTGGATCCATTGATGGAACCCCATGTTTGCATCATTGCTCCAATTGTAAATGAGGAGACATCTATCAATTGAAAAGGATTCCACAGCATTTGTGATAATTTTAAAAAAAATGTAAATATTAAAGTTTCAGTGTCTTAATTAAATTATTTTATTATAATTACATTAAATGATTGCTGTCATGCTGCAGTTACGTCACACTTGCAGGCTCACTATTGGCTTATTCAGCGGTTGAGGGCAATTCTGGGTTGACAAACTTGACATCATTGTAGTCCGTAGTTCACAGCACTTAAGTGCCACTTCAGTCAACACTTACGAATCAGGGATTTTACTGAAAGTTGCTTTTAGCTTCTTTATAAAGGTGTCCTACTCTTAGAGAAGTCCTACTTCTTACTAAGAATTTTTTGACTCTCAAGTCAAAGCTTAAGACTATTCTTAAGGGCATTTCTTAGAAGTTCTATACATACTGGCCCAAATTAGGCTTCCTCATATATTGAAGTTTTCCAAAGTCAAGTCAAGTCACATTTATTTATATAGCGCTTTTTACAATACAGATTGTGTCAAAGTCTTCAAAGGGGAAAAAATTTTGTTGAGTAAATTAAAATAAGAAAGACAATTCTGTATAATTTTTTACTTATTTCAATACCTGTTTCTGTGTCTTATTTTACATCAAGTCATCTTGAGGCCCCCTTGGAAGTTTGTGAGCCCTCATAGTGGGCCCCTGGCAAACCACTCATTTAAACCTTGAATTTATTGTTAGAACCTGCTGTGCTACTCCATGTCTGTGTTTCCACAGGAAGTTCTGGACATTACCAGGACACTCTTGGCAGATATAGGACAGCACACTGACTGTGAAGTTGAGGAGAAGAAGTCTAAGCTTGAACAACTGAAGACCGTTCTAGAAATGTACGTTAATGTAAGATGTTAACTGGGCCATGCTAACTGGCACACTTGCAGTCTTCCTTGATGGCCTCCTTTTAAGTCTTTTGACACATGACATATTTTCCAGACACAGGCTCAGGTGTTATATAAAACAATACAGTAATTTCCATCATATTCTCAACAGATACTTTCTTTCAGAAAAAGAAAATAATGTTTCTAGTGTATCTAAGGAGATCTATGTAACATGTCTTAAAGGAGACTCAGTTGAAGGATGTTGTAAATGAACACTATGTTCGGTGATATTCCCAACATGCTATATTTTTAGAATCTCAGTATTAAGTTTTGTCCTATGACACAATGAAATTGCAGTGTCCCCTTTCACAACTCTTGACAAGCATCACTCATTCAGCAATGGCTTTGATGCACTGGATGGATTTCTGAGCAGCTGTTCTGGCAGCTGCTTCTGGCTATGTTAATTTAGATGTCAGTCAAGAACAGGGAAGTGGAAAGTAAACTTCTTTGGGGCCTGTAGACACCCTAATTAAACTATTGTCCCTGTTCTGTCCTATTCTTTTTCAGGTATGGCCATTTCTCTGGAATTAATAGGAAAGTGCAGCTAACCTACCTTCCTCATGGACAACCCAAAACATCCAGTGAGGAGGAAGGTATGAGGATTGTTGATCAAGAAACTCAGTCATGTTTGGCTTTAATCATGTCATGCATTATGTGCTGCTGTTTGTGTTGTGGGCAGATACCCGTAAGGAGGGTGCCTCTATACTCCTGGTGCTAAAGTGGGGAGGAGAGCTGACTCCAGCGGGCAGAGTTCAGGCTGAAGAACTCGGCAGGGCTTTCCGCTGCATGTATCCTGGAGGTCAAGGTGAAAAAAAAAACCCTCCTGTTTGTCTGTCTCTAAGGGGCCCTATTTTAACAATCTAGGCATGGGTTAATCAGGGTTAATCACTGACACTTGAGCAAAAGTGAGAGAGATGTATGCATTTAATTCAGATATAGTACCTTGTACCTGCATACAGATCTGCATTTTGAGGTAATCATTCCTCATTGTAACATAGCTTGTTAAGGTAGGGTTATTAAGGGAGGAGTTTATACATCTATATCTATAAATTACAGGTATGTCTGTCTGTCGAACTGTTAGTCCGATGGATCTCAAACTTCACAAGTGTCTCGCTGACGGGCACGAGTAAGTGCAGTGCCGAGTTTGACGTTGTTTGGATTAGAATTGCAAAAGAAATCGCTAAATATATCGCTAAAAGAAGCACACATTGGCTTTTGCCACTCTAGCCGCTGGCCACTCCCCCTCTCACACTGCACTCTGAGTGAGCACAACGCAGGACCAGAGACAGAGGGACGAAGAAAGCAGATTTGCTCCCTGAATCGTCGCGCTTATTCATTTGAGCACTCAAACACACCAAACCAACAATTGCTAAAAACACACGGGCACACGGCCATTATTTTGCACGGGCAAATTAAAGTGTGGAAATTAAACGGCACAAGTCAATAAAAGCGTGCAGCGTCACTGTGTTACTAACTGACAGCTTTGCAGCTTGTTCCGTTTACAGAGTAAATGCTATAAATTCAGGATAGAGTCCTTATTAAATATTCCACACACATCGAAATGAATGTGATGCATTGTGGTAACATCATTCATGTGTACCTGGTAACTTCATGAGTTTTTTCTGATTAGAAAGCTCTCCCATTAATGAAAAGACAGAACGATTTTTTTTTCCCCCATTCCAGATGAAACTGGACAAAATGCATCTGCTTGTTGAAGCTACAAATGTAAATTTTACTTCTCCTAAAATGGTAAAAACTAAACATGCGAGAGCATTTTATAACGGCTCCCGGTACCCAGATATAACAGCACTGCAGCAGCATCGCCACAGAGAAGTAGCTGAGCATCTTTTCAGTAAGCCGACGCGCTAACTGCCACAAATGAAACCGTTTAGATTACAAAAATGTTTACTTTAGACCAGGTTTCAGTTGGTCAGTGGCGCAGTCTATTTAAGTTGCCTCAAAATAGCAATGCGCCCGAACACACCTCGTTTCCAGACCCGCAAATGCATTTGCTATTTGAACAACATGGTACAGGACGTGAAAAGGATAATCGCGTCGGGCTGAAACTAGCAAAAGACACTTGTGTCGCACCTGGTGCTGCGTTAGTGTGTTTGATTAGGGTTGGAGCAAAACTGTTGACCAAGGGCCAGAGTTGAGAACCCCTTTTAGATGTTATTTTTCTAGAGTTCACAAATCTCATGCTTTCAGCACCTTATTACACCTTTCTAATCCAACATTACACCTAAATCTGATTAGCATTCATATTAATGATGGTGACTCAATATCCGATGACTTTTTAATAATGTTTATTATTTTGTCATCTGCAAACATTATATAATGCTTAATAAATCAGTACTTGGCGCATTTTCAAATATGAATATATTAATCATAGTTAAATTACTGACCTACAGTTGAGTAATGACTAATTAAACAAAAACTGAATGCACATAGAGTGCTGCAAAGTCCTAAAACCCGGAAATGAGCATTTATGAACTTGATGAACTTTCTCAGAAGTCAATGGACTTTTTTCAATGTGTTTTTGGTTAAATACCTATGGTTAACACAAGCTCGGGATATTTTTCGCGTTTATTCTATGACATAAAAAACTACATTATTTATACCCCACTCATGAATTCTTTGAGCTTTTACGTGCCTTGAAAAAGGCATTTGGTGACATTGATGTCATGTGGTGTAGTTCTTTATAGCTTAACTTCATCTGCTGCGGATTGTATATATGCTTCAGTATTCATAAACGTGTTTATTTGTGAAGATTATCTTGATTAACAAAATGTGTAAGAATTATAAACTTTTGTCACAGAGCTTATTTTCTGAAATAATCCAAAAGGTTTTTGAGGAAACTGGAGTTATGCAAACTTCTGGGTTGGCTTGCAAAAATACACCATCCCTGCAGAACTCTATTAACCAAATATATGTGAAGCATTTATTATAAGATCCTTGAAAGTTAATAAAATCTAAGGTACTGTATTATTAAGTGTTACCCAATTTTGGGATAAAACCCAGTGCCTATTCAGCAGTCTTCGTTTTATATGCTTCCCAATTCCTTGTTTGTTCCTAGCTTTAATTTCTGCTTTTTTTTCTGTGCAGCAGTATTTTCTAATGTCATTCACACCATAGAAGTGTCACAAAACCATATCGTTCATATGAATATTGTGTGCTGTAAGTCTTCTGATACTTTGGTCTGATGAATAGTTTAATCATTGTTCACTAATCTTTCATTCTTCCTTGTCTTGCAAATTTGCGTTTACGTTTTGCTTACTGATCGGTTGTGTGATATGGAACAATGGTGTTTACTTTCAGTGACATCAAACTTGGTTCAAGGTTGTTTGAAGTTGCCAAATTTGAGTGAATGAGATTTTAGAGCAAAATAACCTTTTGGACATGTTAACTTTCACATCTTAACATTCAGACCTGTAATAGTAGTGTTTAACCCTGTTTTTAGAGACCCACTACCTGCAGAATTTCATTTCAGCCTGCTCCTACACCCATGCCTCTAATTGTTAGTTAAGACCTTGATTATGGTTAGAGCTAAACCCCGGAAAGACCGTTGATTACACTTGTACTATATGGCTATTTAGTCTCACCAAGTTTTTATATGTAAATATTATGTTCTTGACTACTTCTAGGGGATTATGCTGGCTTTCCAGGCTGTGGCCTGCTCAGGTTACACAGCACGTACCGACATGACCTCAAGATCTATGCCTCGGATGAGGGCAGGGTGCAAATGACTGCTGCTGCCTTTGCAAAGGTCCTCAGCCACAACAAATACAGGTCTTCTAAGGTTTAAAGATATTAAGTTATCAGAGGATGTTAAGCTGGTGTTGGTTGTCTGCCTCGCAGGGTCTCTTGGCACTGGAAGGGGAACTGACACCCATCCTGGTCCAGATGGTTAAGAGTGCAAATATGAACGGCCTGCTGGATAACGATATTGACTCCCTCAGCGGCTGTCAGCAGAGGGTTAAGGCCAGACTTCATGAGATCATGCAGAAAGATCAAATCTTCACCGAAGAAGACTTTGACAGGGTAAATCAGAGCGTCAGACATCTTTTGAAATATGGGGTGTATTTCAGTCCCTCCACTGACTTGAAATGAAAAGCACATCTGTGTCCACTTCATCTCTTTTGTTTCTCCAGCTGGCTCCAACATGCAGCAGCTCTCTGGTGAACTCTATGAAGGCTGTGGAGAATCCAGTGAGTATGTGTGATCAAGTCTACACCCTTGTCCAGAGCCTCACCTCACAGATCCGCAAAAGACTTGAAGACCCCAAATCAGCAGGTGATTGCTCTGTGCTCACTTAAAAAAAAGACTTTAAAAGGCTATACAGATAAACTTGATACAACCTGAGTAAATGCCTCTCTCAGATTTACAGCTGTACCACAGCGAGACACTGGAGATGATGCTGCAGCGCTGGTCTAAGTTGGAAAGAGACTTCCGCATGAAGAGCGGCCGCTATGACATCAGCAAGATTCCTGACATTTATGACTGTGTTAAGTATGACGTCCAGCACAACAGCTCTCTGGGCCTGGAGGACACAGGGGAACTCTTCAAGCTCTCTGAGCTCTAGCCGACATTGTCATACCTCAGGTGTGTGAGGAAATTCTGAAACGTGATCCTGTATGTTTTGCCCTTAGCTAAAGTTTATTTTTCTTCAGTTGCTTATGTGATTAGGGCTTGTCAGAATACAAGTATTTCATTAGAAATTTTCACTGGCATTTTTTCGTTTAAGTTTTAGTTTAAATAGATCCATATTAGTTTTAGTCCTTTAACTTAAACTAAATGTAAATAAGAAAAGTTGCCTTAAAAATTAAGTCACTTCTAAAGGTAAAAGTGGGTCCAATCCCTGAAATACATTTAAATATATATATATATATATATATATATATATATATATATATATATATATATATATATATATATATATATATATATATATATATATATATATATATATGTGTGTATGTATGTGTATATATATATATATATATATATATATATATATATTTAGTATGTATTTTTTACAATTTTTATTTCAATAATTTAAAATGTTTTTAGTTTTGCTATTTTTTCGCCTTGATACAAAACAGTAATATTCTTGGGTACTGTAATCTAGTCTTCTAGGTAATAAAAGATTGTTTATTTTTACTTTTACGGTGGTCTCTCTGAATACTCAAATTTGATTGGCTGGAAGGTGTGGAAAAAACTTTTAATGCACAGGTGTTTCTAAGTCAGTTTAATCTCTATTCTACAATTATGTGCTGTTTTCATTGAAGAGCACGCACACATTCAGGAGTACAGAAACTTATCAACACTGCCCTGTAACTTTTAGAAATAAAATTGCTTCGCTACTGAATTGCTACATTATATTTCTCAGCAAAAAGGGGGTTACATCGCTATTCTGAAGTAATTAAACTCACAGCTTCATTAATAGAGAGACACTGAACAGACGCAGGTACAAATCTCTCTCTCTCACACTCTCTCTCTCTCTCAATAATTCAAATAAATGCTATAATTAATTAAAAATCAAATAAATGTAATCTTGCGCACTACTTTATCTCTGTGTCTGATTCAGAGCGGCTGAATGCTAGATCTAATGAACCGTAACTGCCGAAAATAATCATCAATTTTATCCTTTCGGTCAAATATTGTGCTGTCAATTAATAACAGCTTTAAATTGTCATTGCTGAAAAATGACCATATGGTATAAGCGGGATAATCCATGGCTAGCTCTGCATTAAACGATTTTAAAAACGATAGGTGTTTCTTTGCCTCCATGTCATCCATTAAAGTTGTTTAATGCACAGCTAGCCGTGTTTTTTCAAAACGCCTCTACCCAGTATTCCACACAAAGCCAGGATCTGCTATCGTACATCTGATTGTAAACTACTTTTTTTTTTTAGGAGTATGGCATTAATAACGTGGAAAAGCTGGAAATTGCATATGCCTACTGTCTGCCTTTAGTAAAGAAAATTCTGCTGGACCTTCAAAGAACACATGAGGACGAGTCTGTAAACAAGCTGCATCCTCTGTGAGTGCCCTGTTTTTTACTCTCATCTCTCCTTTTTCTTTTAGTTGGTCTCTCCTATTGACCATAATAGATTTGTCTATATCTTTGTATCCCAGATACTCACGTGGAGTGCTGTCACCAGGCAGGCATGTCCGCACTCGGCTGTATTTCACGAGTGAGAGTCACGTCCACTCCCTGCTTAGCATCTTCCGTTATGGCGGCCTACTGGATGTAAGTATTATAGCACATTATAGAGAGAAATGATGAGGGACATAAGAGAATTGAAGTGGCACACACATAAACTGTCCTTCATGACTATGCTTAACACATGTAAAAAGTGCACTGGTAACACTTACAATAAGGTTCATTAGTTAACATTAAGTAGCTACCTTAGTTAACATTAACTAATAATGAACAATACTTCTTTAGCATTTATTAATCTTAGTTCATGTTAATTTCAACATTTACTAAGACGTTATACAATCAAAGTCAGACCATTCTGTTTTTGCTTTAAAACTTTACATTATACAATTTAATTGTAAAATTACATTGTATCTAATCAAAATAAAAAAAACAAATGCTCATGCTACATGTGTGTAGCATTTTTGTTTGTATCATGATAAAAATGCAGTGATTGACTCTAATTTCAAATGGCTACAAATATTTTAAAGGCCAGAGCTTAGTTGAACTTGTTTCATATTTGATCATCTTTACAGTTAATGAACAGAACTGTATTAACACTGAACTGTCAGCTGAACAATGACACTTCTGTTTTCTTTTTAGAGCTGCTTTACAGCAGAATTGAACTCTGTTGGCATACATTGTATCATTATTTTCCTGTTTATCCCTGTTGGGCTACTTTGAAACAATCTGTATTTTATAATGCGCTATATAAATAAAAGTGACTTTACCATAAATCATTGTTAGTACATTTAGCAGGACACTTTAACCATGTTTCAAAGACAATATATAAGTAATTATGAAATTACACAGAAAGATTTTTTTAAGTTCTAAAGTTCTTAGTGTGTCAAAAACGTAAGCATCTGAAAACATTACGTTCAGTTTGCACTTAAATATATTTTAATTTTCACAGTAAGTACTCTTAAAAACAAATATTAAGTACGCTACTTATTTCACAAGGGTAAAATTGTACAAAAGCTACAGCAAAAGTACAAATGCAGAACACTTTTTATGAGAACCTTTGTGGTTTCAGTTAACTGTTAAAGGATACATTTGCTGTTTCAGGAGGAGAAGGACCAGCAGTGGAAGAGAGCCATGGATTATCTAAGTGCAGTGCCTGAGCTCAACTACATGACCCAGATCGTCATTATGCTCCGAAGACAACAACAAGGTACATCCTGCTCCCACTGTCTGTTCTATTCAACTGAGGTACAGAATAAACATAAGTGAAGTGTCATAACTGAGCTGTCCAATGTTTTGTTTGAGTGGGGACTGTGTAGCCTCAAAAGAGTTCTTCAAAGAAATGTGACTGTTGTGATGTTGTTAACTCAGGACCCGTCCTCTGAAGAGCGCTTCCATGTGGAACTGCATTTCAGCCCTGGGGTCAAAGTATCTGAGGAGGAGAGCGCTCCAATGGGATTTGGGTTCCGTCCAGCCTCTGCTGAAGTATACAGACTCTCATTTGTTACATTTCTTTTCATCATGTATTGGATTAGGTTGTTGTTCAGCTAATAATAGCTAGGTTTGTTTTGTGAATTTTCCATATCTGTATTTGTGTGTGTTGACTTAGAATGACCAAAAGCAAACAGACCCTGGTAGTTTGGAAAATCTTGCCCGAGATGAGCACGACCGTGCCTTGCCCCTTTCGGAGGCCATCAGCACCCAGAGGAAATCCCCTCTGATCCGGAATCGCAAGACTGGCTCCATGGAGGTATCACTGCCGCCATCACACTCAACCACCTACTGTATGCCAATCATTGTACAGTGTGCTGTGTAAAATACTTGTCTACATCTCTGTGTTCGTCAAATTGACTGAATCAGGCTGGGTTTTATGTTCCATAATTCAACAGTTCTATTTGTGTCTGTGGACAGGTCCTATCGGAAAGCTCATCCTCTAAAGGGGGCAGCTATCGCCTCTTCCCCTCCTGCTCACGTCAGTCTCCAGAGATGAAGCAGAGCGGATTAGGTTGGTATCATGTGTCTGTCCCTCAGTCAGCCCCAACAACTGCTGTTTCTCTCTTCTCCCTGACAGGAACACACCCTCTCAATCCAAGGCAACACTATATTGCATGTTATTTCCGCTGTAAAAGCCATTAGCTGACCACTTGCATAGACATTACCTAGGAAATTGGTGGATCCAGACAGAGACAGAGTTTGTTGCATGATGCTGGGATGATGGGTTCATTTTTAGACATTTTGGAGCGATCATTCTGTGTTTTGCTTTATTTAAACTGTGTTTTAAATAAATTAGTGCTTTATTTAGTGCTGTAATCTGTGATGATTGTTTAGTTGGCTTTTTACACACCTTTAAAAAAAGAAAGTGCCTTGAATTTGCTGCAATTCTAAAAGTGTAAAATTTTGCATGGTAAAAAACAAAACATACTGACATGTCTGACATATTTCATACCTAACCAGGCACGTGCACACATAGACATCAAAGGGGGCTTGAGCACCTGCCCTTTTTATTCCTGGAGAGAAAGTGCCCTTTTTTCTGGGGTGCTTTTTTCATTTTTGAAAAATAATATATATTCCTGTTTGTGCACAGCTTCCCTGTCAAAACAAATATATTTATTGAATAGTGTGTATCTAAATATCAGGTCTGAAGCGTCGACCAAGAGTTAACGCGTCTGCTCTCAGTGAGCTCGCGCTGCGCCGCCGTCGCCGTTTGGACTTTGAACCGAGCGGATAAACAGTCCGTGAGACGCGCGCGGTTCAAATGAGTTTCGTTCCGCTTTTGGCACATAAACATTATCGGACATTTATCGAACTCGGATATTGATATCGAGCATTCGCAATATTGACTCAAAATTGAATACAAAAATATAAATTTAAGACTTAGCTGAATGTAATTTATGACCTTGTATGGAAAATCTGGACATTTTTATGACTTTATATGGCCTTAAATTCTTATTATTAAAGTTAATGACTTACACTCACCGGCCACTTTATTAGGTACCCCATGCTAGTAACGGGTTGGACCCCTTTTGCCTTCAGAACTGCCTCAATTCTTCGTGGCATAGATTCAACAAGGTGCTGGAAGCATTCCTCAGGGAGTTTGGTCCATATTGACATGATGGCATCACACAGTTGCCGCAGATTTGTCGGCTGCACATCCATGATGCGAATCTCCCGTTCCACCACATCCCAAAGATGCTCTATTGGATTGAGATCTGGTGACTGTGGAGGCCATTTGAGTACAGCGAACTCATTGTCATGTTCAAGAAACCAGTCTGAGATGATTCCAGCTTTATGACATGGCACATTATCCTGCTGAAAGTAGCCATCAGAAGTTGGGTACATTGTGGTCATAAAGGGATGGACATGGTCAGCAACAATACTCAGGTAGGCTGTGGCGTTACTACGATGCTCAATTGGTACCAAGGGGCCCAAAGTGTGCCAAGAAAATATTCCCCACACCATGACACCACCACCACCAGCCTGAACCGTTGATACAAGGCAGGATGGATCCATGCTTTCATGTTGTAGACGCCAAATTCTGACCCTACCATCCGAATGTCGCAGCAGAAATCGAGACTCATCAGACCAGGCAACGTTTTTCCAATCTTCTATTGTCCAATTTCGATGAGCTTGTGCAAATTGTAGCCTCAGTTTCCTGTTCTTAGCTGAAAGAAGTGGCACCCGGTGTGGTCTTCTGCTGCTGTAGCCCATCTGTCTCAAAGTTCGATGTACTGTGCGTTCAGAGATGCTCTTCTGCCCACCTTGGTTGTAACGGTGTTCTATCAGCTCGAACCAGTCTGGCCATTCTCCTCTGACCTCTGGCATCAACAAGGCATTTCCGCCCACAGAACTGCCGCTCACTGGATGTTTTTTCTTTTCGGACCATTCTCTGTAAACCCTAGAGATGGTTGTGCGTGAAAATCCCAGTAGATTAGCAGTTTCTGAAATACTCAGACCAGCCCTTCTGGCACCAACAATCATGCCACGTTCAAAGTCACTCAAATCACCTTTCTTCCCCCATACTGATGCTCAGTTTGAACTGCAGGAGATTGTCTTGACCATGTCTACATGCCTAAATGCACTGAGTTGCCGCCATGTGATTGGCTGCTTAGAAATTAAGTGTTAACGAGCAGTTGGACAGGTGTACCTAATAAAGTGGCCGGTGAGTGTACATACATCAATAGTCTTTCCCCCTGAAATTTAGAAATATAAATTGGTGAATTTAGAGGAAATCTACAGATGCAAACAGATGGAGAAATGTAGGTTTAAAACAAACTCCATCTAAATGTGGATTTTGAAGGTTTTATTTGATGATGATGATACAGTCTTCCCTCAAATGTGAAACTTAAGGCCCCGTTTACACGAGAACGCTCGCGGGTGAAAACGTAAAAATATTTTATCGGATGTGCCTATCGTTTACACGGCAGAGGCGTTTTTGAGGCTTAAAACGCAAAAAAGTGAAACCACCCTCCAGAGTGGAAATCTTAAAACGCTTCACCGCGCGTTCCCGTGTAAACGGTAAAAACGCAAAAGTCTGCTTGACAGTGAAGGTTGTACGCAGGCGCGTGGCCTTGGTGTTGTAGTAGTATGCACTAATAGCCGCCTGAAGTGCACACTACATTGAATTACACACACTTTTGCGTCACCATCTGCACGCGAATTTCCCACACAAAACGCTCGTCTGAACGCAGAATAAAAAGTGATGATGCAACGCCACTTTTGCGTTTTCTCTTCAGAATCGTTTCTGTGTAAACATAGCCTAAGTCCATGTCACCATCAGGTGTATCAAATATATACTTGATTGAAACTAGTATAGTATAGAAAACATGAACATTGTGGCATGGTTTCCTTTGCTGCTCAATAAACCTGGTGAATACTAGGGAGAACATTGGTTTCTGTGTGAACTGATTATTTTGTAGACATCTTTTGAAAATGAAACAATTGCGTGAATTTGAGGAAGATAAAATTAACTTTAATACATTTTATAAAAAGTCAGAACACAAACAAAATTGACACAAATAATATATATATATATATATATATATATATATATATATATATATATATATATATATATATATATATATATACTTTTTTGTTTAAAAAATGTTAAAAGAAAAAAAATAGACATATTTGCCCTTTTTTTCACTTGAGCCCCTGCCCCTCAAAATGTCTGTGCACGTCCCTGCACCTAACTATTTGTAGACACAAGGTTCATTTTGTGTAATCTACTATTAATGACACGTGAACACTAATGTTCACTAATATCATACTTATCTGCTGTTTTTCTAAGGTATTTTTGTGTGTGTGTGTTTATAATTGCTCCTAGTAGATATAATGTAAATATTTCCCTGACCAGAACATTGCTTCTGTCTTTTGTTCATTTAGATTCTGCTCCACTAGCCTGTCATTGATGTTCGCCAAACCGTACTGGTTTTGGCATGAGTCATATATTATGATTTTATAGTCCTCTCACTCCCTCTGCCTGTGTTTTGATTAATAAGTGCATGTGGTTGGTGTGCACACTAATTCCATGGTCTAACCCCCTCTGCAGGCTCTCAGTGCGCTGGTCTCTTCAGCACCACCGTCCTGGGGGGCTCCTCTAGTGCCCCTGAACCTTCAGGACTACGCACGCACACACCGCAAAAAATTCTCCTCAGGCAGTTTGACCTATAAAGACGGTATGTGCTCAGTCCACCTTCTCTCACAGAGATAATCAAAGAGTTTACAATGCAGGAACTCTAGGTAAAGGGCACTTCCTGTAAAGTTTAGGATTAAGAACTCTTGTTACATCAGGTCATGATGGTGTTTCACACACCTCGCTGTCATACTCACCATTTCAGATCTGGTTCATGTTCATGGTCTTGAATGTGTGGTGTCCAAAAGCTCATGGAGTCTGCTGTGTCATTTAATGTCGTTCTGAAATTGTCTTTGTTTCTTATATGTCATATTTTGTGAGCAGTGTTTTATTTTTGACCTCATTTAAATGGAAGCACATATTTTTATGTACCGCTGCAGGAATCCAAAAAAGTTTGAAGCAAAAACATGGTAAGAATGTAGATTTAGTAAATGCCAAACTATTACGCGTTAAATTGGTGTTGAAATTATTACCAAATTTGATAAATGATGCAGCGCTCTTACACACCGCTTCTTTCCAGAATGTTCAGTTTTTACTCTCCTGGTGAAACACTTTGTCCACAAGGTGTCAGTGTCACATTGTTTGGCGTTTTCCCTGTTTCAGTTCCCATTTCCTGTCCTGTTTTCTTTACTGCCGTTTTGCAGTTCTAACTTTACTCTCTCATTTGTTACTATCGTATACATGAGCCTTTTCATTTATCCTTATTAGCCTCATTTTAAACCTCTGGCTGGTCTCTAGGACTGGCTGGTCATTCCCCAGTTTCTTTGTCTTCACTGTTGTGTGTGGTTGTGTCCTGTGAAGGCATCGCTGTTACGCTACAGGCTCGTAAATTACATAGGTGAGGGGTTGATCTGACCGTCTCAAGCTTTTCATGCTTCTGTCCACCATTTTGTTTGTTCTGAGAGATGACATCTGATAAGATGGCATCTGTATTTATAGTAGAGAAGTGCCCATAAAGTGACAAGCCCAAATATTACTGTAGCTAAAGCGTTATAAATAGAAGACATTTAAGCAGATAAAGATCTGTCGTCTTATTGTCATTTTCACTTTTACTTAAATAGGAATAGCCTCAGTGAACCTATCTGTGAGATTAACATCTTCCTCGTAATATGAAACATTGTCACTCTTTAGCTAAAACACTAAACGCTACTAAACGCTGCTCTTCCTGTCCCAGTCTGTATCCTGCTGTAGTCACAGTAGAAGCCCAGCCCTACTACACTCCTCACCCTACTATCCTTGACAGTCTCACACCTTCAGCTCTGTAACACCATCCCCATCCTATACAGGTGTACTGTAAAAATGGTAACTAGTGACCTTTTTTATTTCCTCAGAGTTGTTGTCTATGCCGGCAGTAAAGCGATTTTCTGTGTCGTTTGCAAAGCATCCGACTAATGGTACGTCTGCTTCTCTTCAAGTATATTTCCACTTTTTCCTCCACCTCCCTTTGTTTTGCATGCCAATGGAAACCTGTTTTCTTTTCGGAAATTTATGTTGCTTTTGTTTTCTTTAACGTGATTCCTGCCATCTTTTTAAACATTGAATCAGCCTCTTACCCTTTCCACATACACCACTTTCGCTAACCTCCTGCAGACAACTCTCACTCTCACCCAGTGACTCGGTGTTAATCAGTTTATGATTGACTGTTTGTGTGGATGAGTTTAAGCACGTGTTTGTGTTTCCTGTGCTTGTATGTGCACAAGTCTGTGGGGCGGTGAGTGTAGTACGCTGCAGAAAAATATCATGTTCTTATATCAGTATTTTTGTCTTGTTTTACATTTAGGAAGCAACATTACATACGATTCATTATGTTTGAACAGCAGTGTATGTCAGAAGAATATGAAGATGTTCAGATGCAAAAGCCTCTAAGTGCCATTTGAAATTTTCTTCTAAAATGATCATTTTTATCAAGCTTGTATATTAAAGATCAGAAACTTTCACTTACATGGCAATGAAGATTACCTATTAATTGTCATTTAAGTGAAATTACTGAACTTAAATATACAAGCTTGATAAAAATTGTCATTTTGAAGAAAATTTCAAATGGCATTTAGAGGCTTTTGCATCTGAACTCTTCATATATTCAATTAGGTTATTAAAAAACAGTTAGTAAATTCACTGAGAAAAATAAAGTGAGAATATATGTTCTTAAAATAATTTGTACAATGTTGTAAAGTAATTGAATTTAGATCATTTTTATGGAAATAATAACAAAAATACTGAGATACTAAGATGATGATGTTTTTTTTTTCAAGTGCACAATTATGAATATTTATTCAACATAATGAATCCGAGCCACTACTGGACAATACGCTGGTGATTAAACCTTTCCCCTGTTAGCTCTCGATATTAATGAACAGTGTTTTTCACTGTTTTGACAGGTTTTAATAGCAACGGGGATTGTTCACTGGGAAGTGGTTCACTTGACACTCTTTCACCCCATTAATCTTTTTTCTTTTTTTGTTTAAATTCAATGTGGTTGTGCACTTTAATTATATTAAATGTTGTGAGTGTTGGTTATGAAGCCAAGGAGTATTTTATCCTGTTTTCCATTGATTCTTTATTGGAGGCAGCTTAAAATCTACAGTCCTGTCTACAGAAAAAGAGGCCATTATATTTGCCCAGGTGAAAAAGACGTACAATTAAGTGTATTAAAATGTACTTAAATATGTTTTTAGTACAGTACAAATATAATGTAATGCATTTTGAATACACTTAATTGTACGTCGTCTTCACCTGAATGGAAATGCTAAAAACGACTAAGATTTCTTTCAAATTTGAACCTCAAGTATGCATTCAAGCCGCTGAGCCTGATTTTGTCATTGGTTTGTAAAAGGATTCTTTATAAACTGCATTCATATATAACATTTACTACAAAACTGTAAAAACAAAATCATTTCTTAATATTTTTAGATTATTTAAATTATTATTTAAATTTAAAGTAGTAATTACTACTTTTAAATAATCAAATATTCAAATAGAAAAGATCCTACTAGATATTAGTTGCCATCAGGAACTTTACCAACAATCTGTGTTAAAGGTGTATAAAAATGGCGTTTAAACTAGCACAAAAAAAATTGGGGTCAGTAAGAAATTTTAAATATTTCTAAAATGAGTCTCTTATGCTTATCAAGGCTGCATTTATTTGATCAAAAATAATTGTACGTCCTTTTCACCTGGGTGGAAATGCTAAAAACGACTAAGATTTCTTTCAAATTGAAATCTTCTAAAATGAGTGTAAAATAACCTACCACACTTGCCGATGAACTCCTAGACAGTGTTATTTGTGGTTCTCAACACTTAATTTATAGACCCATGTGCTGTGCATAATCTGCATGTTTATGTTGTTGGTTTAGATGATATTGGTGTATTTCTCTCTCTGGAAAAGAATCGTCTTCCATTTGTTGTGATCAAAAGGATGTCCGAAGATGTTGTCTAGCATAAACAAACCTGAATGGAGGTGATAAGAAAGGTCAGAGAACGATGCAAAAGAGCAGCTTGTAAACTGATGTGAATTACCGCAGTGTGTTATGTAGGTGTATTTGGACACAGTCCTGTATGTGTTCAGTACATCTCATGCAAAGCTTAAGATGGTCCCTGATCCACCTACACTATCCCATTCCCTGCCAGATCCCACACTCTCTACCCACCACACATTCCCAGCCATCCAGCTCCCGAAGCTTTTCACATAGTAGCCTTTCCTCAACCTAATTATGTAGTTAATAAGAAATACTCGCTTGCCTTCACGTCTCTGAAACGAGTGCACACACTTTAATTTAAACAAATTAAATTCATTCAGCCTAATTATTATTATTCTTTTGTGTTTTCCCTGTAAGTGTGTAAATGTGGGTCAGGTGGGTATCAACTGTCACCACAAGGATAGTTAAAGCTGCAATCTTTTACATTGTGGGCCCCTCCCAATGGGGCACGTGATGAAACGGCTTAATAAAGAGATTGTATAATGTTTTAATTAAAATCCAAAGAGGCCAAAAGGTTTCTGTAATAAGTTGTGTTTGGGTGCAGCAAATATAATTTACTGATTTATTATAAAAACAACTGAAGTTATTAGAAAATGCACACGATGAACAAATGTGTGTTTGTGTTTGGACAATTGGTTATGATCTAATGACAAATGACATGAACCTCAAGTATGCATTCAAGCCGCTGAGCCTGATTTTGTCATTGGTTTGTAAAAGGATTCTTTATAAACTGCATTCATTTATAACATTTACTACAAAACTGTAAAAACAAAATCATTTCTTAATATTTTTAGATTATTTAAATTATTATTTAAAGTTAAAGTAGTAATTACTATTTTTAAATAACCAAATATTCAAATAGAAAAGATCCTACTAGATATTAGTTGCCATCAGGGAACATTACCAACAATCTGTGTTAAAGGTGTATAAAAATGGCGTTTAAACTAGCACAAAAAAATGTGGGGTCAGTAAGAAATTTTAAATATTTCTAAAAGGAGTCTCTTATGCTTATCAAGGCTGCATTTATTTGATCAAAAATAAATTAAAAACTGTAATATTTTTACAATATAAAAGAACTGTTTTCTATTTTAATGTATTTTATAATGTAATTTGTTCCTTTGGTACTTGTTCACAGTCTTCAGTGTCACATGTATCATTCAGAAATCATTCTAATATGATGATTTTCGTGCTGAAGACATGTTTATTATTAGTGTTGAAAAATGTGCTGCATACTATTTTTGTTTAAAATAAACAGAAGTCTTTTCTAATATTATAAATGTCTTTACGGTCACTTTTCGGTTAATTTAATGCACTCTTTGCTGAATTAATTTTCTTAAAGAAAAAAAAATCTTACTGACCACAAAGTTTTTGTGTATATGTTTTGTAATGATGTGGCCTTGTCATGGTGTAGTAGTCTAGTCGGGCTGTGATGTTTGACTCCACTGAGCACTGTATTCACTTCAGGCACGCAGGATGACACTTCTGCCGTGGCGGTTAAACCACCTCTATGGTGGTCTGGCTCAGGTAATGATAGATCTTTATCCCACTGTCAGGGCGATTGAGTTAATCGACTGGGCCTAACTACACAGTGTCCTTGTGCATGCTGAAGAACTCACAGTGTGAGGAAAAGTAGATCCGTTTAGAAGTTCTAGATGTCAGTGTGGGAATGTAGTCCATGTCTGTGTATAGTTTAGTGAGTTGTTCCTTGAATCCCTTGTGGTCTTGTGCCTTAAGCGATGAATGTTGACTCCAGGAGATGGTACTGTTTCCTTTGCACTCTCTGTGCAGAGAACTGTACACCATTGTTTGTGGATGAAGGCGGTGGACTACAATGGACTTAAGTGTTGCTGTGTGTTTGCTTGGGATTACCTGCTGGTGACCAGTTGCTCAAGGCCCTTGTTTAGCTGTGTTTCAATGTGGAGAAGTGCCTATTAAACGCTGTCAGATCTATTGTGGGGAGTTTTTCTGAGAGCATGCTGAGTAATGAAACGGTAATCTCTGTACCCACGAGGACCCTATGCCCTCACCCGTCTGCTTTCCAACCCCTACTTCCCACTCTTCTCTTCCCTGCTTTGCCTCTTCTTCCTCAGAGCCCCTGGAAGAGCACCAGGTAGCCCAGCTGCTGAGGCGCTTTCCAACGACCCCAATATTGGCCACCCGTTGTGTTTGGACAGTGCTTTTGCCCACCACCTCCATCAATGCTCCTACCATCTCCGCCTCTTCCGCAACTGGTTAATCTCTGGCCAGGACCCACTAGAGTACCTCTACGGTCAGCCCTGCGGAGGTCGTTCCGTGCCCTGCTGTGCCGTGACTGCAGTAATGGCCTCAGCTTTGCTCTGAGCGCCTCTGCTGTTTGAAGCATGCTTGTGTTATTGGGAAAAGCAGCTTGCAGTGACGTAGCTCTTGTTTTTTTAAAGCTACACTGTGTGACTCTTTTAGTTTATTCTTAGCTAAAAACACTTAGTTCTTTCAAAAATATATGTGCTTATTAATGTATATTTACTTCGTTCAAGTAATAAAGTATTCTCATGAGTGTATAATATGTGCCATTGAAAATACATACGGGTAAGGGGTTCTAATGTCGATCGCCATGTTGCCCCTCCATCTTGAAAGTACATTAGCCAAAGAGGGACATACCCGTTAATTCAAGCTTCGCCTTTCGCGTTTACGTTTGAGTTAACACTCATGGACGAGGTGGAACTGGAAGCCATGTTAATCTTGGACTACATTGGCCACCGTAGGAGTTAAAACGAAATCGGAATTGAGAGGAACAGAAACTAATATTCACTGGATGATCACATACCTTTTCACCACTAGATGGGGAAAAAAATCACACAGTGTAGCTTTAACTTAGTGAAGTTTATGTAGATTGCGAATCTCTTTTAGGGCTATCAGGAAAATAAAATTAAAATAAATTGATTTAATCTTGTGCTTAATGAAGAATTGTTAAATTTGCTTCGCTGTTATCTTGTTAAAACATACTACCATTCAAACGTTTTGGGTCAGTAATATTTTATTATTTTTTAAAGTAATTAATACATTTATTCAGCAAGGACACATTAAATTGATCAAACGTGACAGTGAAGACATTGTTACAAAATGTTTCCAATTAAAAACAAATGCAGTTTTTTTTCCTATTCATTAAAGAAAATCAAGAAGATTGTTCCAGCTTTGTCATCACAAGAATCACAAAACATATCCAGAAAACAGGCATTTTAAACTGGTAATTTATAGTAATAATAAGACACAATATTAATGTTTTATGTATTTTTGATCAAATAAATGGAGCCATGGTAAGCATAAGACATGTATTTTAGATACATTTAAAAGTCTTACTGACCCCAAACTTTTAAATGGTAGTGTAATGAAAGCGAACTAAATAACATGCAAGAAATATTTTTCCACCAATGTGTAAGTGATATTTCAGATTTTTTCAAATTAATTACACCATATAAAAGATTGTTACTTCTGTTAATGCTTCCAGTTGGATTGATAAAATAAATTAGCCCTTAAGAAGGTCTGTGCTGGTACTCGTGTAAGCTATTCAGACCAGTGTTTGAGAAAGAGGACAGAACAGATTGAAACATGTTTTGATGTTGAATTTGGCGTTGTTCAGAGAGAGAGGATGGAGAAGCATTAGGAGTGATCTCGCTGCTGTTTGCTGGGGTGTGTTGTGTGGCAGACGCATGCCAGTGGCATCTGATTGCAACGGTGTCCGCTTATAGTCGCATCGGCTCTCTGACGTATCAAAGTAACAGTTACAGTGACTGACTTGCATGATAGTGGCATATGATTTGAACGAAAAATTAATATTGTAACTTCCTGTTCCAATTGTGAGTTACTATTTTTCAAATTTGTAATGTATTAAACTCTCAATAATTATGTAAATGTTCTTCATACATAATCATACTCTTACTCTTGCTTGTTTTTTGTTTACATTCTCCATTTTCATAAGTAATAGGAGTGATGTTTTGACATGAAATACATGTCTCCTTTTATAAAGTCATGCACTGTTTACATGATTATCTGCGGTTGCATTTCTGACATCCATTCCTGTTTTTATTCCCGTCTCTGCCAGCTCCCTCCTAATTTACGTGTGTTGCTTTCATTTACATTAAGAGTTTGGTTTTTCCTACTAAAAGAAGTGCATAGAGACTAACAATTCATTAACAATGGGACTTTTTTGTTTTACTTGAAGTTGTGTGCTTGTGTGTGTAGCTACATTACTACCAGATTGTGTATCAGTCTTAATTTTTGAATGTAGATTTAGATTTCCTATGTAATACTGTATGTGACAAGTCATGAATGAATGGTAAGATGAGGTTTGTTTGTGTGCATGTATGTCTGAATGTGTCCCGCCTGTGACTCTGTGGTTCTGTCACTAACAAGGGTTTGGCAGTAGATGAAATGACTCTTGTCATTGGTTCAGTGGTTATAGACACTTGAGTTTTTCTTAGGTGTACACTGATGTCTCTCATCACTTCTCTCATCTGTAGGTTTTGAAGGCTGCTCCATGGTGCCCTCCATCTACCCCTCGAGACCCTCCACAATTCGCTCTCACTAAAACAAGTCAACGAGTTCCTGACCGCAGTGTGTGAGAATGCAGGAGACTCCCACACCAGGACAACCAGAGGTGATGCCCATAACACCACTCTTTCCATGGACTTAAGTAACCCAGGAAATGACTAATAACATGGCATACATCTAGGTCACTCTCAAATTCTTTTGATACTGTAATATAATGCACTTGTGTCCTAACTGTGTGTGCTTGTCTCCACTTCTGTAGCTTTCTCAGGCATGTTTGACTCCCAGAATCAGCCCACAGGGGAATCTTACATGCCTCACAGAGTGCTCTGCTCCTCTGTTTCAATGCGCCAGCGCTCCGATCGGCCGCCCTGGTGTAAGTACTGCTACCTTAAGCTAATTCAGTACTCGGCATGGAACAATGATATTTGTTAATATTTAAACATTTACTCCATCCAAATTATGTAACACATTGCAAGCTAAATTCATACATTTTCATGTATGTTAGGATATAATTATGCAAGCTAACAGGATTGGCAGTACACGACAGCCTCGTGCTCACGACTTTGCTTTTTAGAATAAGGATTTACTGTTGATTTCTTCAAATATACACTTTATATATATATATATATATATATATATATATATATATATATATATATATATATATATACTATCGGTCAAAAGTTTAGCGTCGGTAGGTTTTTTTATGTTTTTAAAAGTTCACCACTCTTCTGCTCACCAAGGCTGCAGTTTTTTGATAAAAAATACACAAAAAACACAGTAATATTGTGAAATATTATGACAATTTAAAATGACTTTTTTATGTTAATATATATTAAAATGTAATTTATTCCTCTGAAAAAAAGCTGAATTTTCAGCATCATTACTCCAGTCTTCAGTGTCACATGATCCTTCACAAATCACTCTAATATGATGATTTTATGCTCCAAAAACATGTATGATTATTATCCATGTTGAAAACAGTTTTTTACATTTTTATTTCAGGATTCTTTGATGAATAGAAAGTTCAAAGAACAGCATTTATTTAATTATAATCTTTTCTAACATTATAAATGTCTTTACTGTAACTTTTGATCAATGTAACTCATCCTTGATGAATAGAAGTATTGATTTCTTATTTATTTCCCCCCAAAAATAAAATACAAATTCTTACTGACCCCAAACTTTTTAAAGGGTAGTGTTTAATGTAACAAAAGCTTTCCATTTCAGATAAAAGCTGTTCTTTTGAACTTTCTATTCATCAAAGAATCCTGAAATAAAAATGTAAAAAACTGTTTTCAACATGGATAATAATCATACATGTTTTATAAAATAAAATGTTACATAAAATCATCATATTAGAGTGATTTGTGAAGGATCATGTGACACTGAAGACTGGAGTAATGATGATGAAAATTCAGTGTATATGTGTATATATATGTGTGTATATATACGTGTGTATATATATGTGTGTGTGTGTGTATATATATATATATATATGTATATGTATGTGTGTGTGTGTGTGTGTGTATATATGTATATATATATATATATATATATATATATATATATATATATATATATATATATATATATGTATATATATATATATATATATATGATGTATATGTATATATATATATATATATGTATGTGTATATATATGTATGTGTATATGTATATATTCTACAAATATTCCAATATATATTCTACAAATATATACTTCAATGATCAGTTCTTTACTATACAAAGTCATGGTAACAGTGCTGATTCTTTTTAATAATACAGTATGTTCACTAAAATCCCCCCCCAAAAAAATTGTAATAATTATCATATATTTTTAAATAAACTGAGTATATTTTGCAAATACATCAATGAGTAGTGAAAACAGGGGTTGAGCAGGCAAAGATATAGAATTGGTAAAAAAAAACATGTCAAAGTAGAATAAAGTTACTGTATTTTTCTTGATGCATTTAAAATAAAAATCAGTTTAATTAACACATAGTAAATCAACTATCATCTGAAGTTATTTATTTACACAAACACATGTGCATGAGAGACACATGGCGCCTGTGTGTGTGTGTGTTCCTCCATGCAGACAGCAGTGGTCCCTCAAGTACAGTGTCGAGCGCCGGCCCCTCGTCTCCCACCACGGCTGACACATCTCCCCGCTTCAGCTTCAGTGAGAAGATCACCCTCACGCCGCAGAGCAGCGAGGAGATCCACTCGACCCCTCACAACAACAGCCACTGTGTGTCTTCCACGCCCGAAACCAGCCTCCCCTCTGAAGACCCCCTACTTTCCATACCATCTCCCATCCTGGAGAAACCTAGTGAAATAGAAGTGGACGGCACAGACTCTGCTGGCCAGTGTCTGACCGAGAGCCCCTGCCGTGATGAGAGTGTCAAATCCGGCCCCTGCGGAGCTCACTCCTCCCTGCTCTCTCCTGGCAGACAGTTCGCCGCTGACGGAGTCCTCTTGCGGGATGCCCGGCTCCCTGCCTGTGCTTCTGGAGCTCAGAGAGAGCAGCTCAGAGGCCGGCTCCAGCGCCCAGACCCCGCTCACGCCCGACGAGCCGGATGAGTTCTTTGATACGCAGGAAACGGTCGATGTGTGGGGGGGAGCCCGGAGACCCTGCCACACCCTGGGACGCCACTGGAGGTGGGAGCTCCACATGTGCCTGAGCCGTGAAGGAAACGCTCCCTCGTCCGTCCCATCCCAGCATGCTCTCGCTGTAGTGCCTCAGACCTTCATAAAGTCCCAAGCAAGTCAAAGTGGGATTCCCCTATGTAGTTTAAGGGAATAAATGGAGGAAGGTGACAATCCCACCGATTGTCACCTTTTGAACTTGAAGCTCAAATGCTCCTGTTACAAAATCTTAATAAACTGTCCTTGTGTTTAATTCTGTAGTGTTATTCAGAGATGCTTCCCGCGTAAAGCATCACTCTAGTCCTACGGCCAGTGAGCAAACATAAGCTGTTAGACGCACTGAAACATTTTTACGTGCACATATTATCTTCCTCGTCTCCAAACGACTGCATTTTTTTCTTCATTAGCTGGTCTGGAAGATATTTTTCAAAGGGACGTGATATTTGATACTAGTTCGTGTTTGCTAAAGTACTTAAGCTTTTGAATAATGAACTTAACACAGCTAAACGCCTATTAAAGGGATAGTTCACCCAAAAATTATCCTGTCGTTCCAAAACCACTAGACTGGCTCTTGACTCCAAGTTTCTGGCCCTCCACTGGAAACTTTGATGCCTTAAACAGATCATAAAGATGTTAAATCGAGCGAATCAAGTCTTCTGAAGAAACACAATCACTTTATATGATGAACAGATTTCATTTAGGCATTTATTCACACATAAACATTGATCAACACGCATACATAGAGCACATCAATATGGTAAACGGAAGCTCAACTTGTATTTTTGTGAAATGTCATTGGTTCAAGCACGTTTGAGCTTCCATTTTCCATATTTCAATACATATTGAGTATGTATTACTCAATGTTTTTTATGTAAACGAAAGCCTAAATTCAGTCTGTTCAGAATACTTGCCAATATTTATAAGAAGAGAAATTTACTTTCAATGGAGGGACATCTCTCAAGTTTAATTAAAAATACCTTTATTTTGTGTTCTGAGGTTTGAAACATGAGAGTGAGCAAATGATGACAAAATGTTATTTTTTTAGTGAACTATTCCCTTAAAATTAACGCTACCATTTTATTACTGTTTGCCAAAGCTTGCTATACCACTGTCATAATTTATTAAATCATAATAAAATACATATATATTTAGTCTATATATACAGTATATATATATTTATTGACTAATATGCAGCTTACTTTTAACAATGAGACTGCAAATGAGAAAGTCTCTGTGTTTTTATATTTTAGTTTTTATTTTTGTAAAACATACAGTGCTCTCACGGTTTTAAATAATGAAGTAGTGGTCTTCATTTCAACTACATTTCTCTCGCTTTCACCTTTTTGACAAACGAAATGCTTTTTTGTACCGTGACCCTCCCGTTTGAAATCAAATGAAGAGTTGTGTACCGAGATTACCATGACACAAAAAAAAATTATACTCTTAAAAAAAAGAGAGAGAGAGAGAGAGAAAATGCCTACCCTATCTATCGACCAATTCGTACGAATTCGTACGAGTGATTAAAAAGTGGCTAATTCGTACTAATTCGTACGACCTCAGCTCGTACAAATTCGTACGATTTGTCTAAACCCACGTGACTGTTAAGTTTAGGGGCGGGGTTAGGGGTAGGTCATTTGTACGAATTCATACGAATTGGCCAATTCGTAAAATATGTACGTTTTATCAAAATCGTACTAATTTGTACGAGTGAGGTCGTATGAATTGTTACGAATTAGCCACCTCGTAAAATTCGTACGAATTCCCGTGAGATCGGGTTGAAAATGCTGCTTTTCAGAAGCATATACTGTACTGTTTTTCTTTTGATTTGGATAGTCGACGTTGTTTACTGAGCATGCAGAATGTGTGTGTAAAAGTAACTTCTCTGATGTAGGACCACTGAGCTTGCAAGACCTCTAGAATCTAGAGACGAGCATTTCACTTCCAACCTCCAGCAGTGTCTGTGAATTATTCCACTCTGCTCAGATTACAGCGAAGCACACTGAACCCACTGACAACTGTTTCTATAATCACTGACATATTAAAACTCAAACGTGTCGTACTGTTGGTGCTGTATGCCGTCTGTGCTGTAGTATTAAATGCCACTTTGATTTAGTGTTTCAAATAAAAATGGCATTGTCTACAGAAAACAACTGTCTTTTTATAACTTCTTATGTGTGAACTGCACTGATTAGATTTAAAAATCAAGCACCAGGTTTCTCCATATTTAACAAGTGGACCTTATTTCACTTGACCCCTCAAAACATGTAAATTTTCCTCACTAAGGTCTGGCGTTACATATTTTCAATACTTAATTTACTGTCTCAACAGGTGTACACTTGTGTAAGCATCATTATCTCGAGTCGTTATTCATCCTCATAACTCGTTGGCATGACAGCGAGGTTCTTATCCTTCACCACCTGGAGGGTTTTCAGTCTGTTTACCGCTACCAAAACACATCTTCAACGAGGCATAGTGAATAATCTTCATAGTATCACACATTCAGTGAATTCAAGTCCCACCAGCAAACACAATCCAAAATGTATTTATTTCCATATGATTAGGATCTCTGAACAAGTAGGGCATTGTTGGCATTTCCCGCTGCTGTGCCAAGCACTGCTTTCTGTTTTCTTTAACACAAGGCTGTTGTTCATTTCCATGCCTTTCTCTCAGAAACAGACATGGAGGGGAAGAGGAGATAATAGGCATGTGACCCAGACAGTGATGTCATCGTCATGTGAATTCAGCTCGCTTTTCGGTAGAGGCTGCTATGTACTGATCCCCAAATCCTCGAATCGTGTGAGTGTGCTAAAAATTCTAGAACATTCTTTGCTTTCATTTTATTCAACATGTTTGTTGCAGTAAATGAATCAAAATGAGTCTTTTCAGGCTTGAAATCGAAATGAAGGACTAAATTTAATCATTATTCGGTGTTTTATTTCAAACTCGGTAAAAAATAATACACTGAAATCAACAAATATAGGCCATTAAAAAAACCTTTAAATTGTTTATATCAATTAGTTGCCAAGGAAACATTAGTTTTACTTGATCTTGATGTACTACAATAACAAAAACTATACTTTATTACTAAAAAAAGTAATAAAAATGACTAAACCTTACTCAAATTAAAGCTATTCGAAATATTGGTTAAAAACTATAATGGTATCTTAATAACATAACTCTGTTTAAAACTACATGTTTGACATGTGTACTTTTCATTTATTTTACTAAAAAGTAAATCCACAATTTCACTTTATTACATTTATGGTCCATTTTACAAATTCTACAGTAGTTAACTTTGCAACTACATGTCAACTAACTCAATTCAATTCAAATGTATTTGTATAGCGCTTTTCACAATTGTTTTAAAGCAGCTTTACAGAAAGTGCATTTCAGAAATGTACATAGAAAAAATACAGTTAATACTACTGTATTAATGAGTATTACTCGAAAAATTGCTGGGTTGTCTTAACCCAACTATTTAACCCAAGCCATTGGGTTAAATTTTGTAATTCCATTTTTAACCCACCATTTAGGTTTGTCCATATTTGACCCAAAGTTGGGTTAAAACAACCCAGCATTTTTATAGTGCAGGGTAAGTAGAATAAGCTGACATGTAGTTGCAAAGTTACTTAAAGTTAGTAGACTGTCTTAAGTGGACTATTGAAATAAAAGTGTTATTTCAATGAAAGTAAAGTGTTACAAAAGTGTATACTCGCATTAAATTTCCGTGGGAGACATTTCATGATTCTGACAGCTGACTCAAGGAAAGGCTAAAACTTGTTGATATTTTCCATTAACATATTTTATTAGTGATTATCAGGTTTACCTTTCTACAACATATTTGTAGACACTCATTTAGAGAGCGTAAAGAAAGATACAGAGTATTGCACATAAAGAGAGAGAAAATAAAAGCAAACGTAATGAAAACATGGAAAATGAAAAATAAATCCAAGTCTACATTTTCTTAACAACACTGCACGCTGGAAATGATAGCGCGGCTTGGTTATATGTGCCTTTCAGTACAATTATCATTTAAATATGTTTAAAATAGTACTTTATTTTATATAACTATGAACTATTACATACAAGTTTGAAATTAAGATCACATGCATTAAACAGCTAGGCTCAATGGAATGCTATATTTCAGTTTTGATTCTACTGAGATGGCAAACTCAACATTGCAACTAAGGGTTTTGTTTTGCACAGCACATCACGACTACTTTATTTTTCAAACTGTTTCAGTTGTCATCTTAAAAAAAATAAAAATAAATAAATCACACAAGACACTTACAAATCTTGAATATAAAACGTGATCGGTGATCTAGTCACTTGATCTGGCAGTCTGCAGTCTGGTACTTGTATGTGTTTGTTTTGTTTTCTGTGGTACTGCGAAGTCACATCTGGGTTTCACCATGTCACCAATAACCAGTAGCTCAATAGTTACAGCACCTTAAAAACATTAGAGGCAAGCATTAACCGTGTATCCTCATACATTGTTCCTCAGAGAAATATAAAGGGGTGTGCTGAACCAGACAGTAGTCTGTCATTTTGTCTAGATGTAAATATGGACTTTTTCTCCAATGATGGAGGTCAACAATCAAATCTTATAGACCAATAAGAGAGACTGAAAGTTTGTAAAAATTAAAATCTTGTAAACAGTATGAATTTTACAGATTTGAGCCAAATAGATCTAAAAAAGGAAGTTTTCTCTTACAACCTTCTTTCTTTAATATAGGAATGAATTGAGCCAAGCACCTAAAAGCATAGCAGTACTTAAATGCATGTTCAGGCTGTTACCTCATGGTAATATACATGCAGTGCATACAGTACTTTAACAGTTTTCCATCAGTCATTGATACAAGATCATTATTCCTTTCATCTGTGACTCGAGCATAGTGTCATATGATCAGATATTTTTTTAAACCTAACATATTTAAATATGCACAAAGAAAAACAATTCTGCGGGCGTATTATGACAGCATGTTTTCTGTCATTCTGAACAGAAAGACAAAAAAATAAAAAATAAACAGTAAAAACTGATCAGTTGACTTAACTTAAAAAATAGGATACCTGTTGCATTCAAATTATTAAGTAAATAAACTTAAAGCGTAATTGAAAAATGAAGTCAATTGTCAAGTTCCCATAACTTAATTTTTTCATTTTACGCAAGTTAGTCGACTTTTTTAAGTTAAGTCAACTGATCACTGTTTACAGTGAACTTGCCAGTCTTTGAAATAAGAAATTACTTTTATACTTCAAAATGTCGCCTATATCTTGATATTACACCTATAGTTTATTGATTGGAACAAAACAGTTCTTGCAGTACCGGTCAAGATAAATGTGTATGTCTCATATAAAAGCCACAATCTGCTTTAAATAACTTTAAACATACAATAACATATTTTTGGAATAGGTTTAAGTGCAGTATCTGTAGCTCACTTCTTTCATATAACCCTATGCAAAAACATGGGAAAACTTTCATACATAAGTGTATTCATCGAATACCATGCATTTCCATTAACGGCAACTTTGGCTTGCATCCTTTCTTCCCATTCCTTTACATTAAGCAATTTTGTCTTATATACATTTTATAACCAATAGAAATCAAGGGGAAATCATTACAAGGTGCTAAAGTTAGGCGAAATTAGGAATAAAACATACTTCTCAATGTCATAAACACTAAAAATAATCATAAACTCTGTGAACATACACTTTATACATTATTTAATGAGAAAATAAGATTTGACTCCTAAACTTCCACTCTGTTATTTAGTCCTGACAATAAACCTACCGTCTAAGCATTATTCTTTATTCAATTGTTTTTCAGCATTAATTTACAAACAGAATTTTGTCCCGATCTAGTTGCAATCTTTATTAATTTAATGTTGCTGATGCTGTCATTCTACTATACAAATCCAAAGCAAGTACAGGAATGTTAAGTCATTTTGTGAAAACCACATAAGTTGCAGTACAACTACATGTCCTGCATATGCATTTTTATTTATTTATTTATAAATCTCTTCATCTTTTTTGTTAACTAAATTCCTATTTGTGAAATACTAGCACCCAGGTATTTGTTTAACTCTCTGCTGATTTATGTAGCCTCAATTGGTATCTGAATGTGGGAAACCTTGATTAATAGAAAATTATTTTACATGTAGAGTGTGTGTTTGTGCTAAGTAAGAGGATGATGTATAAATCAGGGCCTCAAAGCCAATGAGAAAGTGTACATGAACTAATAAGATGAAAACAGGGGTATCTAATGTGGTTGAGAAGCAGTATTTGGTGACTTTCTGGTGCTTTTGTTCAAAAATAAGTAAAGAGGTATACTTGTGCTTCAGTTAAATATCATTGTAAACAAGGCTATACAGTATATAAACGTTGTTATTGTATTTATCACACTCGTTTGGTAACCTTGTTCAGTATAAAACTATGACTGGGAATGTAACCATGAAAACTAGTTTAAACAATTTTGGCCCAAAATCTAAGGGTTTAAATTTTTCAGCAAGAAATCTATTACCTTATGTATGTATGTATGTATGTATGTATGTATCTATGTATGTATTGTACAACGTAAAGGGAAAAGCCACCCTGAAAAGTGAAGGCACGTCCTTCCTTTTGTTCTCTTGAATTCTAGTAACTAAACTCATCACAGGAAATTATAATTTAGGTTTAGGTTATAGGGCAATAGACAACATGTGCTGTTTTAAACCATGAGAAGTTAAAAATAAAAAGTGAGTAAACTACAATCAAGGCTGTAACGGACCATTTGAGAGTAAAGATGTGAACCAGGGAGCCATGCTGAATTTAGAACTCTATTTTGCAGGCAGGGAATGACTCGTCCTGCATCACAACTGTGCTGCTGCTGGCCAGGACCATGATGTTCAGTTCCTGTTGCTTCTCATGGGTCTGCTGATACCACTCACGGGTCACTTCCGTGTCATGAGTAGGTATCAATGTTACCTACAATAAGTACAGTGTAAGAGTAAGAGAAAATAGTATAGCAAAGTATTAGTATTAAGGCCCGTTCACACCAAGCACGATAACTATAAATATGTAATTCTAAAAATCGGTCTCCATATTAAAGAATAACAGAGTTCACACCACAGCTATAACGATAAAGATATGAGGAACGATATCGTTGGGATCACTTTCAGAACTATTTTTTTCCAGCTGTCCAACGATAAAACACTGACAACCAATCAGAATCCATTCTCATTTAAAGGTCTCGCACATTTAAAATGGCAGATGACATTGCAGAGAAGTTAATTGTCGAGGTACAAAAACAAAAAATCCTCCACTGTTTGACAAGTCAAACCCCCTTTTTCAAAGATACGTTAAAAAAGATGGATATATGGAAAGCAATCAGTCGTATCCTGCGAATGAATGGTGAGAAGTTTTCACAATGAGATATTACAGTATGCAGTTTAGCATAAGCCGCGTTTCCACCGCAACACCAGGAACTATTTGTCCCAGGAACTTTTTTCAAAGGTTTTTTTTTTGCCCCAGACCACTTGCTTACTGTGTTTACACCGCGATACTAAAGTACCGGTCCGGGGTGGGAAGATTATGTAGTGACGTTGCTTGTAATGCTCTATGTAAAAGTAGTCTTTTGTTATCAGCGGACACTGACCGTGGGATGGATGCGAACGAATGCGTGCCATTGGGCAAAAGGAACAAGTGGTAAGAACCAATCAGCATGTTCAGTGCACAAGTCCCACCCTGAAAGTTCCTGAACTCTGAAAAAGTACTACCTCGCCAGCAGGGACTTTCTTGGGGGGAAATTTTTACCTGGAACTTAAATTAGACCCTGGTTCCTGTGGTGTAAACACACCGAGTACCACCCCAAAGTTCCTAGTTCCTGGGGAAAGTTCCTGCGGTGGAAACGCGGCTATAGGGTTACAAAATTACCTCAGGTAGGCTGTCCAGCGCTAGTTGACAACAATGCTGAAGTTGCATTGAAAAAGGCGTTGTATACATAAAGGTGTTGACAAGGCAATATTTTTATCCCATCATTGACTTTGTCAGCTAAATCCACTGTTCGATATTACACTAGACTTGCTAGATTCACTGTTTAGATGCCGCTCCCAACTCCTGATCGTCTTTTAAGGATATCGTGTACCCAAAAGCGGCTGTTTTTCTTTTGATATTTGTTTGTAACATAAAGCAGCAGGGGCAGTCATCCATTTTCGCTACTTTGAAACCGCAGCGCGTTATAAAAGACCGCTATCGGTTGTTGGTGTGGATGCATATATAGTTATCTTTATCGTTATCTTTATAGTTATCATGCTTGGTGTGAACGGGCCTTTAGCACAGTTAGCTTCATTCTTTAACCCCCATTTACAGTATATGCATAGCATCCATAGAATATCCATCAAGTTAATCATCAAATTACAAACTTCCAATGTTGACATCCATAGAGAGACAAACAGAGAGACCAATTAACAAAAATTATACCTGTAGATTGGATCCCCACTGTGCCTTTCCCTCTAGCAAGGCGTCTAGTACACTACGGCTCGGTTCTCCACTGCTTGAGTCGTTTCCACTCACTACATAATATGCAGAGCGAACACGTTCTGAAAAACTCCTGGTCCACATTTTTAGCACTGCAGTGGTTGGGAATGTAGGCCAGATCCACATAGATAGGAGGACCAGGGGGCACAGCTGCACTGAATTTTGCATAATTCGAACCTTTTGAGAGACAATTAAAATTCACAAAAAAATGCTGTCAGCGTAATGTTAGCAAACAAAACAACAGCTCATCTCGATCTGCATATAGAAGACGTTTGTTCATACCTGCACTGTTCTTAAGGCCATTGATGAGGCCTTTGCCTGTGTTGTGGCTTGACCTTGACAGATCGTCATCCATGTCCTTCTTCCTAAGAGAGGTGGTGTGAGTGGAGGGTTCCTTGGATGGGGACTTCTTGCGCCCAGTCTTCCGAGCAGGAGATGAGGACTTTGTCTTACTTAATTTACGTAAACCCTTTGTTTTGGTATCTTTCTTGACTGCTTCTGTCTGTTATGCTTGACAGAGCCTCGGGGTCAACCATACATACATCAGGGTGAGGGGAATAAGGAGCAGGGTCCCTCATTGGTGATGGGAGGGGATCATGATTTTTGTCAGGTGACCTAGATGAGTAATGCTTCCCCCCATAAGCTCCAGATGATTTATTTATAGGCAGGTAATCTGCATCCTCATCAGAGTCATTGTTTCTTTCTGCTGGTGATTCGATGGATACTCTTCTGTACCTGGTGGAACATCAGAATCTGACTGGGAATGCTCACTGACAGAAGTTGGAGGGTGTCCTCCCCACTGGCACTAATCCCAGCAGTCAAGGCTCCAGAGAAGCGTTCGCAATTCACTGTCCTCGCCATGGTGACTGTGAGAGTGGTGGCGAGGTTGTTTTTCGGATCTTGTCTTCCCACAAGGTTGCTGTTGATCAGATGCTTGGCTTCTCTGTTCCTCATTTTCTTCGTCACTTGAAAGTTGGCATAAGCTTGGGTTGATAAAGGATGGAGATGTGTCTCCTCTCCTCTGCTTGTACTCACAGGAAGAATAGCCTGGGGAAGCTTTGGATGAATGTGGACGGATACCAACATCTGTAGGATAGTCAGGGTCATCATCATGTCTGCTTGGAATCGTCTGCATAATAAGAGGGTTGGAACGGTTGGTCTGTGGAGAGGGAAAGAGGACGGGGCTGGGTGCTCTGGCTCAGTCTCTTCTTCTTCTCAAACTCATCTTGATGTCGATAGTGAGGTGGGGATGCCCCTGGGTAGATGTCTCGTTTCTGCTGCATTTCCCATTCACCTGGACTCCTCATTTTCTTTACATCAAATTCTTGGTCTTTTGTCTCTGTTTTTGACAAGCCTATCCCCAAATTGCTGGTTCCAGCAAAAGCCTCTGGTGCACTCAAACTAACTTCTGCAGGCCCATTTGTTGTGTCTGGTTTTCTAGCCTCAGGGAAAGAGGAAGTATATGAGGTAAGGGCATCTGGAATAGTGGCTCCTAAACCAGAAGATATGTCCTTTGTAATTGTCTCACCCAAGGAAAAGGAGGCATCTTTCTTGTCTGCTTGAGCTGTAAGTGTAGATCTTTGGTACTGAAGTTTATGTTCAGTTTCGTACATGTAATCATCCTCCTCTTCACTACTCTCTGTGTCTTCATAGTACTGTTTTTCAGGGCACTCAAATGTCAATGTTGATGAGGCACCATACAGATCTTCAGGCATGGTGTCTTTCTTTGTGGTTGGAGGGATTGTGGAATAAGGTCCAGTTGCACCAAATTCAGCCTGTAATCTCTGAGTCCTCGTCCCACTCCGGCTTATAAAAAGCACTGAGTTTGTGGGCCTTGATCTGATATATTGCTTGTAGAATAAGCAGGATCTTTCTTATCACTTGTACCAGCATGTGGAGGGAAAGGTTTGATCTCCTCAAAGGGTGATAATGGTGAAGAATCTTGCAAGACTAGGGGTGGATTCAGCAGTAGTGGTTGCAGGAGTCAGTTTCTCAGACACTTCTAAATAGTCATCCTTAACCTGCCCACCAGAGCTGGAAAAGGTGAATCAACTACTGGTGAATGTTCATCTTTGAAAGATGAGAACTCTATTCCAGTACAGGCTGGAGTCCCTGAACTCATCCCCAAACTGATGGCTAGTGGACAGAGATGCTGAAGCTGATGAAGAATGGCTGTAAGAAGAGGAAGAAGAGTATGCTGTGGCTGACATAGTTGCATACCTCGATGCCCATTGAAACAGGGTCTGCTGTTTTTTTCTCTGCTGCATCTGGTGTCTTTTGCTTGTCGAACTCAATATCTTTGCCATCATAGTGAGTAGAGTATTTATCTTCAGGAGACTTTATTGAGAGGGGCAAATATGACTTGACACATTTCTCTTCATTTTCTACAAACTTATTTTTCTGCTCACTTGAAGAATGTTCAAATCCAGAGGAGACTGACATTTGACTTTCATTGGGAAAAGATGAGGCATCACCTTTAGCAGTTTGAAACGAGTCCTTGGGGCCCTCATGGCTTAGAGTGGATTCAAATGTTGTTGAACCTAGAGATTTCCCATGGGTTTCAGAGCCAAAGCTGTAGTCATTAGTAATGGTCTTTGTAAAAGTGTCTTTCTTTTCATCCTGGAATTGAGTAGGTACAGTGTTGATAGCACTAGTCAGTGGGCACTGGGCATCTTTCTCCTGTCTGTCTTTGGCGCCTTTCTCAGTATCACTATCACTTGCATCGTCATCATCCTCATCCTCGTCATCTTCATCATCCTCTTCATCCTCATCCTCTCCATCAGCAAACATCTTCATGTTTCCAGCTATTACTTCTTTTGTGCTAAATATAGATTGGCCTAACATAGAACTCGTACTTTTACTGTCAGCTGCATAATGGACTGATTGTGATGCACCAACCTCTGCTATCCCACTGAAATCTGGATTTTCAAATTTAACTGAAAAGGGGTCTCTCGGCTGAAGCAGGTGGGGTTTTCTCAATTGTCTTTTCTTCAACATTATTTATTTTCTCAGAAAATGTTCCTTCAGTGTTATCTCTAAACTGTGGTGTCCCGTAGACACTTTGTGTTTCACCATATGAAGCTAATGATGTTTCCTTTGCATCTGATGCTTTAAAGTCATACATTTTGCCAGTGGAAGATTCTAGGGAATCATCCTTTTCTGTTTTCTTTAGAGTAACATCAGTATCATCAAAAGTGTGCTCAGCAGGCAGATTTGGAGAGTAGGAATCCACTGAACTTGATTTACTGTCATACACATCAGAATATGTAAAGCTTTTCTCCAACATAGGGGTATCCTGCCTAACCACCCTCTCACATTCTCCTTTGAGGCCTTTCTCACACTCTGGGAAGGAATATAAGTTGAAATGGACACTTTTATCGCTGTCTTTAGAGACCACGTTTGGTTCATCTGTCTCTGAAAATGACACATCTTTTTTGCCTTGGTTTGCTGACATGGAATCTAACTTGTCCTGTGGTCCTTTTACGCTTGAGTAAGTACCATCTTCAGTTTCACTTTCATCTTCCTCTCCTGAGCTGAGCATCTGGGATTTGTGCTCATGGCCCAAGTAGGTCACATTTTGTGGTTTATCTTCCTTATCCACAGATTCTTCTCATTTTCAAACAGCTTCTCCTCTTTCAGGAGTGTTGCCTCATTGGGATATTCTTCATCAAGAAAAGTGCACTCCCTCTCCTCTATGTATTTAGATTTACCACACACTTTAGAGCTTCCCTTTCCATAATAATCATCTTTCTCTTCATCTTCATCCTCTTCAGAGTCACATATTGCAGTTTTAGTGCTAGAGAACCCCTTTCCAAAAGGGTCCACTTCGTCATCAATTATTTTCACACTTTTCAGACTTTGAGAAATTTTGTCAGCAGCAGCATCTTGAGTCATATACCTCTGAGAGTCAAAAGTCTCCCTGTCTATTTTTTCATCTTTGTCCATAATCAGTGGCTTTTGTGACCTTTCCTCAGTGGGAGAGTAGCTACTGCTGGTCGGTCCTGACTGAGTGGGTGAGGCAAATCTCACGGTGCTGTCATCTGGGCTGGGGCATCTTTCTTCACTCTCTGAGATGATACTTGTCTCTGAGGTGCAAGGCAAATTTGGTGAGAAGGACAAACTTTTATCAGAGGTACCCAATTTAGATTCATCCTTAGAAAGTGAGAGTCCCTTTTCATCTTTTTCTGGTGTGCCAAAATACATCGCAGGAGGAGAAATAGGCTCAGCCGATGAGGGAAAGTTATCAGAAGCTTTTTCAATGTCTTGGAGCATGGCAGCAGATGCGTAACCCTCATGGATCTTTCCAAGTGGCATATCAACATTTGGTGTCTGATCCTCATCCTCTTCCTCATCCTCTTCATCCTCATAATTTATGGGAACTGTAGCCTTCACCGTAGGTTCTGTTTCTGGAACAATGGGTAGATATTCCTCTGAAGGAGGTGATTTAAAACATTTGTCCTCCTCTAAGGAAGAAGTTGGCGACATAGTCCCAGCAGAGTGGAGGTACTCCTTTCCATGAGTGGCATCTGTTTGTACAGATGATGGTATACTATTTATAGTATCTAAGAGTAAAGAGCTTTTTCCTGCATCTTCTGTAGGAGGTGCTGTCACAGATGCTATTGACTGATCTTCAGTAACAGATGTTGCAAAGGATGATAATTTGTCATATTCGGTGATGGAGGTGGCCGATGATATATGCTCTTCTTCAGCCAATGGAGCCGCAACTATATTGGATGCATAAGCTGACAGAACTGGCTCCTGGTCTAGTGCAAAACCCTTTGATGATAACTCAGACGGAACAGATATGGTTGGTGGTTTCATGCCATGAATGGTGTCAAAAGTCCCTGGTTCATCAGGAACTGAGATGTCATAAGAGCCAACATCATACTGAAGATGTGGGATTCTCTCCTCTGTCTCCTCGTTGATTTCCTCATCAGAGATGGTCTGCTCTGTCTCAGAGTAGCCTGGAATGGTCTCATCTTGGATGAAAGAAACATGCTCTGCAGCACCCAGTGATTTGGCCGATGTAATGTCACTTTGTTTTGTCTCCCAGTCCTTTCCAAGTTTTTCTTTCCTGAGCCTCATCTGACTTGTACTTGAGCTCAGTCTCGTGAACTATATCCTCTGCTTCCTCAAGCTCTGCTTTCTCAATCACATCCTCATCTTCTTCACTTTCACTCTTTTTGGGTTTCATTTCAAACTCTCTTTCTTCTTTGGCATTTTCTTGCCATTTTTTAACTTCACCCATCTCCACAAAGTCAGATGTTTTAGCACTGTTCAGTTTTGTGGTACAGTCATCCTCAATGTCATCTTCTGTAGTTGCACATTCATCCTCAAATCTATCAGTGGCTTTAGAGGGGTGTTTATTTGTGATTCCTCCATATGTCACCCGTTCCTCGTGAGGGGACTCTGTCTCAACATCAGTTGTGGTTATTCCTTCATCAGGAGATTCAATGTCAGGGACGACAGTGTCCACTGCAGACAGAAGATTTGGGAGTATTTTACCATCTTTGGGCTTGGAAAGCTCCTCTTCCAGTCGCAAGGCTTCAAAATCCTTGGTAAGATCCTCTGGGGAGGAGACTAAGGACCTATCACTCTCCTGTTTCACCACTGAAGCTTGTTTAGCCGCTGGCCTGTTTTCTTGCTCCTTTGCGGCTTTAGTTTTTTCTGTTTTAGGCTTTACTTGAACCTTTGCTTTGTTCAGAGTCTTCCTGACCTCAGGGGTGAAAGGCTTTAAGTCAGGCTTTGTGATTTTTCTCAACTCTGGCTTAATTTTTTCTTTTTCTTTTTCTTCTCCTCTTTACTTTTGAGTTCTTTTTAACAATGCCCTCTTTTTTTACATCTGTTTTTTCTTTCTTTGTGTCTGTCTTTTCCTGATCTTTCTTTTCCTCCATCTTAGATGCCCTCTCCTTGATATGTTTTTTAGGAGATTTTTCTCTCTGTAGTTTCTTTTCTCTTGCTTAAGTGAATCGGGTGACGCCGTTTTAGGTTTCAGTGGTTTTGGAGTTTTAACAGTCTCTTTCGTTTTCTCTCTTTCTTTTTCAACTTTCAAGCTCTCCTTTACAGATTCACTCTTCTGACTCAATATCTTCATTTGCCTCTTTCTTGCTCGCTTTTGTAGTGGAAGACATTTTAGTGGATGATTTGAGACTTTCTTTGCTATCAGTTCTCAGCTTCATTTTAGTTTGTTTAATTAGTGGAGGTGGAGCTCCAGATGACATGTCCTTTTGAGTGGCAACTGGATAGCGCAAGAAATCGAGATGCCTCAGCTTTTCCAACCCCTCAAATATTTTGTTTTGTGGGGCATTTCCAGGAAACAATACTCTCACAATCTTTTCAGTTGGACTGGCAGGTACCCACACAACCAGAGCTGTCACCGATGTGAGGTAAGGAACAGAAATCTCACCCTCTTTGCCATTGGACAGGACAATGCCAGTTTTAGCTTTACTATTACCAGCCCACTTCTGCATGAAGAATTGCATTTCCTTACTGTCCTTGAGAGGATTTAGAACATACATGTCTAGTTTCCCAACACCCAACTTGTGAAAGAGTGTTAGAGGCTCAATTGTGTTGCTTACAACTCTATATAGAGGCTCAGGTTTGATGCCTAGTTTGTGAAGGTACTGCAATGTAAGAGAGGCCTCTCTCGATGCTCCTCTTTGCTTTAAGTGTGGATTCAGGCATCTTCAGCTTTTCTGGAACATTAAAGAACACAACACCAAGCTCTGGTGAGATCAGGTTTTTCATCCAGTCTCCGTAGGTATTTGAGCCACGGCTCTTCTCTTCCTCCCTGCTCTGCGATTTTCTCTGTAACAGTCCATTTATGCCAGGGAGATTATCTGCCCCTATATGGGTAAGGAGAACAGAATCAATCCTATCCAAATGCCTGACCAGCTTCCAGAAGCAAGACTTTCTGTCTGATCCGCCATCAATCAAAATATTAAAGCCATTGACAGCAAACAAAGCAGAGTCGCCCCGTCCTCCAGGAAAGATATAGCAGCATGGCTTGGACAACTCGAGGAACCCTCCTGAGGTTGGTGGTTCCAGGAGCTCAAAAGGAGAGGGAACATCCACTGTCTCAGAGACATATTCTGTGAACTCACTCACACCTTCCATCTCAGGCAACACAGGCTCAGGGTTCAGTCTGTACTTCAGTAAGCTCTGGTCCTGTACGTACCCAGGGAGCTCCAGCCCCCCTCTCCTTTACAGGACACAGTCAAACAGGCTTGCTGACCTGTGGATGGCTGGTTTAAGAGATCTTTAATCTATAAAGAAAGAAAGAAAAATGTTTCTTAAAAGTTCAAATACTAAATGCTTAAGTATTGTGTGAAGTATAATGGGATTGGTAATGGTGCAATAGCTAATTACCCTACGACTTGAGAGAATGTCAGAGAAATTTTTCCAACCAAACACTCCACTTTGCAGGATAATGTCACCAGTCTGTTCAGTACTTTGCCCACTTAGGACCAATAACTTATGTCCTGCTGAGTCACAGAGCAGTGTTCTGAACTAGAAAAGAAAAATAATGCATTTATTGTTATATTTAAAGGCACAGTATGTACGTTTCACTGCTAGAGGTTGCTTATTCAAAACAATAACAAAAGTGTAGCTTGATGACGTCATTAATAAGCGTGATATCGTGGAAGTTGTCATCTTCACCCTCCTCAGTCAGCAGATTGAAAACAATCTAACGGGACTCAAGGCAGAAATCATGTTCATGGATAAGCTGATGCATTTAAGGCCCTGTTTACACCTGGTATTAAGATGAGGTTTAGTCGATCGGCTCACAAGTGGGAACACTAAATACAAGTGCTAAAAACAGAGTCTAAAAGGCTTTGAGCTTGACCACTTTCGACCACTTCTAGAGGTCCTTAACACGTAAACATTACGGGAAGAGCGTTAACCTGGTAGGATTTAAACTTTGTCAAAATGTAAAGCACAATGTTCTTTCACCATTCCTGATTTCTAACACGCACTTGCAGTAGTCGGCGTGGTCTTGCAGCTATCAGAAAAGAAACGATAGCTTCATGCTTTCTGTGTTTTTATCCATCATACAAAAGTGAATTGCGGTGAGCTTATTTCGTCCATTACATCTAATGACCTGAAAAAAAAAACTGTACATTTACCCACCCAAAGGCCAGGACAAAAGTGGTTGAAAGTGGACAAAAAAGATGGATTAAAACATCAGATGTAATGTGTCTGGTCAGATGGGTATGTGTCTCCTTTGTCTAATTGTGACTAAATCTTAATACCAGGTGTAAACAGGGCCTAAGTTTTATTAACATTACTGTAGTATTAAGCATGGCAGGGTCCCAATGAATGACGACAGTGAAGGGCGAGAGAGGACCACCCAAGCCTGAGGTTTTTTACGTTGCTGTTTTAATTATGCTTATATGGCGCAGTCGGCATATGGCCTTTCGGTTTGTTGTTTATGTCTATTACAATTAAAGTTACATTTAACGTTTGCCAGGTCCCGCCTTCTTCCTCCCTTAACTTGAATTTTGTATTTTGTTCCAGTTACATTTGATGACTTAAATTCACATTATTTTACTTCATTATAATGAAAAAGTGATGAATTATTACTCATACAAGTAACTTTTTTTAATGAATTAAAATTGTGGGGTCAGAACAATCAAACTAGATCGATATTAGAATATCATATTAATAAAACCTTTAATTCCGATTAATTTTAAAGTATATTGTATGACAGAGAAAACGTATTAATGTTACAACAAATACAGCTCTTTTTGATTATGCTATGTCAGCCAAGACTAAATTGTTGTCTATTCGATGCATTGTACAAACACGTTACTTGTGGGAAATCAAGAAAACGAGATTCAAACAATCAGACTAATCGTGTTTGAGATATTTACTGTAACAATCATTCGTTTTCTGTCGATTGGGGTTTCTAAACAGTTGCTCACTTGTCAATTATATTTGAAAGCACCAGTGGTGTTTTCATGGTTTCTACGGAAGTAAAATCGAGGGTAAAACAGATATGACGTCATTGACAGGTGGATTAATGAGAAGGGACGTTACACTGGTTAAAATAGCTGATTTCTCTTGGTTTAAACATTGTTGGTAACATTTGGGATAATGTAAGTACCCAAGTCAACAAAATATATAACACTGTGTTCGTAGTTTTCGGATATGTTAATGCATATTGTGCCTTTAACAGTTTAACGTTATAATTGATATCTTAGATGCGTATGTGGTTGCATGCAAATAAAATGTTGAAATAAAAATAATGGCTTTTTTACAATTACCTCAATAGCAATATTCTCCTCAGAAGGATTCACCAAAACAACAGTCTCCAGGACATCACTCTTGTATTGCAAAAGTCTCTGTCCTAAAAAAAAATATATGTTTAAAAAAATGTTTATTGACAATACAATTTATTTTGAAGAATTTTGCATCTGATATTGAGAAACATTAGCGATAAAGGTTGCACCCTACTGGAATGATGCAATGACTGCCTCCATGCATTTAATTACTGTTTACCATTCATTGTTTCTTCATGAATACACTAATCCTGTGAAAACAGTCTTCTCAATTCCATGCAATCAAAACAATATTGCAAAGCTCCTGCAAGCAAATCTATTGGCTGTTGCCATGGGGATGGTGAGCTGGCTATTGCCGCCAGCTGCGTTACACTGACCCAGTCTTGGTGCTGAACGACGCATTGCAGCATTTCTGAAAAGGATGAACAAATCCTCTCTCTAGCTGAAAATGTAAATCCAGCATCGCATAGTTGAAACACACACACAAAATGTGACCCTGTGCATTATTAGACTATAAAAAGCACATAGCTCTCATTGGCTGTTAGAAATCACTGCTTTAGATCTTTCTATAGGGTTTCTATAGGGTTATTTTCACAGCATTGAGATAGGAGATAGGAGCAAGGGCGTGTGGACTTAAATAGCACACTGACTGAGCTCTGAGTCCTCACATACCCTCAGTACCTAGGGGACATATCATGAAGATCTGAATTTTTCCATGTTTACGTGCTATAAACGGGTCTCCGGTGCATCTACCAACCCAGGAAACGAAAAAGTGACAACCCAGTAATTTTGTTTTGGTATGCATTTCTCTGCAAGCATTTAAAAAAATAGGCCAATCAGATTTCATCCCCTTCTGACGTAGGAAGGGGATCTTATTATGATAATACTGGCCCATTAATCTGCATGTTTCACCCATGGCGTCACAATTTTGGTTTTTGCAAGCAATCACAGTGTAACCAGTTCTAACGCAATGGCAAAATGTTCAAGCAAAACATGCAATATAACGGCTCCTTATGGTTTTCTTCCGATTAAAAGATTCACGCTTCAACTGATGTCTTAACGTTTCATATCTTCTTTGTATAATAAGTCTTGTCACGCCGTCGTGACCTTATTTAAAGACCACTTGAACATTGTGGCACCCTTTGGGTATTGTTTGACATCTTTCAACATCTTTACATCAGGACAACGTGCAAAACTGAAACAAAACAAAATTTCTTTAGATGCATAGCGTGAGTGTATTTCTGTCCATATCACAGTTTCCAATTCCATAGCTTATTAAATCAGTATCAACAAGACACAAAGCCCATTAACTTGCAAATTAACAGACGAAATCCAAAAAATAAACAAATATGTCTTCTAATCAGAAATCCAGGGACATAAAAATTAATTTTAGGGACATTTCCATAAAAATATTCTTCACGATCAGACACACCTAAGTTTGTGTACAGGTTCTGATATGCACACAGCTAGCTAAATCACATGACAAGTTATAACACTACACATTGTTCACCTGTAGGTGTCAGCTTACTTCAATACTCAAATACAATTTCCAAATAAACATTCATAGCACATCACACAACATTTGTAATCTTTTCACATATAAATAACTGACATATTTAGAAAGAAAATACACCTTTATCTGTGACAGCAACATGCAAACTGTTGTGTCGTTGGCTGCACAGACTAGCACAGAACACTGTTTGACCCGAAAATGTCTCAACTGTCTTATAAAGACCTCAGGGAACTGTGTCAACTTGTGCAAAAGTCCATAAGATGAATCAATGTAACTCCTCAATCGTAATCGACAACATAAATATCCACTAACCATCCAGAAATGTCCAGGAGTCTAAAAGAGTTGCATCTGTAAAAGGCTGCACTCCACTACTGTACTGGTTAATGCTGAGATTTTGATGAGATTTGCATGGAGCAGCTCATTTGCATTTAAAGGGACACACACAAAAGGGGCAAATTTGACCAGCTTTAAGAAAATATGTGGGGGGTATTTTGAGCTGAAATTTACCAGACACATTCTGGGTACATCAATATAGATTTATTTTAATCTATATCGTCCTCTTCCTGGCAGAATCATAACATCTTTAGTTGATTATAACTTCTTAATTATTGCCCTGATGGTCAAAATGGGCATTTTCAATTCTTTAGTTATTTTCTTACAGCCACTTTCTATTTTGTGAAGCTCAACAATCTTTTGCTGCACATCAGAACTATGTTCTTTGGTTTTACTCATTGTGATGGATGATTCAGGGAATTTGACCTTTGTGCTTCCTCATATTTAAACTCCGAAACAAGAGGTCATAGCTGGACAATTTCATGTTCATAGTCACCCTGGTGTGCTTAAAAAAATTAAATATTAATGGGAATATACTTCAGAGATTTTTTTTTGCATAAAAAAATCTAGGAGTGCCAATAATTATGGCCAGAGTGTTTTGGAGAAAAACATTTATTTCATAGTGTGATTTACCCCCACTTTCAATTCTTTTGCTTCAATGAAAGGATAGAATTTTGCCAATTTTTTTAATGAAAGATCAAAAGGATAAACAATGCAGAATTATTTTTTACAGCCAGTAATTTTTCATCATATTTACCAGGGGTGCCATTAATTTTGACCATTACTGTATTTATACTTATGAATTGAGTTTATAGTTTATGTTAGCAAATGACATATGTGTTAAATAGGAATATATTGTAATGTTAAAAGGTGTAAAGATAGAGCAAAATATCGTGGTACAATCATTGATGATAAACTTTCCTTTTGGATTTTATGGGCTAAAGAAAACTAGACAGCGTTTGAGTCTTCTTAGGAAGTTAAGAAATTTTGACATTGAAAGGAGGCTCTTAACCATTGTTTATAGATCAATGACTGAAAGTGTTTTAACTTATAATATTGTTTCATGGTATTACAGTGAAACAGAAGAATAAACTAACACGAGTAATTAATGAAGCAAATAAGATCATCGGCCAAAAACAGAGCACATACAAGAGCTATTCACATATTTTTTTTTTTTTTTTTTTTTGGAGAAAAGGGCATTATTAATATATTAAGACCAGTCTCATCCCCTCCATTCCTGCTTCGAGATCCTTCCTTCGGGGCACAGGCTACGGAAGGCTCGCCAAGAGGAATATTTACAAGAGATCATTTTTTCCATTGGCAGTGACTGTTTTAAACTCAATTCTCAATTGAGGTGTGTGAATTTGCACATACTGTATTAATTTAACTTATGTATGTGTCATGATTCTGCCCTCTTGTCCTATCTTGAGGCAGGATCATGACAGATCCTTGTTTTGTGTGCTGGCACATGGCCTTGTGTTTGGGCTGTGTGTGTTTGCGGTCTCGTTCTCTGGCCCCACCCCTTGTTACCCTCGTTTTGTCATCATTGCTTCATCTATGTCACCTGCTGTCAATGTCTGTTTCTCTCTATTTGATCCCCTTATGTTTGCTGTCCTGTGCCATACCTTGTCTTAACGAAGTTGTGATCTTGTAAAATCCTGATTTACGTTGTTACATTGTTCCTGTGTAGTAAGTCAAAGTTTTAGTCTAGTGTTAGTCTTCATTTTCCATACCAGTGTTGTTTGCCCACTCCTGGGTTTTGTTTTCCCAGTTTTCTGTTATCAATAAACGTGTGTTTGCACACTGTCTGCAATTGGGTTCATCTGCTATAACAGTGTGTATTAATTATTTATTTATTTAGTTTTATTTATTAGTTTTTTTATGTGGTTTGTAACGTGTTTGTGCCAGTGTCAAAGATGAATTTCTGTCCAGTACCCGAACAGACAATGAAGTTAATCAAATCAAATTCGCATTCATGTTATATGCCTATATATTGATGTCAGTCGGATATGATGGACTTGATTTTTTGTAATTGAGAATGAACGTGCACGCGCATCCGATGTCTCTTTACGCGCAAATCACTCTCATATTTACTCGTATATTTACGAACGTTTCATGAATGAGAGGAGTAACTGCAGGCACTCCAGCCAACGGTGACGTCACGCGCACCCTCTATTAATAATTTCTGAACATTGAATCTCAGGATTTATTCACCCTTTTCTCATGGTTTCTCAATAGAGTTCATACAAGTAGAAAAGCATTTGCTCATTGCAACGTAGTGTGACAACATGTCCCGCCTGCAACTGGGACAGCTTGCAGAACTATCTCAACTGTTAATTAACAGATATAAGATAAAATAATATCAGACTTGTTTAAAATTAACACAAGAAACTTTCTTTTGCTATGGTTAAATAAATGTTCAGTAATATCTTCAATATATAGGCTATATAGGCTATTTTTTAAATTCTATAGTGTTGATGGCAACTAGAAAATTTGTCTGCTAACCTCCATAATGTGTCGTGTTTCAAATCAATGCCAGTTGGTACTCCTAATCAAATGATAACATTAATTACTGCCAGGTGGTGGTTAATTAATTGAATTAACGAGATGAATGCGTTCCTGATCTATTAGAGTCTGAAGAGTGGCTTGATAAGGGTTAGTCTTGATCTGTCCTCATGGCTGTGAGGGAGATTTGTGTTTGGAAGAAGCTCATTTTCATTCTTTTCTCATTGCTGTTGCTGAACTTAAAGAACTAGGTGAGTACCATTAGACTTTGAAGTGAACAGAAGCATTCTGTTTTTATGTTAGAGTTGTTTACTAAACTTTATAGATGGTGAAAATAAGCTTTGTGAACCATTGAAGTTTTCCTTCAACACCATTACTACTCTTGGTCTGTTTGCCATCCAGTGATCAAATGGATGATGGTCATGTGTTTTTTTTTTCCTAACCTTGATCATTCCTAACAGATATCCATGACTCGTTTGATAAGACTCCAATTGCAAACAAAGTGACAACGTCGATATGGCTCCAGCAGTGCAGATTCTGGTCTACAGCATTCTTCCCAGCGGGAATAGCTGTGCTCTCTTACCACCCTTGACTCCAGTGTGGACCATTGGCCATTCGGCCTCCCTCTGTTGGACATTACATCTTCTTCGCCAAGGACTTGCGGCCCATTCGCTGCCCTACGGCTCTCCACCTCTTTCGCCTTTGACTAGCTCCTGCCCTCCCTCAGGTTTCACCTCCATCTATGGTTGCTGCAGCTCAGCCTCTAACCTCAGGATCGCTGCTTCCACTTCAAGGGGTCTGCGCTGTGGCCTAGTCGCGGTCACCTAGGTCTTTGTGTCTCACAGCCTCATCGCTTCTCTGGCTATGTGGTGTGCTCCACCTCCATCACCTCCGGTAATCCCCGTGGTAGTGTTGGGACTCTTCACTCCATGGCTACTCCATTCTGCCAACACCGCCGTGGGATGCAGTCCTGACTGTGGGCTGGGTCTCCGTCTGCCCTTCCCTGCTCAAGGCCAGCCCCCCTGGCTGTCACCACCATCTGCACCAACCTTTTGCATGGTTCTCTTCGGCTTTTTATTGTCCTCCAGCTAAGCCGCATTCCTTCCAGACGAACGCCTGCGGGTGCTAGTATAGACCATTACAACACAAAAGACTACATTTTATCCAATGGCTTGCAGTTTCAATGTCCCTAACTAGTCTAAGGGAAGTGGAAACTGCAAGCCGTTGAATAAAATGTAGTATTTTGTTGTAGTGGTCTATGATACTAACATTTGTAACTGAAAGTGATCTTTTAATGTGACGGGCTGAAGTAAGTCAGTTGTTCTGTCCGTCCGTCCGTCCGTCCCAAAACCGCCCGCCTGTCCAAAACCACCCGCCCGTCCGTCCAAGCCACCCGCCCGCCCGTCCGTCCCAAACCCGTCCGTCCATCCAAGCCGCCCGTCCCATCCAAGCCGCCCGCCCGTCCAAGCCGCCCCCGCGCCCGTCCAGCCGCCCGCCCGCCCGCCCAGCTCCCAGCCGCCCAGCTGCCGCCTGCCCGCCCAGCCGCGCCGTCCGTCCAAGCTGCCCGCCCGCCCGCCGTCCAAGCCGCCCGCCCGCCCGTCCAGCCAGGCCCGCCCGCCCCGTCCAGCCGCCCGTCCGTCCAAGCCGCCCGTCCGTCCAAGCCGCTCGTCCGCCAGCCGCCCGCCTGTCCGTCCAAGCCGCATCCCACAGCAGCCATCCGTCCGTAGCTGGAGGAAAGGTTGGTGCAGGTGGTGGGGACAGCCAGGGGGGTTAGCCTTGAGCAGGGAAAAGCCGATGGAGACCCAGCCCACAGTCAGGACTGCATCCCACGGCGGTGTTGCAGAATGGAGTAGCCATGGAGTGAAGAGTCACAACATTACCAAGGGGATTACCGGAGGTGATGGAAGTGGAGCACACCACGTAGCCAGAGAAGTGATGAGTCAGTGAAACACAAAGACCTAGGCGACTGCGACTAGGCCACAGCGCAGACCCCTTGAAGTGGAAGCAGCGATCCTGAGGTTAGAGGCTGAGCTGCAGCAACCATAGATGGAGGTGAAACCTGAGGGAGGGCAGAGCTAGTCAAAGGTGAAAGAGGTGGAGAGCCGTAAGGCAGCGAATGGGCCGCAAGTCCTTGGCGAAGAAGATGTAATGTCCAACAGAGGGAGGCCGAATGGCCAATGGTCGCAGAATGGAGTAGCCATGGAGTGAAGAGTGCCAAAACTAGTCTCCCAAGTTTTTGGGGTGAAAAAATATGGTAAGTTGTTGGGTGAGGGCAGTTCAATGACAGATCTGAGGCCTTAATCTAAAGCACTTTGCTTCTGTTTTAGTTTTGCCCAAGTTTGACGTGACCGTAAACACACAGCAGACCTACAGCGTTGCAGTTATGGGACTGAAAGTTGAGTCTTGTGCCAAGTGAGTGATGCTTTTTTTTTCTTGTCTTGTGGTTGGTCAGTTCTTTATCTTGTTATGATGTTTCCCAGATATGCATATGGCCAACCTGTACCTGGTCAAGCCTTAGTGGAAGTGTGCCGTGATCCATTTCCATACAGTCTGCTTCATAATTTGACCTGACAAGACATCCACTTTAAGCCACAAAGTTGATATTCTTCACTGTTTGTTTGGACTTTCTCTGCAGATCTAATGGTGTCAATCTGCAATGGTGTCCTTTACAAACAAAGCTGTATATCTCCTGGAGGGAGCAACTGGCACCAACAAACTGCTGTTGAATCTAACCACAAACAAGAATGGACGTGCTGCATTCTCCCTGAAACACTGCTAATCTTAAGGCTGATCTGAATCTGCTGGTATGACTTGTATTTTGTAAAAATTAAGACTTTCTCTAGCATGATACTGATTAAGTTTGATCTTCCCCAGGTGACTGCTAATTCAGAGCTTTTTTTATGGTTCTAAATCGCCATACTTCACTACAGATACAAGGTTTGTTCAGCTTCTCCTACCTTTTTCTCCCGACAAGCCATCGTTTAGTGAACTGTCTAGAGTGAAGCTCAATCAGCCGCTCAAATGTGCTTCGTTTCCAGTGGCCGTGGAGGATTCATTGATTGGACAGGCTGGTAGCTACAGCGCTGACATAATCTATATGGTGAGTGGACATTAGTTTTGTAGTTAAGTTTGCTGGTCTGTTTGTTCCGCTGCTCCGCAACTTGCACACCTATGTCTTCTGTCAGGTCTTATCCAAAGGAGTGATCATCCTCCATGGATTTCGGACTGTTAAAGCAAAAGCTGTTGATGCTGTCACAAGCGGCTCTGTGACGTTCCAGTTGTCTGTCAGCGTCAATATGGCTCCAGCAGTGCAGATTCTGCTCTACAGCGTTCTCCCAGTGAGAATGTAGTTGCTGCTAGTGTGCCGTTTGACACCAATATGTGTTTCCAGAACCAGGTACTGTATGATGTGGCTATTTTTCAATTTGGGAATGTTGGTGTGTGTCCTACAGCGTGTTTGTCCTTGTTGCAGGTGTCTCTGCAGTTTTCTCCAGCTACAGCTGTTCCTGCGGAGGGAAACATTCTGATGGTTTCTGCTCAAGCAGGATCTCTGTGTAGCCTCAGTGCTGTAGATCAGAGCATCCGGATCATGGAGCCAGGAAGATGTCTGAGTGCTGAAAAGGATTTCTGTGTGCCTCAATCAGGTTTTTTGTTTGGGCTTTTAATCTGAATATTTCAGTGTGTGGCACTTCTAATTAGAATGTCGGTTAGTTTGATTTTTGCTCTAGAAATTGGTACATGACCTAAAGATAAAATGTAGTCTTGTGTTGTATCGGTCTATACTAGCTTTTGTTACTGAATGTGGTCTTTTAATATGATGGTCGGGATGTCCGTGCGTGCGTCCGTCCGTCTGTCCGTCTGTCCATCCATCCGTCCGTGCGTGCATCCGTGCGTCCATTCAGACACCAAGACCTAGGCGCCGCAGAATAGAGTAGCCATGGAGTGAAGAGTCTCAACACTAGTCTCCGAGGTTTTTGAGGTGGAAAAAATACGGTAAGTTGTGTAAGGGAAGTTCAATGACGGACCTGAGGCCTTAATCTAAAGCGCTTTGTTTCTGGTTTAGTTTTGCCCAAGTTTTGACGTGACCATAAACGCACGCAGATTCTTAGAACAGCGTTGCAGTTATGGGACTGAAAGTTGAGTCTTGTGCCAAGTGAGTGATGCTTTAATTTTCCTGTCTTGTGGTTGGTCAGTTCTTTTTATTTATTTTTTTTTATCCTTTTGCCTGTGCTTGACTTAATTGTGTCTTTGTTCTCCTACCAGCTGAATGCCATGGGCTGTGCCTCTCTTACTGTTGATACGTCAGTGTTATTCAACACCAAATTTGAAGACCAAATGCAAGACCCATTTCTTGTAAAATGTGAATGTTACTGAGGAGGGAACAGGTGAGCTATTGGCTGATCTGAAACCATATACTCTATCATCTTTACAAGACGTGCACTTTAAGCCACAAAGTTGATATTCTTCACTGTTTGTTTGGACTTTCTCTCGCAGATGTAATGGTGTCAATCTGCAATGGTGTCCTTTACAAACATAGCTGTATATCTCTTGGAGGGGAGCAACTGGCCCAACAAACTGCTGTTGAATCTAACCACAAACAAGAATGGACTGGCTGTGTTCTCCCTAAACACTGCTAATCTTAAGGCTGAAAAAAAGGAAAGGCCTGCATTTAAAGTTCACATGTATTTAAAGCGGACCAGAACTAACGAAAGTACGAGCACTGGATCAAGTGAAAGGAGTTCGTATGTGGAGACATATCAAGATTTGCTGCCATCACCGCCGCGGCCAATGCCCCATACTCGGACTTCTCCAAGGCGATTTTGCAGATCAGAGAGTTCTCTCCTCAAGTCCATATACAGCAGCCACTGAGGGCAGGCCAGTTCTGCCTAGAGATCAAGACGATCCTCCTCAGCCCATGAGGGCACTGCCTGTAGATTTATGAGGTGACCTTCTGCATTCTCATTCTGTCAGTCACAAGAGATTGATTATCTCACTGACAACCTAGGAGACCTGAGACTACCAGGCTCGGCAACTCAGCTAACTTCAAGTCACCCTTTCTCTTCTTATGAACCAACTCAATCCCAACACAAGCTAGCCCATCAAGAAGATGCTACATATCCTCAACCTGGTATTAGGCACATAGATGGACCACGTGGTTGCTACAACACAGACCACAGAGGCCATAACTATATGTCCACTGACCAAAGAGATTGCAACCAATATCCCGCAGCTGTTCAGTTTATGCCTCAGAACTACAGTCAAGAGACAGCAGCTACGTATGGGACTTATAAAGATCATAGTCTGAACTGCAAACCTGTCCGCTATTTCCCTTCCACTGAACCATATGGTTATCAGCAACCTTATCATGGGATTCCAGCTACAAGTCCAGTCTATCAAGATGAGAGACTTACTCCAAGGGATACATTAGCTCACCATGCACATGAGAGACATGCATATGAGAGACACTCAGACAGCTATGGTCAATCAGCTCCTAATCCTGCAGACAAATCAAGCTTCTTGACCCCACGACAGTACGCATATTACGCTCAGCCTGAGACATATCAGCCATACCACCCAATGCGCCCTCCTTCTCTTCCATATCCTCATGTAGAGCCCACCTACAGAGGTCCTATTCCCACCATTCCTCATTTTTGCAGTGAAGATCCCAGAGAGTTTGCACGACTCAAAATTGCACTGGAGAATTTGCTACCTGCCGAGGCTACAGAACATTTCAAGTACCAAGTACTCGTTGATCATCTGAAACAGGAGAATGCCTTGCTCATGGCAGACTTGTATGTCAACAGCAGGTACCCTTACACCAACACCATGAGGTCTCTAACTGCACTTTATAGTCAACCACATCAACTCGCACTACAAAGAATTGCAGAATTGACGGATGGCCCAAAAATCAGGAGTGGTGACACTAAATCTTTTAGAATGTTTGCCCTCACAGTGCGTGCATTAGTTGGAATGCTGAACCAACTTGGAGCTAAAGGATGGACCGAGCTCAAATGTGGGTCACGTGTTTCATGTCTCATTGCCAAATTGCTTCACGATCTTAAAGCAAACTTCTGAAGGTTTGTTAACCCCATTCAGAACCCAGTTCCAACACTGATTTCCATCAGTTTCCTCAGCTAGAATATGATTGGCTAGAATATGAGCTCAGAATACAAGAGGATGAGTCACAGTACGTTAGTAATGTAAGCAGAGTCTACTCTCAGCCACAGAGAGAACAGCAAAGGAATTGCAAGCTGGTTCAACGATTTGCTACTGTCTTGCATGGTGGCGAACGGAGTAAACCAGCAAGTGTTACAGCAGTCAAGAAGGAGAAACCGACAAAGTACTGCCCCTTCTGCAACACTGTGCAGCATTACTTCAACCAGTGTGCTAATTTCAAACTGCTGAATCAAGATCAAGTGGAGTCTTGGCTGAAGTCAAATCAGAAGTGCTTTAGGTGTGGCTGTGATCACCAGATCTCACAATGTAATCTTAAAGCCAAATGCAAAAAATGTGAAAAGAGACATTTAGAAATACTGCATGACTTCAATGCCAAAGGTAAACATGAAACACAAGCTTCAGCAAAAAACAGTTGTCTTGTGAACTCAGAAGTAGAGACTTTGTATATGGACAGACCAACTGCAGGCAGCAAAGTTCTTTTGAAGGTCAGCCAAGTGATCTTGAGAAATGGAGAGAAGGAACTTGACGCATACGCTATATTGGATGACGGATCAGAGAGGACAATGTTACTGTATGAAGCAGCACAGCAACTTGATCTTCAAGGACTTCCTGAAGATATAGCCCTCCGTACTGTGAGACAAGACATACGGGTTGTTCATGGGGCGGCTGTTTCATTCTCAGTAGCTTCTGCATTTAAGCCAAACAAATCCTTCACCATTGAAAGAGCTTTTACAGCCAAAGAACTGAGCCTCGCAAAACACACTTACCCTGTTAAGTTGCTGCAGAAGAAATACAGATAGCTACAAGGTCTGCCCATTCCCTCATTGCAGCAGGCTCAACCACTCTCACTCATTGGCTCAGATTATCCACATTTAATCACAGCTACAGAGCCAGTACGTCTCTGGACCTCCTGGCGGTCCTGCCGCTGTGAAAACCAGACTCGGGTGGACTCTGCAGGGCCCCTCAAAATTCCTTGCCAGTCATCTCTTACCACAACAGTGTCTATTAACCTCCACTTTGTCAGCAGAAGCCGAACTGTTCAACAATGTACAGAAATTGTGGCAAATGGACACACTTCCATATAGGAGTGAGACACAGAAGGCAAGACACAGAAGCGGTGCAAATCCTTGAGGAGAAAACAATCAGGGTGGCAGTCGGAGACATTCAAAGGTATGCAACACCTCTCCTCTGGAAAAGAAATCTTTCACCTTTGCAATCAGCTAAAGAAGCAGTAACAGCCCATTTAAGAAGCACAGAAAACGCCTTTTGCAGAACACAGATCTTGCTTCAGTGTATGTTGAAGTGCAGAAACTTGAAAAGGCAGGCTACATCTCAAAGCTGACACCAGAGGAGACCGATAAAAGCCGATGGAATCAAGGTCCACAGTTCTTAACTCAGTCAGTTAGTAGTTGGCCCAAACAGCCTCATGATTATGTAAGCGATGACATCCAAGAACACGCAGTTATACTTTCTGTGGAGCACTATCCTCCAGTCAAACTGATCAGATATCTCTCGATACAATTCACTTCAAGATCTGATTAAGGCTACTGCTATTTCCCTTCATGGGGCGGCAGACGAAAGTGAACTCTCTGCTGACGACTATACACAAGCTGAACAGGAACTTCTGAGACGTGCTCAAGTTGAAAGCTTCCCAGAAGAAATAGCCCAACTCCAGTTAGGTAAACCTGTATCTCACTCTAGTCGTATTCTAACTCTAGCCCCAGAGTATGATCACAAAGCCAAATTAGTCAGAGTATTTGGACACCTCCGCAGATGTAAGCACTTGGACTCAGACACTCTACACCCTATTGTCTTAGATCCTGCTCACCCTCTTGTAAAGCTTCTGATTCAACATCACAACAACCTCCTGTTACATCCAGGACCTGAGTACATGTTCACAGAACTGAGACGAAAATATTGGATCGTAAGAGGCAGAAAAAGAGACTCCAGCGCAGCTGCTTTGAATGTAAGAAATGGTGAGGGAAGCCAGAAATTCCTATGATAGCAGATCTCCCTCAGTCTAACTTTTGGTTGTTTCGTCCCGCTTTCTATTCAACGGGCATTGACTGTTTTGGCTCCTTCCAGGTTAAGATTTGGACGCAGTTGTTTATCCGGAATCGGAAATGCTCAGTCGTAGGAGATGGTGCCATAGCCAGATTCTAATTGAAAATTTCTGGAAATGTTTCATACGGCAATACCTCCCCGACTTGCAACAGAAAAAATATAAAACATTTCATTAATGTTTAATAAATGACAAGACAAATATGCTTAGTTCTTTGAGTTTTATTTTAATTATTCATTATAAAGAAAAGCCAGTGATCAAGTCATCTTTTGCCTGCAAATAATATATATTGTACTCTGTGGGAAATAATATATTGGCAGTTACTCTGAAGTTCATATGAAGACACTACTCTATGTCTAGTGCCAGGTTTTTTTTTTGTTTTGTTTTTTTTTCATTTTATTGTATTTTCAAAATACTGTTTTCTAGGGGTAGGGGTGAACCTGTCAACACATGGCTTATGCATCAAAAATTAAAAGTACAACACTGCCCACCTCGGCATCACTGCTTTGTGCAGACTCTTCTGTAGATGTGGACTCCTGCAACTCATTGCATTCAGATATAATAGGTATTCAAGTGTAAATTAAGTAAAGCTATGTATGCACTTAAAGATACCTGAGAGGGTTTCTTCACTGTCCTGTGCATTGGGGAAAAATGGGCATTACAAAGTGTTGTACTTTCTTCCTTTTTGATATTAAGTTAGAAAAAGACTTACTGCACATGCTTCAGCCAATTGCTTGGGAACACATAAAAGTGTTAGTGTATTGAAGTGATATAATGAAGTACACTGGGGGAAATATCATCAATTACTCATGGCAACATTTTTTTTTTACATTAACTATGTAGTTTCAAAGTCACACATGTAGACTTTCACAAGTCAAAGCAATTAATTACTTCTCAAGGTTTAACAGCTGATATGACTGGACAGCCATTTGGATTATAGGCCTACTTAATTTAATGCAGCAACAAATTATTTTATAGTGTACTAGGATAATTTAAAGTTCATTTACCAGCAGTGAAGGTGCTGTGTGTGTGAGGAAGAGCTGAACAGAAGGATGCCCTCCACAAGGTTCACATTTAACCCAAGGGCCAGCTCTTCTTTCTTTCCAGCTCTCTTTTTTTCTCAGCCTTTTTCTTGCTTTTATAAGCAGGCAAACGTTTATTAACAGTGCCTTTTTAAAAGAGATTAGTTAGTACAAATCACTATTATGTAGAATATTCTAGTACTTCACTTTTACTTGTTCCTATGTTCTAGCAGTGGGTGGTGACTGACATTACAATGAACAATGTTATTAATTATTTAGAAATTATTAAAATATAAAAATATAACTACAAACTTAATTTGTCTGCTACTTTTTGCCGGCTCTCTCTCTCCTAAGGTGTTTCCTGCATTTATTTAAGTTTTCCAATTCAGCTTATCCTTCATGCAATAACGTATATAACCCTGAATAATGTAATTATAAGTCACATAAATAATGTATTAACTCACATTTGACGAAGTGATCACTGATCACTGCACACTGTACAAACACACGGGCATTTTCCCATTCAGGCTCCTCCCGACCGCAGACGTAAGTTAGGTTTACAAGGCATTTTTTACTGGTGTTTTTCTGTCAATTTCTTGTATTTCCCCCTTATGATCAACAACTTTTTGCACACTAGATAAAAACTCTTTGTGGTTTGATCGATTTGAGCAACCATAAACATAGGCATTTGAGTGTGCTATAGTGCTTCCTAATATAGAAATTCACTTCCTGCCCTCCATCTGCGTTTCGCGCCATGGCAACGCAGTGGCGTGACGTCACGTCACGTGATAACAAGCTATTGACCTATGGCTAAGTCACGCCCTCAAACGCGATGAGCCAATCACAGTGCGCAGCTAACCTCAATACACTCGGACATTCTCTGCTTCCACTTCCATTGAAATGCATTGGAGTTAGTCAGTTTTCATTCGTTTTTTCTTGTTATTTTAAGTTTAAAACGGTGTGCATGGGGTACATGCAACTCCGACACTAGGTTCCTGAGAGGCTGGGCGACGGTGTGTATTTTTTTACCCTTTCCCAAGCCACATCTCAACCGAGATAAGCGTCTGCTCTGGATAAAGTAATGGGGTAGCTAGACCACAACAACAACTAAACGCGAATAAATTAAACAAGAATGTCTACATCTGATTTAAGTTAATTCAAAAACGTATTTGAACGTTATCTGTTAAATCTCTAATCGTAACGTTAGTCTAACGTTAGACATACAAAAAAATTCTAGCTGCGTTGTACATCATGTCAATTAGCTTCATTAACGTATATCTGTAAGTAACCGAGATAGCAAATGTTAACAATGTTGTGCTGAATGATTCATGTAAATACGGTAGCACCAAACGGTGATGGCAACGATGTGCGGGTCATTATGTTTACACTGTGACCTGTACATCTCTGCCTGGGGCTGAAGCTTTTCATCGATCTTCTCAACAATAAAAATATTAATATAACCCTCCAATGCATAGTTAATGCCCTTTAGGTGACTTCAAGATGATATATAATTTTTCTGTCTTCAAAAATAACCAATTTCCTCCTGTGAAATGTCTCCTACAGTGACAGCTGTCATAGCGCCCATGCCGTGTTTGTCCGAGTGAGTGGAGAGGGCGTGGCTTAGCCATAGGTCAATTGTTGTTAGGCTATATTAAACTACAAATAATTCTGGTCATTTTAAGCTATAGGTTGAAATTTGACATTCAAGACATTTGACATCATTATGACATCCTTTCATTCAGAACCAATAAGATGCTTTTGGACAGCTGTCAACATGTCCTTGAGATGTGCTTTTGCTTTGAGATGGAGAACAGATAACATTATGAGCAGCTAAATCAGGATGGTCTCCTGTGACATTGAGCATACACACAACTTCACCTTACTACCATTCTGAAGAAACACATTTGTAAATTCTACTCTAATTCATATCACGCTGTGGAAGTGGTTTGTGCTTTTATAAGAATATTATTCCCAAGATAGATTTTTATTTAGGAATCTGTTAATTTCATTTACATTGAAATGATCTAATTTGTCAGTTAATAGTAAATGGAACAAATTTGTTGAAAACCAAAGAATTAAATTAAGTTCTTTCCACAAACAGTTAGCCAGCATGGGTCATTCTGTGAGTTATCGGCTTGCACTAAAGGTTAAGAATGGTCAAATACTGGACATATGCTCTCACCTAAAGGATTATTAGGAACACCTGTTCAATTTCTCATTAATGCAATTATTTAATCAACCAATCACATGGCAGTTGCTTCAATGCATATAGGGGTGTGGTCCTTGTCAAGGCAATCGCCTGAACTCCAAACTGAGGCCACGTTTACACAAAGCCGGGTATTTAGCAAAACGAATATTTTTCCCCTCTCCGTTTTCAAAAATAACATAGTTTACACACCCGCATAAATACGCCGTCGAGCGCCATCATAACTATGCCAAACCTAAGGCGGCAGTGTAGGGGTTAAGGATAAAGCCATCCAAGCCAATCAGAATCCCAGAATCGACAAGAGAGAACCTAAAACGCCGTTTCTCCCAGTTCACACGACAACAAATATCTGGTGTTTTCAAAAATCTCCCATTTTGCCCGGAGTTAGAAATAATCGTTTTCAGTGATAAAAACGGCGTTTTCGTGTAAATGAAAAATAAACAAGCTGCTCTGGGAGTGGGATTTTCATGCACAACCATTTCTAGGGTTTACATTGAATAGTGTGAAGAGGCAACTATTGACTGAAATAACCACTCGTTTACAACCGAGGTATGCAGCAAAGCATTTGTGAAGCCACAACACGCACAACCTTGAGGCGGGTGGGCTACAGCAGCAGAAGACCCCACCGGGTACCACTCATCTCACAGGGGCGTAGGAGCCATTATACACATTTCAAAATCTAAGTTTTGTCTCCCCCACTATTTCCCAATGTAGGATTTTGTTTTGCATTGCCTGCCTATCTCTGCCATTTTGAGAGTCTCATAATTAATCCATCCTGCAACTTTTAAATACATAATTAAATTTTTAAAAACGGCCGGTATTCTTCAGCTGCTTATGTCGTCAGTCGACCATGATCGCGGCATCGCGCACCGCTCGCGCATGCGCATCTAGGTGACACGGATAAATGTACGCATCCTATGTTTCTGGGAGATCTGTATTGCATGGGATGTGGAAGCGCAAAAGTTCCAGAAATGTACAAAGGTGCCCTGGCCTTGAATGACAAGGTAAGGAAAATAAGACTAAACCTAAATTAAATAACCAAGACTTAGTTGGTATTTTTCTCAGGAGATGTTTTGAGCATTTTACTTCAGACACCGAATTATCACCAAACTGCCAAGAGAACTGCTAGCTGGCTACTCAAAATAAACTAGCAATCTATTCAGTCTGCATATTTGTGTTTGATCTGTGTGAAAAACTTGAAATATAATTGCTAGACCTACTTTTAGCTACCAAGCAACCTGGGCAACAAGGGATAGATTGATTTTATTTGTTTGTATTTTATAGTTAATGGAAATCAAATCAACCATTTATTTGAGTTAATCATGACTGATTAACAGTAATGTAAATGCTAAATGCCCTAATACATGTTGATACTACAACAATGCAAAGTATATGCTCTTAACCTTGCAATTTTTCACATATAATGTAAGCCTCAATTTCGCCATTTCTTTGCACAAAAATCTCCAGAAAGTGTCATTTAAGGGTTTTCCCAGGGGGCATCCGGACCCTCCTAGCACTTAAAGTCCCCCCCAGGCTCAAAATTGCTCCTATGCCCCTGCATCTCCACTACAAAGACACTAACAAGACATTCAGATGGTAGAGTCAGAATTTGGCGTAAACAGAATGAGAACATGGATCCATCATGCCGTGTTACCACTGTGCAGGCTGCTGGTGGTGGTGTAATGGTGTGGGGGATGTTTTCTTGGCACACTTTAGGCCCCTTAGTGCCAATTGGGCATCGTTTAAATGCCACAGCCTACCTGAGCGTTGTTTCTAACCATGTCCATCCCTTTATGGCTACTACCCATCCTCTGATGGCTACTTCCAGCAGGATAATGCACCATGTCACCAACATTTCTAAAGAATGCTTTTCAGCACCTTGTTGAATCAATGCCACATAGAATTAAGGCAGTTCTGAAGGTGAAAGGGGGTCAAACAGTATTAGTATGGTGTTCCTAATAATCCTTTAGGTGAGTGTATGATCTGGATGATATGAAATTCTGTTATTTCAGTACCAGAACATAAATAAATTGCCCGTAGTTAATATACAAATAAATAAACTGTTTATTAAACATATAAAATATTATTTCAGGACAACTTATTTTCACAAGTGAAAATGTTTATATCCACTTGAATCATGTACACATTTACAGTAATACTTAGCAGCTCAGCAGATGGTTTCTAAAATTAGCTAATTCAGTAGGCTATCACTCAACTGAGAATGTAAAACACTGACAAATGGGGTCAGATGGTAAAAGTCAAATGCAGATTTGACAACAATCCAGATATCTTTACTCTGTGCATTTTAAGCTTCACAAGCAATTTTGGCTTTTAGGATTAAATGATAAGCACAAGTTATCCAGGCAACTGACACCGCTTTCAGCAAGAAATAAGTGGAACTGACTGATAGCCTCACAGGCTTAATGAGTTTTAAAGTCACACTTAATATCTGCCTTTGATGCCTCCAAAGTCTTTATCCCTAAATCACAAATTAGCTCATGTTGGAACAGTGACACATGCTTTTGTGTAAAAAGAGCATCATTTCGAAGTAGATATGGCAATATGAGCAACATCTGAGGTCTAATTTAGTTTTTCCACCAGATAGACGTTGCTCCTGACTATATTTGCAACAATACTCGCAAGACTGGCTCTTCACTCTTCGGGGAAAATGAGGTGTAAATGTGATCGCCTCGTGGCTGAATGTTTCAACACTTCATTATCATTAAAGTGAATCAAAAGTTTTTACATTTTAAAAATGTTCAGCTGTTGTTGGATCATGACTATTTTAATCATGTCAAGTCCTTGAACACAACAGAGATAACCATTAAATTTCTGTCCGAGAGAAGTATTACATTTGTTGAGCCAATGTTATCTCATTGCCCTGTCCTTGATTGCTGTTCAGCTGTCTCTGAATCACACTGTGTGTGATATGAAGAGACAGGAAGAGAGAGAGAGAGAGAGAGAGAGAGAGAGAGGGGGAGTGTGTAACACTTTTTAAACCGTTGTCTAGGGCTAGTGATTGATTAAATAAGCAGCTACAAACTTATTAAAGCCACTTAATCTTATAGCAGTGAAATACTGAGCACTACATTGGAACTGGCCCATCCATGCCTTTGACTGCAACAAGTTTATCACGATCAAATACTTGTTAAAGCTACACAGTGTGATTTTTACCCCATCTAGCGGTGAATGTATATGTATATGACCATCCAGTGAATATTAGTTTCTGTTCCTCTCAATTCCGATTTCGTTTTAACTCCTACGGTGGCCAATGTAGTCCAAGATTAGCATGGCTTCCAGTTCGACCTCGTCCATGAGTGTTAACTCAAACATAAACGCGAAAGGCGAAGCTTGAATTAACGGGTATGTCCCTCTTTGGCTAATGTACTTTCAAGATGGAGGGGCAACATGGCGACCGACATTAGAACTCCTTACCCGTATGTATTTTCAATGGCATATTATACACTCACGAGAATACTTTATTACTTGAACAAAGTAAATATACATTAATGAGCACATATATTTGAAAGAACTAAGTGTTTTTAGCTATAAGAATAAACTAAAAGTTACACAGTGTAGCTTTAACAAGCAAGAGAGACGGAGTTCCCTTATAGAAAAGGAAGACAAGAGTGTTGAGCTCTCATCCATATACTGTATGTGCTCCTGTGGTGTAATGGACCCCATTACACTGTAAACAGCTGGAGCAAATGAATGCGGAAGATGAGTTGACTTAATACAAATGGCTCATTTAAATGTGCAATAAATGACTAAAAGGGATCAATTGTCCAAAGCACAAAAGGGCACTGGCCTTAAAGTCCCCATTTTCGAAATTATTTGTTACATGCAAATAAACTGAAAGCTTCAAGGCACCATTTAAAATGATACAAAAATAATTTGCATCCATAATCGCTTTTGAGGATTAATGACCAAGGACAAAAACAGTGCTTGTGCTTTTGTTCATGCCTTGCTCTTTGAACAATAATGATTGTTCACGTTCAAACACACACGTTGTGTTTTCAGGTTTTATGGGGACTTTCCATTGACATAATGATTTTTATACTTCAACTATATTTTATCCCCTTACACTAACCCTGCCCCTAAACCTACCCATCACACAAAACTTTCTGCATTTATATATATATATATATATATATATATATATATATATATATATATATATATATATATATATATATATATATATATATATATATATATATATATATATATATAACATCACTTAGTTTGATTTACAAGCTGTTCTCCAGCTGGACCCCAAAAAATGTCCCAGCAAGGACAAGGATTTTAAATATTGCCATCTTTGTGGGTACATTTTGACCCCATAATGTAGGGTTTACAAGGACACACACACACAGTCATATGAAACGGGGACAGGATGCTGCTGAAGTAAAATCCTCCTCTCCTTCCATCAATACATCTGACCTCAGCGAAGCAACTGTCTGATAGCTTTCCATATGAGATCCATATGAGAGATCATCACAAGTTGCAAATATGTTTCAATCACTGCTGTTCTAAACACAAACTTGCATCAGCTAAACTGACATGTTATGAGCATATCAAACAAGATGAATACTATAGCTAGACAATATTTTTTATAATCATTTCACATGACAAATAGGTGTGTGTCCATATTAAATGACTATTCTGTTATCATTTACTCAATCCTGGTCCAAACCTCTATGACTTTCTTCTATAAACAAAAAAAAGATGCTAATGTTTTCCCAAAGATGATCTCTTGTTTCCGTATGTGTTCCACCATCATTCGCTTTTGAAACACTATAGCAGCCTAAGCATGATTTTTCAAGGTGAACTATTCCTTTAAGGTGAAACTGTTTACAACGAGAAAAGATCTCAGTCCATCACTCTGGTTCTGCTTCACGGAGATACCTAATTAACTGATCTATGAGATTTATGTCTGGCCTGTGGAATCGGCTCACATATTTTTTTATCTCACGCGGTGACGCGCATTCGAGCGCGCGGATGATTCCTCAGATGCCCTGCTGCATCCCATAATAATCAGAATCACAATTAAGATCTGGGTCACGGTTAAATATGTGTTCTTCACAAAAATTGGAAAATAATTTTTTAGCAAAAAATGTAAATTCCGCAACTGTAGTGGCTTAAGACAATGGGTTGAAAAGAATACTAATCTAGCAAAAAAGAGGAAACAAATAATGAATAAAATGTAATTTTCTCCCTCATATTATGCTCAAATATTTCCCTTATGCTGTCGAAGATTTCTGCTTACCTCCTTAGCATCTTAGATTCCCTGTAGCCTACTGTACTACTTTCATGCACTCGCACTGATGGCATATAGCTTCACGCTTTACAACAGCTTGGGTTTCTGCGACCTTTAGATAAATCCGTGAACAAGCCAAAAGCGACACAGACCTAGACAGTTATTAGTGTAAGCGGTTGACACGATACTAGATCAGCAATATTGCACATTTCATGAATGAAGAACCTCGGTCAGAGATCAAGATAATTGAACCATATATGCCAATAATCAAACATCTGAAGAATTATATGACAGATTAGACCTACCGTTGCTGATGCTGAGCTGTGCGTATCGTACGTCGAGAGCGCGCACACGGACACGCGAGTGCGCGAGAGGTGTGGCCTATGAGCCTGCATGCACTTAATGACACTTGAAAAATAAGACATATGGAACAATGTGATCACATTTCAGTGATAGTCAAAATCATAATTTTTTCAGCTTTTTTAAAATAATTATATTTTTGGTTATTTTAATTATTTGTTACTCACTGTCATGGATCACAAGATGTTATAGGCTATAACAGTAAAATATTTTCTGTAAAAGGTGTCTAGCTGAAAATCATGATGTTTTGTTATTCAAATTAGTCTGTGTATTTGTATCTATCGTGTAGCCTATCATTGTGTAATCAAAATATTTGATTTTACTTTACTTTTGGTAATATTTCCTTTATTGTATTTTTAAATACCTATATAGTACAATTAGGAACTCCCGCACACTATCTGTACTTGCAAATAAAACTTTAATTTAGCAGCAACGTTTTGGTCTTACGACCTTCATAAGGCATAGCCTAGCGCGTGGCGTTTGCTTATTAAATACCTATATAGTACTGTAAAACATGAAATTGTAAAAAAAAAAAAAAAAAAAAAAAAAAAACATCCCATATACCATACCTGTAAATTGGTGGAATTATCTCCCACAGCTACGTAAGATAGATGATGTCACTTTCCCTTGATCTAAAGCACTGAATGCTATGTGTGCTTTCTCTAAGAAAATATTTTAATTCAAAAAGTTCTTAACACCAAGAGTTATTTTGTAAAACCTTAAAATTGTTACCACAATATCAAAATGGAAACAGACATTATCACTGACAACAACAGTGAGTTGTTTAAACGTCTTTAATCATGATTAGTGCCATGTGCTCTTAGCATTTATGCTGGAGTTTTTGGCTAAAAAGTTTAAAATGGTCAATTCTGTCACCGTCAAACCCTATTACCAAGGTAGAGTAACAATGTTGACAGTAGTCTGGAAGTTACTTGTGTTTAGCAAGCACTGAACACAAGTTACTTCCAGACTACTGTCAAAATTAACTAAATTATTAAAATTGAATGTTTTCAATGAGATACTGGAATTAATTTCTGTTAGCGAACAGTTATTTTTCCCTTAACTTTTTGAAATGCAAAAATCAATATCATTATTATTAATATTATTATAAACAATGATTCACCACTCTTAATTCAATTTACTGCAGTTATTCTATGTTGGCTTATTACATTTTGCCTGTTCAATAATACAGTAATAATAATAAACAAATTCTGGACTCTTAGTCGTCTTAAAAAATCAAAACACAATCCTAAATCTCTCTTGAGACTATGTTAGTCTGACATTTTTCCCTTCTGTCTAATAAATCACTTTCAAGATTGTAAAGCTCTGCATATAGAGAGGCCCTGCATGTATTTTTTTATATAACAATATTGTTTATGTTCACCATGAACATAAGCAATTCTCTGTTTTTCAGCCTATAGGTGCTGTAATTATCAAGAATGACAAGGATTGGCCATTTAGCAGTTACAGCTGATCCCGGACCGACAGCTGCAGGGCAAGACTGCCAAAATCTGCCCCTTTAACGGCACTCCGACCATCAGCATTCTCTAACAGACAGTCTGCCTGACTCCGACCACCTCTCTGACAGCGAGCCAGCGCAGAAAAGTGTTTACAGTAGCAGTGTGAGGACACTGTCCCATCTGGAGATTATAGTAATAATCTCTACATGCTGAGTTAAAAACCAAAACCAAATTACCTATAAAGGAAGGAAATCATGATTTAGCTAATTCCATTTGAAAGATGGTTTTAATAGAGGGATTGAGTTCTTTAATAGCCGGAGGTGATGAACACGTCTAGTTGCTACAAAAAGGGTTTGCATTTGTTAAATCAAAATTAAATTGATGCTATTACAAGATTATAAATAGACACTTCCAGACATATCCCAAGCAACTGTTCAAAGCAGCAGTCTGGCTGCCGCACCCTTGCTGCTAGACAGCCTGTGTCCATCTCTTGAATTATCTCAGTTATTTCATCCATTCATTACAGTCCCAAGATAATCAGCACATTACCACAGAGTTAAAGCCTCTTCTGTAGAATTTTGCAGCAGGAAAATGTAGATGGAAAGCTTGATTTATCAGTGTGAATGTCTTCCTGGTTAAGATTCTTTAGACAGTGTTTTAATGCACTACACCCTAGCAGTGGGGACTCATGGTTTTGCTTACTACAACAATAACCCTCCACTTTTGCTAAGACCTTTGGTCCAGAAACTGGGCGTGGGCTCAGGTTTCACTGTGGTGTGTGTGTGTGTGGTGCAAGATCCAGGCCCTGCAATCAATGTGACCATCACGCAGACCGGAGTCGCCTGAGCATGAGCAGCATGCTGACGTTCAGTGTTCATGTGCAGACTGCAGGGGTATAAAAGAGCAGAATCAATAGCCCATCCTGAATTATTAATCAGCACACCAGACCAATGTAAAAGCGCTAGTCGGCTTCATAAGTGGAGAGATTTTTACTTTTACACTAAGATTTGCATTTCCCATGCTAACGTTGAGGTGGCATAATCACAAATCAACACTTCACTTAACAGCTCAAGTTTCAGGGCTGTTTGTGAAAAATCAGCTCCATGTTTAATAGTTGAAGAGTTCAGATGTAAAAGCCTCTAAGTGCCATTTGAAATTTTCTTCTAAAATGAATCATTTTTATCAAGCTTGTATATTTAAGTTCAGTAATTTCACTTAAATGGCAATGAAGATTATATTAATTGTCATTTAAAGGATTAGTTCACTTTTGAAAAAACTTTTGCTGATAATTTAATGTCATCCAAGATGTCCATGTCTTTCTTTCCTCAGTCGAAAAGAAATTAAGGTTTTTGATGAAAACATTCCAGGATTTTTCTCCATATAATGGACTTCCATGGGAACCAGACGGTCCAAGCTCCAAAAGATCGTTAATAACAGTTTCAGATGCAGCTTCAAATGTCTTTAAACGACACCAGACGATGAATAAGGGTCTTATCATGCGAAACGATGGGTTATTTCAAAACTTATTCCAAAAATGTAACTTTTCTAAGGACAAATGCTAGCCTTGCTTTATTCTGGAGGCGCGTTTGTAACGTCACGTAATACGTAATTATGTTCAAAAGGTCACGGGCAACGTAGCTGGAAGTACAGAGTCAGTAAGTTGAACACATAGGTCGACGTGCAAACTAACTCAAACGCCGTTTACAAAAAAAAAAGGAATTAAAAGGTAAAATAACGATGTCGGACGATTTTGATTCTGTACTTCCGGCTACGTGGCCGATGACCTTTTGAACGTAATTGCTCATCATTACGTGACGTTAAAACGCGCCTCCAGAATAGAGCTAGGCTACCATTTGTCCTTAGAAAAGTTACATTTTTGGAATAAGTTTTGAAATAACCCATCGTTTCGCATGATAAAACCCTTATCTTTTGGAGCTTGGACCGTCTGGTTCCCATGGAAGTCCATTATATGGAGAAAAATCCTGGAATGTTTTCATCAAAAACCTTAATTTCTTTGGACTGAAGAAGAGAAAGACATGGACATCTTGGATGACATGGGGTGAGTAAATTATCAGACAAAAGTTTTTTCAAAAGTGAACTGAATCCTTTTAAGTGAAATTACTGAACTTTAATATACAAGCTTGATAAAAATGGTCATTTTAGAAGAAAATTTCAAATGGCATTTAGAGGCTTTTACATCTGAACTCTTCAGTTGTAAAAGCGTCTCCTCGCCCTTCTATCAGAGTGAGTTGCAGTTGCTCTGATAGACTCATACACTACTTCTCCGCCCTGTCAATTTCCTCTGTTTATTGATTTAATTATGCTTCTTGAGCATCTCATAGAAACTCATGCAATTAAGTCCCAACTGCACATTTGGAGGCTTTCACAACCAAACGTGCTAAACATAAGGGCTACTACAGCAGCGGGCTGTGGTTCAGAGTCGATTAACGTGCGGCGTGTTGCTGGAAAATGCTAAATGAATTGAACAATGCCTGAGACAGCTGGGGCCATGGTGACCATTCCAGCCTCCTCGCTGCGACCTCTGGGGAGGTAAAGGGATCTCTAATGATTGTTCAAGGACCCATCCATCTGTGTCGGTTGCAAAATCCCTGGCTGAAGTTTTCAGGAGGCAAGAGGAATCAACACATGGGAATAGTAACACTTATGGGAATTCTAGATTGCACTTTCATCATAATATTTATTTCAAAGTCAATGCAGTAATTTTCTCATTAAAATACATACATAAGTACGACTCTTAGAAAAAGGGTTCATTGGGTTCTATATATGAAAGAGTTCAGATGCAAAAGCCTCTAAGTGCCATTTGAAATTTTCTTCTAAAATGACCATTTTTATCAAGCTTGTATATTAAAGTTCAGTTATTTGACTTAAATGGCAATGAAGATTACCCATTAATTGTCATTTAAGTGAAATTAACTGAACTTAAATATACAAGCTTGATAAAAATGGTCATTTTAGAAGAAAATTTCAAATGGCATTTAGAGGCTTTTGCATCTGAACTCTTCATATGATGGGGTTCTTTACTCAACTCCAAATAACCTTTTATGCTAAAAAAGGTTCTATAATGACAAGAAAGAACGCTTTTGGCACAAAGGTTCTTTAAAGGCTATTATTCATTCATATATTACATTATTCTGCAACATTTTGTAGTTGTAATTAGATTATTGTTTATTAAACTGTTGTAGTAACTTAATATCACATTTCAATCATGCTGATTTTTGGAGAGAAAAACTGAAATGGCACTCTTCGTGTGATATTGATTAGCTACATACAAATATATAAAATATAGACATTTTTCTACCCCATATCTTAAATTTTGTGATCATTCACATGCATTCATAAATGCATTTTAGGGTCTTGATGTTTGTCAATAATATTGAAATATTGGTAACACTTTACAATAAGGTTCATTAGTTACTACATTAGTTAACATTAACAAAGAATGAACAATACTTCTTCAGCATTTGTTAATCTTTGGTAATGTTAATTTCAACATTTACTAATACTTTATTAAAATCTTGTTAACATTAGTTAATGCACTGTGAACTAACATGAACAACAATGAACAGCTAGATTTGTAATTAACTAACGTTAACAAAGAATAACAAATACAGTAACAAATGGTTAGTTCATGTTAGTTAATGCATGAACTAATGTTTAATAAATGAACCTTATTGTAAAGTGTTACCGAAATATTTAATCAAAAACAAATGATAATTAATTGAACCTGAAAGGTTCCATTTAGAACTGTATAGAACCTTCTCTGGGTTCCAAATACATAGCGGCTGATAGAACCTTTTAGGTTCTAGATAGAACCTTTTCTTCTAAGAGTGTATATATACACTCACCGGCCACTTTATTAGGTACACCTGTCCAACTTGCTCGTTAACACTTAATTTCTAAGCAGCCAATCACATGGCGGCAACTCAGTGCATTTAGGCATGTAGACATGGTCAAGACAATCTCCTGCAGTTCAAACCGAGCATCAGTATGGGGAAGAAAGGTGATTTGAGTGACTTTGAACGTGGCATGATTGTTGGTGCCAGAAGGGCTGGTCTGAGTATTTCAGAAACTGCTAATCTACTGGGATTTTCACGCACAACCATCTCTAGGGTTTACAGAGAATGGTCCGAAAAGAAAAAACATCCAGTGAGCGGCAGTTCTGTGGGCGGAAATGCCTTGTTGATGCCAGAGGTCAGAGGAGAATGGCCAGACTGGTTCGAGCTGATAGAAGGGCAACAGTGACTCAAACAACCACCCGTTACAACCAAGGTGGGCAGAAGAGCATCTCTGAACGCACAGTACGTCGAACTTTGAGGCAGATGGGCTACAGCAGCAGAAGACCACACCGGGTGCCACTCCTTTCAGCTAAGAACAGGAAACTGAGGCTACAATTTGCACAAGCTCATCGAAATTGGACAATAGAAGATTGGAAAAACGTTGCCTGGTCTGATGAGTTCTCGATTTCTGCTGCGACATTCGGATGGTAGGGTCAGAATTTGGCGTCTACAACATGAAAGCATGGATCCATCCTGCCTTGTATCAACGGTTCAGGCTGGTGGTGGTGGTGTCATGGTGTGGGGAATATTTTCTTGGCACTCTTTGGGCCCCTTGGTACCAATTGAGCATCGTTGCAACGCCACAGCCTACCTGAGTATTGTTGCTGACCATGTCCATCCCTTTATGACCACAATGTACCCAACTTCTGATGGCTACTTTCAGCAGGATAATGCGCCATGTCATAAAGCTGGAATCATCTCAGACTGGTTTCTTGAACATGACAATGAGTTCGCTGTACTCAAATGGCCTCCACAGTCACCAGATCTCAATCCAATAGAGCATCTTTGGGATGTGGTGGAACGGGAGATTCGCATCATGGATGTGCAGCCGACAAATCTGCGGCAACTGTGTGATGCCATCATGTCAATATGGACCAAACTCCCTGAGGAATGCTTCCAGCACCTTGTTGAATCTATGCCACGAAGAATTGAGGCAGTTCTGAAGGCAAAAGGGGTCCAACCCGTTACTAGCATGGGTACCTAATAAAGTGGCCGGTGAGTGTAAATTCATAAGTATTTGTATGTATATATACACATAAATATAGGTAAGTTCAAGTGATTGAGAGACTTTTTGCCATTGAGATTCACCCCTATCTTTTGTCTAATAACAATCTGAATTATTCTAAAAAACACCCCATCCATCCATGGCATATTTTTATTGATGCATTTATTAGGATGCAGTTTCTTCCTATACAAATAAAAGAACAGTCAGAACTGCTCATGTGCTTAACACCTTGCCTTAACTAAAAGTCACTCTGGTTTCATGCTCTGACATTTCCAAGCAGTCAGCCATGATGACACTGCACTCACATCCTGATCAGTATTCCAAGCACAACTGCAGGAGTGGCTGCCCCAAACAGAGCATGCTCAGTCCTCATCCATCATCTTCCACTGCTGGCTAAATCAATGCAAGCCATTTTTGTACAGAACGGAGCAGCAGAGTGACTGGCACCTGTCAGAGGCCAAGGTACAGTGCTTTTGTGTGGAGTGTGAAGAGGAGCTGCTCCCTGATCTCTTTCCTGAAAGAGTTTATTAACACGTCTCCCTGTCAGTTTCTGTCTCCACATGCACCGCAAACAAAACCGGCAAGTCTGTCTCCACATATGGTGGCGGGACATGGAGTAATACATCTCCCCACTGACACTACTACAATGAAAATCATTTTCATATTTTTTAGAAAATGGGCATTGTGATAAGCATCTTATGGAATAATGGAATATATGGAATAGAATGATTAACCCTTGAAATGTTGTGTAACTTAGGTGGTGAAACACTAAATGGACGTGCTTTTGCATGCAACAGATTTGCATTTTTCAGTAGTATTTTTGTAAAGCACCTGTGGGATGGGCATGCTTTTAATGGTTTGTGAAATAACTGGATGTAATATCCAGCTTGTAACCCAGTTATCACTATGGGAATTCATTATTGATGGAGGTTAGTTTGCTGTGTATCTTAAAATATGTCAGTGTCATTGTTTTCTCTCAAGATGCACACCACTTAAACTCCCTAATTGAAACCGGGCCTTGATGTACTACTAACTAATTCAAATAAAAACCTATAGCCTTTTTTTCCCCTAAAAAGTGGCAAAATTTGTAATTAAAATTAAACATGCAAAATACAAAAGAGCTATTTCAAAATATTTATATCTTGATGCTAAAATAACACTGCTGATACAGCCTGTTCTCATGTAAATGCGTTTCTATAACACCCATGTGTATTGTCGTGTAATATATACGCGAAAATGAGTTTTTACGTGCATATGAGACGCAGTTTTTGTTCGTGCAATTGATACGCAGTTCATTTGCGTATAATACACGCACCCCACACCACTAATTCTAGCAAGCGTCTAATACACACGCACCCCACCCCACACCTAAACTTAACCTAACCAACCAATGCGTATCATATGCACGTAAAAACTCACTTAGCGTATATATTACACGACAATGCACATGCGTGCTATAAAGACACATTTAGTGTGATCGGGTTGGCTGATAAAATACATTTTACTAACAGTTGCCTATTAAGTTATTGTTAAGACAAGCTTTGTTTTAATGATTTCCCCAAGCCATGTGAGGGGGAAAAGCTATTCTGCTGTGTGCACTCAAGTGAAAGATGCAATTAGCAGTCTGAATAAGGGCAGGACATAAAGTGATATAATGCTCCATCACTACTGATGGACAAAAATGCTTTGAAGCCAGAAAGGCTTTTCTCACTCTCAAGGGCAGACTTTGTAGAGAGCCAGCAAAGTGCAAATCCACTGATCTCTATGGTCCGTCAACCTCAAAAGACCAAGCTTCAAACAGTATTTGGGACCAAGGAATCCAATACTGGGGCCAAATACTGTTTGAAACTTGGGCGTTAGAGGTGAATCAGTGTTGCTACAAGTCTGAATGAAATAAGCACATTGGGAAAGCTCTTAGGAATCAGCACAGTCATTTTTTGCATTATTTATCTACCAACATTTGTAATATATTCATTTTTTTTTTTTTTGTCATTTGTGTTTCTGTTTTTATATAGCCTACTTTAACTTTTCTTTTTAGTTCTTCAATTTTAAACTTATTTCAAACTTCCAACATATTTGACTTTTTTTGTTTGGTATTTTTAGGTTTAGGTTTTTACTTTTCTATCTGAGGTTTATTTCAGCAAAAACAACACTGGGAAATGGAGCATAAACAATGATGTTTATCTCATCTGTGATTTCCGATAGGCTGAACAGAATCAGGTCATTTTTTTCACATTGTTCACTGGGTCATTTATTTTCCTTCCTGAAGAACCTGAACTAAACATCAGTGTATTTGTAGCAGATGATATTTTGACAGAAAAGCACCCTGAAGGACAAAAGAGCAGTGTCTTCTTTTGAAAGCTTTCCGCTGGGTATACTGTGGCTACACTGATGGTAAACGGAAGGTGGTTTCTATAGGTTGTAAATCTGGCGCATTCATATGTAATTTAGTGAATTTCAATGACAGAACCCCTGCATCCATTCAGTAACAGAGTTTGATCTGGGCTGAGTTTCCCGAAACCTTCTTAACGCTACGTCGTTCTTAAGTTACACCTTAAGCTGTATCTTATCGTTAATACGTGTTTCCCGAAACGTTCTTAGTTAAGTATACCTTCTGTAAGTCATACTTTCGGAAGGTTGGTCTGGACCACTCTTAGCTTTACCTTATCACTGTTAAATGTCTATATGAATATAATTCTGAAGTTTTAATACACCCAGACAGTGTTCAATTAGGCTAATTCAAGTGTTTTCATGCAAAGAATAAAATTGTCATTACACTGATTGTTGTTAGCTTTTTAATTATATTATCCAAATCAGCTGGCAAACCATTCGAAAGTAAAGGCTTATTCGTCTATTTAAAGAGAATGACTGTGGTGGGGAATTTGGTCAAACTATGGCAGCGATACAGCGAATAGTTGTGCTAAATCAAAGACGGCGCCGTCCGTAAGCCATTTAGTGTATGTGCACTATTATATTCGCGAAAACTTTAGTCCCCTGGCTACCATGTCAGAAGATACAATTCGAAAGAAATTTCGCCTGCCACGACAGCAAATTCAGCAGCTTTTAGATCTTATTAGTCCGGATGTGTCAAGACAAACTCGAAAAAAGCACATCTTTGTGGAGTGCCACCTCGTTTAAAAGGATGTCCATTTCAGTTGGATTAAAGCTGGGGGCTCTCCTCTTTCTTTCTTTTTTCTCCGCCATAGCTATTGATTAAATGTTCCGCGTGTTGCGCTTTTATTGAGTAGGTCATCCAATCACAGAAAATTTTTGTTTACACCAATAATGTGATGCAGCTGCTGGGCAATCAACCCTGCTTGTGGAGTAAATAAAGAAATTATAGCAAATATATTATGATAATATAAGTGGCCCTTTTTTAATGCAATGAAAGCATACGGACAGTTACTGTAGTGGGTTAGACGCATGACACGTTTGAGCACGAGGTTGTGCGTTCGCGTACTCTTTCCGAAATTATATAAAATATCCAGGGTTTAATTTAGTTTGCAATTTGTCATTTTTTATTTTTATATATCCCATGAGTCCAAATAAATGCAATTTCCACTATTTCTGAAGTGCTTGACAGGTTTCTTTTATAAAGAACAGCGCTTTCTCACATAAACAGCCCCTGCACGAGAGAATAATTGATTCTCGAGTTAGTCAGATATCAACAGATTCAGCACCATCGCCACGGACAGCACCCGGTAACGTCGCACGTAAGAAGGTATATCTTAAGCAGCTTTCTAAGGTATCGTTCGGGAGACACGCCTGGAAATGGTATACCTTCAGTTAAGCTATACCTTAAGAGTCTTCGTAGCGCACTGAAGAGACAACGTTATCGGGAAACTCAGCCCTGGTCCAGAAGTGAACTGATCTTGTGAAATACTCACTTACAAAGCAAAAAGCGGCAGCTTTTTCAGCAGGGGGTCTTGAAAACAAGATGCTATTCTTTGTTTTTACATGCGGCGGGTCTGCACTGTAAAAATGAATGTGCTTTATCTAATAAAAACAAATGGTGGCAACAGATTACAAGCAATATTATTAATTCAATTTAACAATAGATTTGAGTAATAATTAATCAAATGAATTCCTTAAAAGTTTAAAATTGAAACTTAACTTAACAAAAAAAGTACATTTAAGTCACCATTATGGTGATTGGTGTTTGTTTTAGGTGTGTTTTAAAATTACGGTTTTCTCCTTCAGTGATTCTGCTTGTTAACATCAGGTGTCTTCAGTGTTGGCAATTTAAAATAAAGAGTTCTTAATTAATCTTTTACATCTGTTATTCAGATATTTTAGGGGTTTTTTTGTGTAAATTTTACTCAATTTAAATAGTTAACATTTAAGGAATAATTTAATAAATTTTTACTCAAATCTAATTTGTTGAATTTAATTAATAATATTGTTTGTAATCTGTTGCCACAATTTTATTGATTAGATAAAGCATATTCATTTTTACAGTGTGCCTTTTTTGACAGTGACAAGTTGTTGTCTTTGTGCGCTGTGGATTTTTCTGCTAGTGTACCCTAAAACGTCGGATGTTGACGTATGGTCAAAAGTGTCAGTTGTATGACGTCTTGGGATGAGACTGTGTTAGTCTGGGACAGGCTTAAGCCTTGTCAATGAAACCGGGGACAAGTAACATTTGTTTTATGGTTTTAGTAACTATATCAGTCTTTGAGTACAGCTCCCCTCTGAACCATATCAAGCGCATGTTCTGTGGGAATATAATTTTCAAAGACACGTAATAACAATGAACCATTTGTGTCTTCTCTTCTAACCAAGTTCTCTCTTCTTTGATGGGAGTCAACTGTATAAGTGATATTGATTTTATCTTAGTTCTTGCTGATGGTGCTCAAATCCTTTAATAATGTTGTGAATCCTGTTGATCCTGTTGTTTGAATTCTTTAAGATAGGTAGGAGTTTCACGACCAGTGGTAGTTTTCTGTATTTGTCTCCAGATGTTTTTGTTTTAATGGTCACTTCTAAGGTTGGGTGTAGCCTTCTCTTTTATTCCTTCAATATTATTAGCTCATAGCCAGTTGTATTGTTTTTAGATGCTTTTGTTTTAGTGGTTACTTCTAGGGTTGTGTGTAAGGAGCACACCTTTAAAGGAGTAGTTCACTTAAAAGAACTTTTGCTGATAATTTACTAACCCCAAGTCATCAAAGATGTCCATGTCTTTCTTTCTTTCTTCTTTCCTTCTTCAGTCGAAAAGAAATGAAGGTTTTTGATGAAAACATTCCAGGATTTTTCTCCATATAATGCACTTCAATGGGAACCAAATGGTTCAAGGTCCAAAAGACAGTTTTAGTACAAACTGTTCAAAATATTCGAACAAATCTTTTTCCGAGTCAATTTGTTCGTTTCTGTCCGTTGAATGAACCGAGTGACTCGAAAAAAAGATTTGTTCATTTTGATAAACGAGTTCAAACAGGAGAGTCACGAACGTGCATCACAGAACTAAGCACGGCGACCATTTGAGCTTATAAAACTTAAACTTTGTTATCTATTTATTAAATGAGCGATCATTTCACTTGATAAGACCCTTATTCATCATCTGGAATCATTTAAAGCCATTTGAACAGTTTGCACTGAAACTGTCTTTTGGACGTTAGCCCGTTTGGTTCCCATTGAAGTCCATTATATGGAGAAAAATGCTGGAATGTTTAATCAAAAACCTTAATTTCTTTTCGACTGAAGAAAGAAAGATGGATATCTTGGATGACATGGGGGTGAGTAAATTATCAGCAGAAGTTTTTTTAAAAGTGAACTACTCCTTTAAGGATTCCCATCAAAAGCCTAAAAAATAAATATAATGTACAGCTCCTTTATTCAGACTTGATGACTGCAGCTTTCAATAGCTCGTTCTCATTAAAGAATCCTGCTGAAGATACAACCGAGTCTCCCTGTCTTCGATTGGGAGTTTCATACAATTTTTTAACTCTTTTCTTTTTTCCCACCTTATTTAATGTCTTTAAACGCAATGGATAAAAGACAGCTCACAATACCCAGATTCTCTTGCATTTAAACCTCACCTTGAATAGCGCTGAAATGGTTAAAGCATCCCACATGCAAGCATTCTGATCTACACCCATAAGCCCATTATAGACTTCACTATACACCGATAGGGACTCGCATGGACTGCTTCTCTAGTGAATAGAATGAAGAGGAAATAATTTGGAAGATATATTATATAAGATATCATCATCAATACATAAAGAAGGATGATTAATTGAACACTGATGATTAATTCATGCAGCGATAGATAGCGAGTCAGCAGTCACATTTGAGGAACCATATGGTTGGAGGCAGGCTAACAGAGAATTGAGATTGCAGTCATCTCAGAATGGAGAGATTAAGTAAAGACAAGACAAATATTAGGTGACAAAACAAGGAGTGATTAGAGTGACCATGCAATTATGTGCTTGCAAGTATGTGTGTGGGTGCTGGTATGCCACGTCGCAGAGGAAGTAAATTTAGATTTAATGCTTTATCCTCTTTAGCTTCATATCTGCTGATGGTTGCAGTGTGCAGCGTGGCATGATGTTATCAGCTGTGCCGCTCAGAAATGCCAACACTTTAAATACAGATCGAAAATAACAAATGTTATGTGCTTTATCATAGATACATAATGTTTTTTTCAGTTAACCGCATACATATATATATATATATATATATATATATATATATATATATATATATATATACATACATATATACACACATATATATATAAATACACACACACGCAACTATATTTAAGACAAAGATATTATTTATATGTAAAATATTTATATATAATATAAATTATATATAAATCTACATGAAAATATGTCTTAAATATATACAAGCATGTGTGTGTATTTAGATATATAAAATAATTATACACAGTGCCACATATATTATGTAAACACAAACTTTTATTTTGGATGCAATTAATCGCGATTAATCGTTTCACAGCCCTAATATACACTACCGGTCAAAAGTTTAGGGTCGGTAAGATTTTTTATGTTTTTAAAAGAAGTTTCTTCTGCTCACCAAGGCTGCAATTTTTTTTATAAAAAATACACAAAAACACAGTAATATTGTGAAATATTATGACCATTTAAAATGACTTTTTTATGTTAATATATATTAAAATGTAATTTATTCCTCTGAAAAAAGCTGAATTTTCAGCATCATTACTCCAGTCTTCAGTGTCACATGATCCTTCACAAATCACTCTAATATGATGATTTTATGCTCCAAAAACATGTATGATTATTATCCATGTTGAAAACAGTTTTTTACATTTTTATTTCAGGATTCTTTGATGAATAGAAAGTTCAAAAGAACAGCTTTTATCTGAAATGGAAAGCTTTTGTTACATTAAACACTACCCTTTAAAAAGTTTGGGGTCAGTAAGAATTTGTATTTTATTTTTGGGGGAAATAAATAAGAAATCAATACTTCTATTCATCAAGGATGAGTTACATTGATCAAAAGTTACAGTAAAGACATTTATAATGTTAGAAAAGATTATAATTAAATAAATGCTGTTCTTTGAACTTTCTATTCATCAAAGAATCCTGAAATAAAAATGTAAAAGAACATGGATAATAATCATACGTTTTTGGAGCATAAAATCATTATATTAGAGTGATTTGTGAAGGATCATGTGACACTGAAGACTGGAGTAATGATGCTGAAAATTCAGCTTTTTTCAGAGGAATAAATTACATTTTAATATATATTAACATAAAAAAGTCATTTTAAATGGTCATAATATTTCACAATATTACTGTGTTTTTTTGTGTATTTTTTATCAAACAATTGCAGCCTTGGTGAGAAGAAGAGACTTCTTTTAAAAACATAAAAAATCTTACCGACCTTACATTTTTGACCGGTAGTGTATATATAAAAGTTCAAACATTATCAGCCTCATACTTACAGAGCCAGTAATAAAATATACAAGTTGAGCATACTATTTGAAGTGAAACTGCAAGTTGTCCTGCAGTCCTGGGAATGGGTGTGTCGCTATAATGTGTCTCTGCTTGATGCTTTCGATTCTAGTGGAACATTATTCATTGGTGGAGAAGAGATATACAAACTAACTGGCGACATGCGGATCTCAGCTTAATTCTGAATTATGAACATCCTTGAAGCACAAGAACAGATAACATATGCAAAAACCATCCACACACTCCAAAATGCATGAACTCAGCTGAACAATTTACATATGTCAATCCTGCAAACAGAGCCACGCTGAATTGAAAGTAGAATATTTATGAGGGAATTAAACGAGGTGCAATAAACACATGCACTCCAACAATGCGCATTAACAGAGTGCAGCCATTTCATTGGCTGCGGGAGCTCCGGTGGGGTTGGCAGGGCCTTACATCAATGCAATCTAATCATGTGATTTCAGATAACTGTTGTTTTACACTCACCTTCCCATAATTATTAGCTGTCAAACATCAGGAAGATTCCTGCTTTCACAAATACTGTGATTCTGGCAGAGCAGAATCTGAATCTCACAACATCAAAGGCTTCTTAAACATAATATGTTTATAATATTAATATGTTAATAGTATTAGGTTTTGCATGATTTCAAAACCAACCAACCAAACAAACAAAGCTATATATATATATATATATAATAAAACACAAGGTTATCTGAAATTACATGCTGTTTGTTCAAATAATACAATTACTTTTTTGAAAAAAAGTTTTTTTCCCCACAATAATTTTTAAAAGCTCATACATCATCTTTAAGAAACTTTAACAACTGACCTTTCACCTCTGACGAGAACTGGGCAGAGTGTCTTGCTTCAAAGAGCTTCAGTTCCTTGTTCAAGTCACAAATGGTCAAATCAATATCCCACGACAGAATCCCTGTTAATGCACATTTATTAAATCAACAGAACAAGCTGATAAAATATATACAATCCTCAATATCCAATATTATAAAGAGATTTCACATTTATCATTGATATGACTTCTAAAAAATACACAATGATATCTTCTGATGTGCATAGGCTACATGTCTTTGTACATTGTAAAACAATCTGGGAAATTTCCTGTAAAAAACAGCAGCTGTGGTTGCCAGAAATGTATATGGTAACAAGATGTTTACATTTATGGTAAAAAATAAGGTTGTACAGATTTGACCTAAATTTAAAAGGTATTTCATTAACTGATATAATGTTAATCTACCAACATTATACTAATACGAATGTTCTAACAATACTTCATTATAATATACTAATGACATTATCGTATATTACAGCATATTGTAGATTAACAGTATCGCCGTACTATAATGTTTATCCAACATTATACTAAAGTCTCACTGTAAAAAAAATATTTTCAAGATTTGTTATCACAACATTTTTTCTTTTGTCAAATCAACTTAAATAATTTATTTAGTTCAGATCACTTAGTTTCTGATGATTAAAGTCTCCTTCATTGTATTAACTCACTTTTTCCTGTTCAATCAACTTAAAATTTTAAGGCAAGCAGGTTACTTCATTTTTTAAGTTAAACCAACAATATATTGTTTCTACAGTGTAATGTCTAACAGTACTAAAATAATGTATAACAGTACTATGTCTGTTACCTTTTTAATACACAAAAACCACCAAAAACTGGTGATGTGAAAGTCACATGATGAATCACTAGCACCTTTTCCATAATGATGAGGAAGTGCTAATAAGCTGCTCAGTGTCATTCACACAAACACTGAACACCATAATGGGTTAGGGTTTGCACAAGGCATCAAAATAATGCAATAAACATAAGTTTAACAACATTAGATGTATATATAAGCCAAAACAATTAAGAAGAAACCATTATTTCAATGAAAATACATAAAACGTAATAATAATAATAATAGGCTATACCTTTTATTTAAAGGCCCGCAAGGACACCACATAACAGTAAATCAGTAAAATACAATATGCAAACAAACAGACAAACAGATCAAACATAAAATGAACAAATTAAACAATCAAATCACTAAAAGCTCATTCTAAACAGATACGTTTTAATCTGAGCTTTAAAATGGGAAATTTAATGAGCAATGGTAAAGAATTCCATAATTTTGGCACTGCACAATTGAAAGCCATACCACCAAATGTACTCAATTAATTAAAATTTGGAATTAACTCTGCTGAGAATGATCTTAACGAACGTAAAGGAGTCTAACAATGAAGAAGATCTGAGAGGTAGATAGAAGCCAAATTATGAAGAGCTTTTCAATGTGTCAGGGAATGTCAACTTACAAATTATACATATTTACAAATTATACAACAAACTAATTTAACAGGATTTTACTGTAAAATTACATTAAACGTAAAGTTAGATTTAGGAAACTTATGGAAACCTTAACAGGTTTTTACCGTAGCATTTTGACATTCTTTAACCGTTAAAATAATAATAATAATATATATATATATATATATATATATTTTTTTTTTTTTTTTTTTTTTTTTACAGTGAATTCTCAGTTATAAACAGCTGTTCTGCATTAAATAAAGTGTGCAATGGTCTATGTGTGACTACTGAACTCTTCATGCTGACCCATAGGTAAAAAGCTCAAAGTTGTCGACTCACCCCGTTTAATGTGTTCTTTTACTGACTCTAGCTGCTGATATGTTGAAATTTCTCCGACCACAATGAGAATGTAGTGTCGCGTCTGGCAGAAAGGAGGACCGACACACCGCTGCTGTCCAGGGTGCTGAATAATCTCCCGCTTCTCATGAGGACCTATCGCAGCATCTCCGAGCGGCATTTCCATGGTAACCGAATCTGGAGCTGAGGGAGTTCTTACATTTCCATGACAACTGCAGCCTCCAGCCCACTCAGGGGGCGGGATTAGAGGAGGAGCGTGGAGAGTGGCTCGGGAAACACGTCCTGCTATTGGATAACGGCTGCCAACAAATGCCTACATGTCATCATGACAACTTTGCTATCCTATCAGTAGTGTATTCTGAGACGCCTGGGAGAAAGAGTTGTTTACGCTTCATCTGCAAATGACTGCAATAGAAAACCGGATTCAATCCAGAGTAAATTGATGTTAAAACACTGATGTTTACTGAGTCAGGATCTGTGTAAGGAGGCAATCAGACGCCACAATACTTACAGAGCATCATATGCTTTATCTGGAACAACTTGTGATGACAACTTGCAACACAAGTAGACGAGTGGTTATGCTCGTCATTGTTTTTTTAGTCGGCCAATTGAAATATATGGTCTGTAGTCCAGCAGCTGTTAGTAGGCTATTACAGAAAAAAAGCCAATTCTCGCCACTGTAATTTTAGTTTTGTAATTCACACCCGATATATAGCCTAATCCGAAGATTATTTTCCATAAATGAATAATGACTGGCATATGCAAATGACTGTGTGCAATGTTTATCCATTGCAGATGAAATATAGCTAATATTCTGACAGGGTTTAGTGGATTGCGTTAGTATGCCGTTTTACTGGCTGATATCTGATGTATAACCTTTCTAGTCATGAGTCAGCATTCTTTAAGAGGTTTACTGCAACGTCCTTATTGCAGGCACTGGAACACGAGGAGAAGGATTGTATACTGCCCTCTGCTGTTTATTTCAACGAACAAACATTACATGGCGTTCACTTGTTAGGACCCATTTTATGCGGAAAAAAAACCCCAAACATGTTCAAATTGTAAAATAAATAATTAAATAATTCAAATAAAAAACAAAAAAACAGACACGAAACCAATACTTTCTTAAGATAACATACATTTTCCAGTAAGCTTGAGAGTGAAACATCAAAAAGCATCAAATGAGATCAGATAATTTGTCCAAAATCAATATGTAGGTAATCTAACAAATATAGGCTACACAGATGCATGTTCAAATACACACACACACACACACACACACTTTAAATTTGTATTGATTGTACCTACATTTCAATTGACCGCTTATTTATTTATTTATTTATTTACCAGTGTTTGTATAATTACCAAAAGTTCAAAAATCTCTTCAGCTACAATAATCTTGATATTTTGGACAAAGTACATTTCTGATCTCATTTAATATTTTATTTATTTTTGAAAAGTGTATTTTTCTCTTATCATAGTCCTTCTGGTTAGCTTTCTGGAGTGCACTTGATATAATCAATATTATACAAGTAATTGCTCCTATTTAGTGTTGTATTTTGTTTCAGTTTAGTTTGAAGCACTTCTTGTTTTGGCAGTGCTTCTTTGGTTGTTGGGATAGTTAATAGCTATATGTTTCTATCTTATTTTAGTATTATGTATACTTAGCTGTCATAATGTCATGACTACACTGCTGCACATCCCACCATGGCCACTTTTGATCACCCTTCCACTTTTTTTTACTGAAAATTATGCATAGTGACCCAACTGATAGGCTTGTTCATTTTTGCTCCTTACTAATGGTCCTAGTGTGTGTGCACTTCACACTTCACACATATGTCCACAAATCTCTGAACAAATTTCACTCCATACAAGTTTGTTTTGACTATTTATGGACCCTTATTGACCTTTTGTAGATGATCATTTTTTGTTCTAGGCTAATCTGAACATTATAAGAAGAGTTCAGATGCAAAAGCCTCTAAATGCCATTTGAAATTTTCTTCTAAAATGATCATTTTTATCAAGCTTGTATATTTAAGTTCAGTAATTTCACTTAAATGGCAATGAGGATTACCTATTAATTGTCATTTGAGTGAAATTACTGAACTTAAATATACAAGCTTGATAAAAATGGTCATTTTAGAAGAAAATTTCAAATGGCACTTAGAGGCTTTTACATCTGAACTCTTCATATATTCTCATCTTCATGTTAATGGCCAGTCATGTGACCTGTGTGCTATAATGTTGTTTGGTGTCTGCTAAAAAACAAACACACACTACACGACAACACACACACACACACACACACACACACACACACACACACACACACACACACACACACACGAAAACACACAAAACTATATCCATTAAATGTAATGTTCGTGTTTCACTTTGGATAATGTGGAGCTTTCAAGGGCAAATTAAAAATAAAACAAACACGTTTACATAAAGACACTAAAATAACAATATTGGCTCTATAGTATTCCGTTTAGAAAATATTATATTGGTTCCTATTATTTAGCATGCGCACACACATCAAAAGATGCCAAGGCACCGTCAAGTGACACCCATGTGTCCCACACACACCCCATCATCTTCATAGAGATAATCGACTCGCACAACCTTTCCTTTTCTTCCTGCTTTCTTCCAGAAACAGACAAGCCTGTGGGTTTGCACAGGATCAGTTTCTCAGGTAATGGACTCATTTTTGTAAGCTGTCGCCATCGCTGTGACTTGCATTTTGTGTTTCCAGCGCGATGCTTTCTGACCGGTGGATGAAGTGATTTAATAAGCGGTTATAAAGGCGTTGTTAGTCTACTACTATAACAATGGTTCCCAGACAGCGTGAGCACATCATGTCGACAAGATAAACGCGTCGTTTTTTGTTTGCATTACCAGATGCCTTTGAGTTCGAGACGATATAGGGAATGGTCATGTGCTTGTCAAGAAATGTGGTGTTTGGGGAATACGTAGGTAAAAATATTATTTGGAAAATGTCACTAAGCCTGTAGTAAGCAGCCATCAATCATTGCTATCGACATTACGTGTGTTTGCAGCCGCTAAAAATGAAATGCATGCTTCGATGCAGTGATGATCAACACAGAACCGAAGCAGCATTATGTGAACTGGTGGCGATTTAAACACTGTCAGACACTTATGCTATAACAAACTAAAACTGGAATGTAGTTATGACAGAGTGGACATTTTTACAGTTAAATTGCTCAATTTAGTGAATTATCTACCAAATGTGTCTTAGTTTGAACAAATTGATATTTCTTATATTACATATTTTCTTTTTTTTCTTAATACATATTTTCAATGATCATTTAGTATAATCATGGTATGTACTTCATGGAAAAAAAACAGAAGGATGATCATTAGCATTTGAAAAATAGCCAATTAGCATATGAAAATAGTATATGTAGTTTATATAGCCTACATTAGGCCTATTAAAAGCAACCTAAAAAGCACTAGCTAATAAAGCAAGAAGAAATTGAGAGGAATAATAAAAAAACATTTGAGAATGAGAAATGGCCATAAAAGGCATATGATGGGAAAAGGAGTTGATTTTGTTGATGTATTTACAAAGACATCTAGTGACACAGGCCTAGTAAAAGATATTCAATTTATTGACAAAGTTATTTTTAAAACATGTGCAGGCCATTGTTTAATTTTACAACAATGGAGATGGTTTTAATAGACCTAAAGATAAAAAACAGCTGCCATGTTATTTACTTGAATTTGTTTAATGTATCAAATATACATGTTATTATTGGCAATAATAATATCAGCTTAAAGCTGATATGTAGATCTAACAATGACGCAATTTATCAACTATGAATTGAATAAACCACTCAAGATGCTTATTATTGTTAAACTATGTTTAGATAAATACTATAGCCACACTGATTTAGCTCTTGTAGGTCATATGTTGATATTTGTGTTTTAATGGGACTGCTTTTAGTGGGCGTGTGTCCATGTGTTGTCTTGCGATGTAATGGCGGTCGGATAAATGATGCAAGTTGCAACAAGCAAGCCCCTTGAATTAAGAAACCACTTAATAATACTTTTACGATTATAAGCAAGTTTTTTTCTTAAATTAAGGACTTTGCAGCTGGGCATTGGTAAATAAACACGATGCGTGAGAATACATGAGGCCTTTAAACATCTGCGCAATATCAGCTTCTCATCTGTAGTCAGAGTCAGACAAAACCCCGCCTCAAGCTTCTCTCTCAGCCAATCAAAACAGGTATTCTAGCCGTTCGGTTGAGACAAGAACTTCTGTAACCAATCAACGGCGAGTATTCCTGCAGGGGTTTTGCCGCGAAGTAAAACCTTTCGCTAAGGTTAGGCTGTGAAAGTATACAGAAGTTCTGTATGTGCATGCCGTCCGTGTGTAAAATGTTACGCGTTCGCTGAGATGGATTAACAACTAACGTTACCAGGGATCCAGCCAGTAAGACCACAGTTTTCTTCCGCTGTGTGTTACAGGAAGGGCTGATTTATTTTCAGGCTAAAGCTGCAATGTCTGCTAGGTTCATGCGTCTCCATGAAAAAGCTGTGGAATGGCTTTTCATGGGAAGATGCACGCGTTGTGTAATTAAGTCAACCCACATGTGTCGATTTGAATTTTAGTAAATCGTGTGTGCATTTCCTGGCGTTCCTTTAGTAATAGTACTGGGTTGCATTGATTTTACTCTTGAAATTGTTTGCATAGACTTGTACATCTCGACGTTTCGTGCCATCAGTGTACAGGCAGCAAATTTCGCAATTAAAGATCTTTATTTCTGTAAATTAAATCGTTTTTTTTGTAAAACACATTGGTAACAGGCCTCTAAGAGACGTAATCCACATAAAACACCTTAAATGTGCAGACTAATCATGTTTTTGCTATTTGCTAATCATGCTTCAACAATATTTGGAAATGTAATCAAAATACCATGCACTCTCATGGGTGACTTCATGCACACTTTATCTAAACAAAAGCTGTTTTATTCTACGTGGAGCGACTCGCCCCCTTAATGGGCGCCGCCATGTTTACATCACGTGACTAGTCAGATTTGAAATGAAACGAATTCATGAACAAAACAAAGAAAGTCAGGACAATACTAAATATTTTGACAAAGAGGAGTATCTTTTTTGTCTTTCTGCTTTGTTTTTTGAAGTATTTGAAACTTTAAAATTAATTTCGCAAAACCATTAAAAGGTTATTAGTTCACCCAAAAATGAAAATTCTGTCATCATTTAACGTTACTCACCCTCATGTTGTTTGAGTTTCCTTGTTCGGTTGAACACTAAATACAATATTTTCGAAGAATGTTGGTAACCAGACTGGAGCTATCGACTTGCATAGTAGGAAAAAAATAGTATGAAAGACAATGGCTACTGTCTGGTTCCCATCATTCTTGAAAATATCTTTTTTGTGTTCAACAGAAAAAAGAAACTGATTTGGAAACAGATTTGTAACAACTTGAGGGTGAGTAATAACAAAACATTTATTTTGGGTGAACTATCCCTTAAGAAACACATTACCTTCTATATAACTTAATCTTTCTAGTTGAGTTGCTACTATTAATAACAATTATAGTAATCTTTTTACACAAACAAACAGCCCTGCCAAACACATGACCCTACCTAGTATAAATTAGGAGGTCATATTTACTTCTTTCAAGCAGTGAAAAGTCATCTCTATGTTCTAACCCTCCGCTTTAATCTCTGTGTATGTAGACATCTGCTAACCCTGTCGCATCCTTATGGATCCTGGTGAGAGTGATCTTGATTCAAGTTTTCCTCAGACAGAAAACCCCTGCCTCATAGTAGAGGACTCCCAGCCTGACAGTGTGGCCTTGGAGGACGATCCTGACACCAGCTACTGTGCCCTGCTCGCCCGTCGCCTCTCTAACCTGCAGCCCACTTCACAAAGCCCAGTGCTGGTGAGGAATCACAGGCCATAGTGTGATCTCAGTGTATTATTTTTCATTAAAACTCTGACCGTTGATAGTGAGTCACCATGTATTTGCAGGAGCTGATTTCTTCCCCTACTAAAAGTTTACAGACTGACAGTCCGATTGATAAGAGTGACAATACAGCCCACCCGGGTAAGTTTATTACTTCATGGACGAAACCGTTCAATTATTTTTGTTTCCAGTACATTCTGACAAATGGGTTTTGATTAGTTTCAGACAATTTGCAGTCTATCCTGGGTCCAGCAGATAAAGAGCATAGTCAAGTTTTTGAAGTTTGCTCTCTTCCTATTTCAAAAAGGTACTAAACATATGAAGCTTTTACAGAGAATTATTCCATTTAACTAAAAATCTTTAATTTTTTGTTTTATCTGCTATCTGTGTTTGTAATTGTTCACGCAGAAGTGTTACAGAGAACATGGAGTCTGAGGCGAACTCCACCACACACTCTACAGAGGCGCATGGTAAGATGTCAAATGTGTTATTTTAGTATTATATTTATTTATTAGTTTATTTGTATATACTCAGTTTTCTCTTTAATTATAGTTTAAGTTTTAGTAATTTATTTATGTGCGATTTTCATTTATATTAGTTTTTTTTTAATTTAGCTCTAATTTATTTCAGTTATACTTTTAGTAATTTTAGTACTTTAACTTAACACAGTTTCTTACCAGGGCAACATTTCTAACTTTCATTTTTTAAAGTTTTTATTTAATCTAATAATTATACTTTTTCAATTACTTTATTTTAATAGTTTTAGTAGTAGCATGTTTCAGGTTAGTGTCACCATGGCCATTAACGTCTGTCTTCCAACAGAGTGCTTTACTAATAAAATGCTTGGCAGAATAAATGAATGATTGTGTTGATCTGATCACAGAGATGTCTCAGTTCGGTCTTCTGGAGCTGTCGGAGAGCCAGGGTGTCTTTGAGGAAGATGAGCGGGATGGAGCTCCTGCAAGTCAAAATGACGCTCAGAAGCCAGCCAGCCAATGTATGTTTACAATTTTGCTGTAACTACTTGATCTGCTGCCCATTAGTCAAGTTTTTTTTAATGAGTTCTTTTAATTTTCTTTGTCAGGTGGATTGAAGAGTTCAGAAAGGACATCATCCAATCAGGATGGAAATTCTGCAGGGCAAGATTTTATTTTCTAAAGCAGTTTTGCTGCACAATTAATCAAAAACAAGCAAGATTATGATAATGGCTTCCGTGATTAACTAATTGTGAAAAGTATCAACACTTGTTTGTTGTTCGCATTAATGCATTGCTGAATCCGAGGCTTTTAATTAGTTTTCAGTAAGTCTGGAAAGTTGTAAGCAGTCCAACAAGAGACCATGATTGTGCTGTTCTAACTAATGATAACTTGCCTGTTTTCCTGATGATATTGTAGGTCAGAGGTCAGTTCAAGCTGTCCTTCGAAGCCTCTGGACGGGGAAACCAGAAAGCTCAGTATTCAGGCTATATTACACTCTCAGTTACCTGACAGTCAAGAAGATGAAGAAGATGTGCTTGTTTCCTCTCAGGATGACATGTTTGAAAAGGAGAGAAATGGTGTGTAGACTCCAATTATTCCCTTTTCTGTTTTCATTATGTGTTGCTTAATGGTTTTTGTTTTGTTTACTGTCGAATCGTGTTTGCTGTAACAGGCACCAAGGCAGACAGCAGCGTTTCAGAGACCTTCAAAGAACACTTTCCAACATCCACACCTGCACAAAGTCTTCGCTTGCTTCATCTGTCTGGACAGGGCACACTTGTACAGGAGAGTCTTTCACAGTAAGTCGTTAATCTTTAGCATGATTTATTGATCAAATGTTTTTGGTTAAAGCTACACTGTGTAACTCTTTTAGTTTATTCTTGGCTATAAACACTTAGTTCTTATAAAAATATATGTGCTCATTAATGTATATTTACTTCGTTCAAGTAATAAAGTATTCTCGTGAGTGTATAATATGCCATTGAAAATACATACGGGTAAGGGGTTCTAATGTCGGTCGCCATGTTGCCCCTCCATCTTGAAAGTACATTAGCCAAAGAGGGACATACCCGTTAATTCAAGCTTCGCCTTTCGCGTTTACGTTTGAGTTAACACTCATGGACGAGGTCGAACTGGAAGCCATGTTAATCTTGGACTACATTGGCCACCGTAGGAGCTAAAACGAAGTCGAAATTGAGAGGAACAGAAACTAATATTCACTGGATGGTCATATACCTTTTCACCGCTAGGTGGGGTAAAAATCACACAGTGTAGCTTTAAGAATTTGTGCTATTTAAACAGTATTGATTAATGACATGATATTCTAATGTCTGATATTGCATATATGCTACATAATCTCACTTTTCTCTATGTATAGTGAAAAAAAATGATTTATGGTATTCAGTATTTGCCCATTTACCTTAACAGGCAATCTGTTGACTTTGTTGCTGCCACTCAGGACCATTTAAGCCAAACACCTTACATTGTCCCAAATTCACCCACAGAAAAAGAGCAAAGTAAGTGTTTTTCACACACAGATAATGCTTATGTGATGTAAATGTTTTTTTTTTTAAATACATTCTTGAATTATTCCATTTAGATGATAATGAAGCTGCTGAATCCCCAATGGACACATCCGCCCCCCTGATGACCAGCCACAAGGCAGAGAGGAGGAGCCAATGGACATGGACCCTTGCCCCAAACCACAACCCGCTGCCTCCACTCCGGTGTCCCAGAATACCCCTGTATTTGTTCTGGAGAAAAGCCTCTCTGTACCCAGCCAGCCTGAATTCTCACATGTAAGCATCAATTATTCAGACTAAAGGTGCGGTCGGCACTGACCGTTGTTTGGCTAATTTGGTGGTGAAATCCAGCCATTTCAATAGGAATCCACACTATTGGGAATTTCGCAGTGAGGGCGAAAGTTTCCCTCACCCAGTTTTCACAACGGGTTCGAGTTGGTCATGTGGATTTGCCAGGTTAAACAACAGAAAGCTGGTTGAATTTGAAAGTTTCTTCTGTGTGAGCTGTGCTTTACACATCTATGCTTTTGACTGTAGACAACCACACAGAGAACGTTCCTGAACGTTACCGAATGGTTCCATGAGGTTATTTTTTGTGAACCAAACAAGAACGTTATAGGAACGTTCCATGTAGGTTATTTTTAGGTTCCATTTTTATAACGTAAGGAAAATGTTTCAGGAAACGTTCCCTTAACCTTAAAGCTACACTGTGTGATTTTTACCCCCATCTAGCGGTGAAAGGTATATGACCATCCAGTGAATATTAGTTTCTGTTCCTCTCAGATTCCAATTTCGTTTTAACTCCTGAGATGTGCCAATGTAGTCCAAGATTAACATGGCTTCCAGTTCAAACCTCATCCATCAGTGTTCACTCAAACATAGACGCGAAAGGCAAAGCTTGAATTAAGCGGGGTATGTCCCTCTTTGGCCAATGTACTTTCAAGATGTGAGGGGCAACATGCCGAATCAGACATTAGAACCCTTTACCCGGATGTATGTTTTCAATGGCATATTATACACTCATGAGGATACTTTATTACTTGAATGAAGTAAATATACATTAATGAGCACATTTATTTTTTGAAAGAACTAAGTGTTTTTAGCTAAGAATAAACTAACGAGTTACACAGTGTAGCTTTAAGGCAAAGTTCTAGGAACGTTCTGGGAACCAAAAACTAACGTTCCCAGAACATTCTCTGAACCTAAATTTGTTTGCTGGGAATGGACCTACTTTACAGAAACTTCATTGATATGGCCACACCTTAACTTTGTGTTTAGTCTGTGAAGTTTCAATTAAATATCTCTTGCACATTCTTTCGTTTACTATATACTTTCCATTTTTTTTCTCAATATAGGATGTGTTTATTTCCACTCCAAGTCTTGAGACCTGGAAACAATAGTCAAGGGACTGAGAGGAAATTGTCTCACCAAAACAGCCCATCAGTAACCGAGTCAGCGTTGCCCAAGCACACTGGCCCAGCGGAGCAGCTAAAAGAGTCTTCAAGCAGCTTTGCACAAGCCTCTGAGGGTACCGTGTGCTTTCACTTGGAACTCGACAGTGAAAAAAGCAGTTTTACTCAGAAGACACAGTTGTTCATTGTGGAGGAGGATAGCCAAGCCACACAGATTGAGGAAGAGGAAGGAACTGTTGATGCTGACAAGAGTAACTCAGGCCTTAAACACCTTTCCCAAACTGCAAGCAAGAATGGCATGGACGCTGATCCCCATAACACATCAAATTCTCAAAGTCTTTCCAAGGTGCCTGACTCAAAAAGTACAAGTGCTTTACCTGAAAAAACAGAAGACTGTAACCCCTCTCAAAAGCTCTCACAGGCTGTTATCGCAGGAAACCAAGAATACAAGTGCTACTCCAGGTGCGGCTCCGTCCCAGATTTCTGTTCGGTGCAGACTGTGTTTCAGAGACCCCTAATTCACCGCAGACAACCAAAACCACAATCGCTGGCTGTTCTCAAGTCACATCATCAGCTGATAGACCTGCAACACCTGTTCCTGTCCCACAACAGTCTCCGTCTCAGTCAGTCTTGACTGTGTCGTCCCAAAGAACACAGAGAATAAAAACGAACATGCTAGTCAAAGTAAGAATCTCAGTCAACCCATGACACACAGCCACAGTGTTACTACAGACAGTGTTAGAAATGATGAAGTGGAGGAGCGGATGGATGAAGGTGAGATCCAGAAGACTGATGACACTGGAATCAACCTGGCTTTGTCTCAGAGTGAGGGCTTTCTCCAAAACCCATGGAGGAGGAGGAGAATGGGGAGAAGGAGATGTCCCAGTGTGTACCCAGCAGAGATCAGCACTCCACCAGCAGGGAGGACTCCTTCAGCGTCATGGTGCTTGAAGAGAGCCAGAGGGTCTCTCAGGAGAAAGTAAAGGTTGGGAGGTCACAGCCGTTCATAAGCTCCTCGCAACCTGTGAGAGGCTCCGTGCAGGACAAACGTGAGGCCGCGGCAAAGATCTCAGGGTCTCAGCCTTTGGGATCTACTGTGGTTTCACCTTTACAGCTTGAGAGAACTAAGTTCATGAGCACAAAGCCCAGTGATTCAGGACAGCACAAAGTGAACTCTGATAATGCCTCCAACAAAAGCTCTGAGCGACAGCTCGGGAGGTGGGATTAAGCTCCAAACAACTATCTATTCTCCCTGTCTGATTATGTAACCTGCCTTCAGTAAATCCAACTAGCTGTTTTCGTTTCCTTTCTTTCCTGTCCAGAGCTTCCGTTTCATTTTACATTGCCCAAAGAGGGTGAGCTGATCCGCCCGGCAGTGAGTGCAACTCCTCCACAGATTAGTCAGCTGAAAAAGACACCGAGGCACAGCACTCCTATTGGTGGGTGTCCCCTTCTTTTCGTTGCATAACGTTTGGATAGATGTGTTTGAACATCAGTAGAGCTGAGCTGATGCTGCACACCCCTTCCTTTTAACTTCCGTGTTCTTGTTGTGTTTTCGCTTTCTTCATGCCCTTCTGATGTTTTGCAGAGATGACCTCTGTTCTCAGAGCCGTCAGAGGCAGACGTTACCAGGGAGACGACAATGGCAGCCAGTGAGATTTCGGTAGAGGAGAGCAGAGAGGTTGAAGAGCCAGCTACAGTGGAGCAAGATGGGAAACTGAGTTCTAGGATGAAACTGGTGACCCCGGTGGAGGAGGGCAGCTTGGGCTCAGAGCATTTCAGCCTGCAAAGTAAAAGCCAATTTTTTGTTGTTATATTGTATTTCCAGACTCGTTGACATATTTACTAGGGCAGGGGGATATGGCAAAAAAATGTGATCTTGATTTTTATTAATTTCAATTCTTTTCATGTTTTACTAGTCGACTTAAAAACGTAACTACAATATAATTCAAGTAACGATCTGGTAAAAATTTTTATTCCGAGTGCACCACATCTGAAGTGATCAACATGGTGTAAATGACCTATTTGTTAAATAACTTTGCATAAAATAAGCATAAAATATGAAGGCAAATATTGTACAAACTTATCTTAAACATATCCTATATACTCAGAAGTAATATAAAATAAAAAGAAATGCTTAATATTTCGTAGTCAAAAGGAATAGCAATAAATAACACCAGAATTAGGCTATTATCAGAGCCGGACAGTATTGGAGTACATTTACTTGAGTACAGTACTTAAGTACAATTTTGAGGGATCTGTACTTTACTCGAGTATAATTTTTGGGGAGTACTCATGACTTTACTACAAGTACATTTGAGAGGGAAATATTGTACTCTTTACTCCACTACATTTCTATTCATAACCGTGAGTAAAAAGTAACTACGTAAAAAAAAATGGAAATAAGAAAAATCTCAGAAACCCTCAATTTGTTGTTTCGCTCTCAAACGTGATTGGATTGTGCAGGCGCCACTGATTGGAACGGCCTATCAGCAGTCACATTCAGCTTTTCGCCTAAAGTCAACTCCATGGTCAAATTTAGATAAGAGACGAAACAATGGATGAGGACGCAGCAGGTCTATCCGGGAATGTGCTGACAAGTGGCCCCACCTCGCCAGACTATTTCAATTTTCCAAATATTCTGAAATTTTCTTAAATGTTAAAGGTGCAATGTGTAAAAAAGTTGAGTATTCTATTAACAGAAATACAATATCGACATCCATAACTATGTTTTCAGTGGTGTATAAAGAACTTACTTAGAAAACCGTAATGTTTTTATTACCTGAAAATGAATATATGAATATGACCTGATTTTACTTTAAATTCCTTTTACATTCTCCAAGGTATTGACATTAACATTTTTCATAAGGCCATGTAGGATGTTTCTGTTCATAAATGTAAGCACTGTGGCAGTAGTATTGCAGTATTTAGAAAATGTACTCCTGTACTCTTGATACTCAAGTACTTTTAAAAACACTTACTTCAGTACTTTTACTCAAGTAGACATCTGACTGTAGTACTTTTACTTGTACTTGAGTAAAATTTAGCAAGGGGTATCTGTACTTTTACTCAAGTAATAAAGCTGTGTACTCTGTCCGCCAACAGCAAATGTTTTGTAAAAACAGAAAACAACAGCACCTGTCACAATACAGTAGTAGTAAACTATCCCTTTAAGACGCCTATGGATGAGTCTGTCACAATACAGTAGTAGTAGGTTTTAGAGCCAGAATCCGATATATCGGCAGGCTGATATTATCGGCCGATATTAGGCATTTTCCAAACTATCGGTATTGGCAGTTATAATGGCTGATAAATTAATATTTCAAAAATAAAATAAAAACGGACGAAACTACGCTTGAACCATGTCATGAGTGTTGGAGTTGTATAGTTTGTCCACCAGAGGGCACTCTAACACCGTACCTGTTGGTAACACTCGTTGAGTTGGTCACTGAGCTATTGCCACTATCATCAGTCTGTTCTGTTGTGACAATAGAAGAAACAAGTTTCTTTTTAAAATGCATTATCATTATTTTAGTTAAAACTGATAAATAACTACAAATAACTAATGTTAGGAAAATCTGTTAAAGTTTTGTTTGCGTCTTCTGAAATATATAAAAAAAACAATATATTGGCCGATATATCGGATTTTAAAACCAACAAATATTTGTATCGGTATTGGCCTTGAAAATTCAGTTCGGCTACACTAATGGGTACCTCTGTGTCTCCCAGATGAGGTCGAGATATTCGTTAAGCTAGCTTACGTGATTGGGAAAGATTCATCTCTTCTGAGAAGCTAAAGCCAAAAATTTATCCTATAATTTTGTATCCAATGTCAACGCAGTTCACTGCAGCAGACCAAGAGCGGGCTAGCTAGCAGCTCATTGGTTCGCTCAGGGAGAACTGCTACAGCCTATGAGGGAACTCTGGTCTAACCCGCGACCAATGGAGAAGCAGACACGCTCTCATTGCGCTACAGCCCGCCAACCGGAGTGGCCCGAGTCTTATAAATAAGCTGAGTTTCCCGCTGTTTTCGGTTTTCATTGAACGAAACGAGAACACTGATAGCGCAAGCATCGGCCTGGGAACGCACACTCATTCCCTCACTCTAGAGAGAACCGAGGTTACGTCAGGTAAACCGATTCGTTCCTTATCGAGAGGTTCCTCCGCACTGCTCGAGCTGAGCTTACGCTACGGGAACACCTGGTCAACGCCGTGCGGCTAGGCATCCACAATGAGTCCCGGGGGAGGAATCCGGGGGACCCTTATAAGTGGGAAATTAATGTACGTGACATAAAAAAGGGCCAGCAAGCGGGCCGGTGATAGTGTAGTACGTAAGCACATGAGGGAAGAAACAAGCGGCACGCCGGTCTATGAGTGTGACTCCAATAGTGCAGCTCAACATAGAGCTGAAGCATACTAGGCTGCTAGTAGCTTTGCCTGCAAGGTAAAATCTGACAAGGTGGAAGGGGAAGCCCCTCCCGCTGCCACGCATATGTCCTAATGGAAAAGCCGCTGGACCATGCCGCACGGTGAGGCCATGCCTCTGTTGGAGCGAGCCCTGATGCCCAAAGGGCATGACAGGTCTTTTCGATGCATTAGCAGAAGCAATAGCGTCCACAATTCAATTAGGATAGTGTCTGTTTCCGAGGTGGCCAGACCCTTGGTGCGCTCACTCAACGAAACAAAAAGCTGCTCAGAGCGTCTGAACGCGGCAGCCGCGTGTAGTGTACAATTCAGTTCGGATCCACAAAGGAGATTGGTGCCACATTCATTATCGGATGGGAGACCGAGAGGGCAAAACCTGATCCCTGGTACGGGTACCAATCGCTTTGGGGACATATCCATGTCTAGGTTTGAGGAAGACTATGTAGCTCATTGGGTCCAAACTCAAGAACACGCAGCGTAGAAGAGAGCGCGTGAAGGTCTCCCACGCGTTCTACTGAGCTGACGGGCAACAGAAACGGTTTAGTAGCGAGAGGCATTTTAGGTCCATAGACTTAATCGAGTTCGAACGGGGAGGCTTCCATGAGCTTCGAGAACTATAGAAAGTCCCAACGGGGACTCCGAGGGCGCGTGAGGTTCATCCTTCTAGCTCCCCAGAGAGGAAGCGGATGATGAGCTCGTCTTTGCCCAGAGACTGAGCGCCCGGGTTCGGCGGAATTCCACGACAAGCTGCCATCGTAAACCTTGAGAGTGGATGGGGACCTGCCCTCATCCAGCATCTCCTGAAGGAAAACAAGCAAAGACGACACGTCGCACCGCTGAGGGTCTAGGTTTCTGTCGGCGTACCTTTTGAGAACACAGACCATTTTGACGCATAGAGCTTCCTAGTAGAAGCCGCTCTGGCTGTTTATGATCGTGTTTAACTTTCCCCCGGGCGATCAGCATCGGATAGTTGTTGATCACCCGTGCATGAAGCGCCCAGTGCTCTAGGGTGGGGATGCCAGATCGTTCCTCGAGCTTGAGAGGAGATCTGTCCTGACTGGAATGGGCCATGGGGCTGTCTGCGACAGCTGAGCCGAGGTCCGGGAACCAAGTCTGACTCTCCCAACGCGGGGCTGACGAGGAGCACCGCAGTGGCGTGTTTCCCTGATCCTCCTGTAAAACCTGTGGAAACAGGAGACCGGAGGGAAAGCCTAAGGCGGGCGGCTGCCACTCCTGGGCTGAGCGCGTCCCCCTCTAAGAAAGAATTGGGCAGTGGGCGTTCTCCTCTACGCGAGAGATCCACCTCTGCTCTGCCGAAGCATTCGCACAGTTTCTGGACTGATTGAAAGTGCAGGGACCATTTTCCCGGAAGGATGAGGTTCCTGGACAGTCTGTCTGGCCGTCATTCAGGTGGCCCTGGCACGTGCGTCCGCCTCTAGCGAGAGCAGGTGGCTCCTGGGACCAAACTAAATGACATTTCGCCATCAGGAAGGGTTTCCTGATCTGACACTGCCCTGACGGTTGAAATAGGAGACTATGGCTGTATTGTCCGAGCGGATCAATGCGTGGTGACCCGATGCGCTAGGAGAACGCGAGCGCAGTCTCGTACCCTGAATCATCTCCAGACAGTTTATGTGTAGGGAGCCTCTCTAACTGACCAGTGGCCAGAGGCCGGGTGCAGCCCTCCGCAGACCGCAGCTGAACCTGAGTTGGATGCGCTGTCCAAAACGCATCGGCGAGAACTGGTTCCGATGGGCATACGGCCTGCATGCAAACCATTCTGCCACTTGTCCATGGTTGCAGAGCCGACACAGGTTTGTGTAACTTTGATCAGTGGGCGGCCGTGGTCCACGCACGGTGAGACACACGGCTCTTCAACCAAGCTGACAGGCGCACTGCCCAGTAGACCCAGCTGAGAAGACTGCGGAGGCTGAGGCCATGAACCCAGCGCCTTCTGAAAGTTTTCAGAGGTGTGAGGGTGTCCATCTGACAGGATGCGGCGAGACGCTGAACACGGCGCTGCGGCTGTGTAGAGAGCGAGCCGTCATAGCCACTGAGTCTAGATCTGATTCCCAGGAAGGAAATCGTCTGATAGGGCTGAAGCGAGCTCTTTGTCCAGTTGACAGAGAGACCCAAGGTGTTCAGATGGTCGAGGAGGACTGTACGAAGAGACAGTAGCTCCGTCTGTGATTGTGCCAAAATCAGCCAGTCGTCCAAATAGTTCAAAATTCGCAGCCCTGGCTCCGCAGGGGGCGAGCGCCTATCCATGCACTTCGTGAACGTACGGGTGCTAAGGATAGGCCGAACGGGAGGACTGTTTGTTGCTTCTAAAATCACTGTAGTTTCGGGCCGCGCCCGAAGCGTGGAGGGCGGCGACGGAACTGTAACAGATAGCCGTATTTTATTGTGCTTAGCACCCATGGGGAGATTCCCGTGATAGCTTCCCACGCTGAGAAGCGTGACAGCTAAGCGGGTGACTGCTATATCGGCCTGATTGTTGCACATAGCGGGCTGGACACAGTGTGTGGGCACGTGAGAATGTTTAGGCAACGGGACCTACACTCAAGGGGAAGTGTCCGCTTTTGAGAGTGGGCTCTGACAGAGGCACAGGGAGTGTGGTGCTTTGTGTATGGGCGAACACAGGATGTGGGCGCATATTCTACACAAAAAGCGTGTGTATAGCAACACATGTATGTGTATACACATAGCGGACTGAGCACGTGTGCCAGCGCGCTTACAGTGTGAGCGTGGTACAGGTGTGGTGTTTGTGTGTAGGAGTGAACACTGAACTGTGGGCACATATACTACACTTATAGCATGTTTGGTGTAAGCCAGACATTCTGCACTTATGCCTGATTGCGTTTTAGCCTGAGACAGGCTGCACAAGTGACGCGCGCAAGTGCGTGATAGAAACCTGAGCGCTGTGAGCGGCAGAGCCTATATATAGCCTGAAAGGCTGCACTTGTGGTGCCGCGCGGGGTCGCGTGCATGTAGAGACGTGAGCGCTGCAAGCGGGCACGAGACTGCAGCGGGCACAAGTGTGGTGCTCTGAGTATAGGAGTGAACACTGAACTGTGGGCACATATACTGACACTTATAGTATGTTTGGTGTAAACCAGACATTATGCACTTAGTGTTTACATTTCGCCTGATACAGGCTGCACAGGTGACGCGCGCAAGTGCGTGATAGAAACCTGAGCGCGTAAGCGGCAGAGACTGAATATAGCCTGACACGCGCGGGGTCGCGTGCATGTAGAGACGTGAGCGCCTGCCGAGCGGGCACGAGACTGAAGAGGCTGGGATGACACGTGTGACCTGGCCGTGAATACAGCGGCAGAAAGAAGATGTGAGCACGGACGCGGGGACATCTGTTACAGATAACACTCAGGCGGCATAGCCAGCTAAGAGAGTGGGCTCTGTTAGACACGGGTGTGTCTGAACAGCATTGGCGTCAATCGAATCTGCTCGCGTTATTGCAGGCGTTCATGTAATAACAGGCTCGTCTGCTGCAAAATAGACAATTTGGCCGCTAGAGCGAGGAAGAGAAACGTTAGAGAGGTGGGTGCTGAACCGGCCTCGCGGGCTGAAAAACACACTCGTTTCTCATGTCGCCGCTGACGCATGAGCGTGGAGCAGCGGCCGCTTCTGAAACGTAAGAAAGCTGGCGCGAGCTCAGAGCTGCATACAATTATCTGCAAAAGCCGGACACGGTTCTCTCTGGCGCGGGGAGCTTTGTATTTTACCACTTGAGCTACAGCAGTAAGACACAATAAGCTGAAAAGCGCGAGCAGATGAGGGGGCGTGTCTAGTGGCGAATAGGTCCAGCTCTCTGCGAGACCAACAGAACACAAACTCATTCACGGTGAAGACTATGCACTGGGGGCGTCTATGGCTGCCTCTAACGGAGGAAAACGACCGAGGATGTCGCCACCGGCCTCGGGCGGGTTAAAAAACACACTCGCTTCCATGTCGCGCAAAAATTATCTGCAAGAGCCGGATTCGAACACCGGGTCTCTCTGGCGCGACAAGCTTTGTGTTTTACCACTGAGCCACAGCAGTAACACACAAGCACAGGAGCGCGAGAGATGAGAGGGCGTGATGGTGGCGAACAGGACCAGCCTCGGCGGGACTACACACCATTGATAACCCATTTTCGGTGGAAGCTATGCGGGGCAAGCCAGCTCTCTGTAAAGTAAAGAAAGCCAGCCGCGGTCGGCACAGCTGTGAGCGGCTCGTCCCACATAAGCGCGAGACTCCGCGCGCTGAGAGGGGAGCGGCATGAGGTGTGCGAGGCATCTTTAAAAAGACGCTCGCTGCTCTTTTGTGAAAATACACAACACAAGCAAAATACAAATGTAAGGATACGTCTGCGGATGGCGCTAGCTTGCAGGATGGCTGAAGGTGGCGAAGACGGCCGGCTTCCTCAGACTCTGTCCACACGCTCGCTAAGAGATGCCTTCTCGACGGCGACAGCGGCTTCCTCTCGGAGATCAGCAGGTGCGTATAGCCCGCTGAAGAGATGAAAATCGGAAAACAGCGGGAGAACTCGCTGATCTATAGACTTGGGCTATTCCGTCTGGTCGGGCTCTGACGCCGAATGAGCGTGTCTGCTTCTCCATTGGTCACGAGTTCAACCGAGTTTCCCTCATAGGCTGTAGCAGTTCTCCCTGAGCGAACCAATCAGAGCTGGCTGAGCTGAGCCGCTCTTGGTCTGCTGCAGTGATGCGTTGGCATTGGATACAAAATTATAGGATACTTTTTTGGCTTCAACTTCTCTAAGAAAAGATGAATCTTTCCCCGTAGCTTAAGCTAGGTCTACGCAATATCGGAGAACCTCTCGAGAACCTTAATTGGCTTTGCAGCTCAGTAGGTTTTGGCATTCCATTGCACGTTTTTATGTTTGGCGGATGTGTTTGACTGTTGCATCTTCGTGTCTTTAATATAGTTAAGATCACACAAAAAGTTTTTTCTCCAAATATCAGCATGATTACAAATGTTATATTGATTTTGTACAACAGTTCAATAAACATTCAGTGATTCAGGTTTAGACACAATATTGCCTGTTTTTGTACTATTTCATCACTGAAAATAGTTCCAAACAAAGCCACAGGCCGGTTTTGCATTTCTAAGCAATGTTGTTAAAGTATTAGTTCACCCTGTCAGTATTTACTCACCCTCATGTTGTTCCAACCCCGTAAGACTTTCGTTCATTTTCGGAACACAAATTGATATATTTTTTATTAAATCTGAGAGCTGGAACACTCATCCATAGGCGTCTTAAAGGGATAGTTCACGTTGAAATTAATTTTTGATATGTTTTAGTTTACCTCAAGGGCATCCAATATGTAGGTGTCTTTGTCTCCACAGTATTTTCAATTTTGATATTTTTAGGTTAAACCGTTCTTGTCTGTCAGTCATATAATGGAAGTCTATGGGGTCCACCTCAAAAAATATAGAAAAAATATATAAAATCCTGCTGGTACCTGACTTTTCCTAAAAGTGTCTGTATTTTCATTTAAAATGTTTTTAATATAAATTACACAAGGAAAAAAACAAACAAATGAACATATTTAGCTATTTCGGCCATAGACGGTCATATTGACTGCACTGAATTTCACGGTATTCTTTTGTTACATTTCCCGCGGTTGACTTTTGTCTGTTAGGAAATAATCATAAGATTCAATTGCAAAATGACAGGTATGTTTATTGAGAGCTGTAGTTGAGTGTGCAAATGTCCGGTATAAAGCCCTTGGCAGCACCGGACGCTGCGTGTAGAACCAGGAGTGCTGAACACGAATGGATGACACACGGAAAACGGATACAGGCAGGGAACAAACACGCAGGAAACATCCACAACAGTCTGACAAAGACTAGGTGACATCAGTGACGTTTAAAAGGGTTCACTGATCAGCGGCAATGATCAGCGACCACACACGCGCACGCACACACAACACAAGACGAGAAAGGAAACAGTGAATTCATAAACCATGACATTGTCTCTCTCACTGTCAAAAGAATATCTAATATGATGCTTTTAGTTGTTATTATTGTTCTGAGTTATGTTGAATGGATATAGTAGCCTATCTGTTGTGAATATGCGATAATTACGGTTGGCTACTAATGATATAAATTTTTGGTGTTGTTTTGATTTTAAAAGATATCCTAATACAATAAATGCATTAATCTCTCAATTGGGTATTTATCATTAAAGATTAGAGAGTATAGGAGAGTTTGCAATCTAAAGGTCAAAATGCCCGCTTGTGGCAGTTCTAGTAGTTGTTGAATTCTGGCACTTCTAGTGTTAACCCATTAAACTTCATTTTAATGCTTCCCCAGAACCACCATTAACAGATGAGGAAGGATCTGTCTCCAAGGCTACCACTGTTGCCATGGCTGTAACCAGGTAACCTGCATGGTTGCTATGCAGAAGCTTATCAGTGGGATGTAATAATTTTTCGGCTGCCACTCACAGCTACTGATTCACTGACTAACTCTTTTTAATACATTTGCAGTGCAGATCCTTAATAATGCCTCCGACACTAGGCTTGATCTCATTAAATTACTGGACAAAACTGCAGATTTTAGTGTTCATTGCTATTCATTATGTTCATGTTTTTCTTCTCGTTCTGTCGTTTAGTCCTTCTGTGTTTAGTCGTGTCCGAGAGGTCCACAGGCAGGTCCAGGTAGAGGATCATGCAGAGTCCAGTGACCCTCCCCTCAGGTACTGCACTACTCTGAAATGAGTGTCACTTTTAAGTCACCACTTGCTGTTCGTTAGGGATAAAAGTTGTTTATGCAGTACGAAGTAGTGTCATGCTGGTTTGCCAGGTATTTTGAATTATATGCGCTCACAAAGCTTTACAACGAGCATTTTTGACTGAAAATTATTGTGTGCAAATGCAAAAAATTATTTTAATGCACTGTGCGAGTGACATCTGACTGACCACTGATCAAAACATGTGATACCATCAGAATATTATTGTTATTATTAATCCCTAATGGATGTTGTCTGCAGTGTAAAAAGCCCTGGTAATTATAATGTGTGAATTTAAGGCATTGTGCTTCAATACATATTGTTAAATGGATCATTTTAAATTGAGAGTGGGGGTCTGCGAGGAGTCACAGGGAATGAAATGAGAACCACGCCTTTTGTGTCGTCAAAATATAATTGGTGAAGCGCTGGGCTCTTTTACACACGAGCAGGTCATGGGCTTGTGTTTTCAGTTTGCGGATAATGTTTGCAATGCAATGAAATCGTTTATAAATCTGTTGTCTACAGTAGAGAAGCTATAATGTCTATCTGAGCTTCTCCTTTAAACATCAAGGCCTGTGGTTTAATGGTTAAACATTAGGGAAAAAACAAGACAGCCATGAATATTCGTATTTTTTTATTTTACTGTTCTGTAAAATAATAATTCTATATAGAAATATTAAACGGTAAATTTATTTTACAGCAGTATTATTATAGTAATATGTTTGATTAATTAGTTTAATGGTTAGAATTTATTCAAATAAAACAGTATAATAATAATAATCAATTATTAGTAGGGCTATAAAACGATTAATTGCGATTAATCGCATCCAAAATAAAATTTTGTGTTTACATAATATATGTGGGTGCACTGTATAATTATTTTGTGTGTATATATATATATAAATAAATACACACACACGCATGTATATTTAAGAAAAAAATATTATTTATATATAAAATATTTATATACATAGCATATAAATTTTATATATATATATACACTCACCGGCCACTTTATTAGGTACCCCATGCTAGTAACGGGTTGGACCCCTTTTGCCTTCAGAACTGCCTCAATTCTTCGTGGCATAGATTCAACAAGGTGCTGGAAGCATTCCTCAGGGAGTTTGGTCCATATTGACATGATGGCATCACACAGTTGCCGCAGATTTGTCGGCTGCACATCCATGATGCGATCTCCCGTTCCCACCACATCCCAAAGATGCTCTATTGGATTGAGATCTGGTGACTGTGGAGGCCATTTGAGTACAGCGAACTCATTGTCATGTTCAAGAAACCAGTCTGAGATGATTCCAGCTTTATGACATGGCGCATTATCCTGCTGAAAGTAGCCATCAGAAGTTGGGTACATTGTGGTCATAAAGGGATGGACATGGTCAGCAACAATACTCAGGTAGGCTGTGGCGTTGGCAACGATGCTCAGATTGGTACCAAGGGGCCCAAAGAGTGCCAAGAAAATATTCCCCACACCATGACACCACCACCACCAGCCTGAACCGTTGATACAAGGCAGGATGGATCCATGCTTTCATGTTGTAGATGCCAAATTCTGACCCTACCATCCGAATGTCGCAGCAGAAATTCGAGACTCATTCAGACCAGGCAACGTTTTTCCAATCTTCTATTGTCCAATTTCGATGAGCTTGTGCAAATTGTAGCCTCAGTTTCCTGTTCTTAGCTGAAAGGAGTGGCATCCGGTGTGGTCTTCTGCTGCTGTAGCCCATCTGCCTCAAAGTTCGACGTACTGTGCGTTCAGAGATGCTCTTCTGCCCACCTTGGTTGTAACGGGTGGTTATTTGAGTCACTGTTGCCCTTCTATCAGCTCAAACCAGTCTGGCCATTCTCCTCTGACCTCTGGCATCAACAAGGCATTTCCGCCACAGAACTGCCGCTCACTGGATGTTTTTTTCTTTTCGGACCATTCTTTGTGAACCCTAGAGATGGTTGTGCGTGAAAATCCCAGTAGATTAGCAGTTTCTGAAATACTCAGACCAGCCCTTCTGGCACCAACAATCATGCCACGTTCAAAGTCACTCAAATCACCTTTCTTCCCCATACTGATGCTCGGTTTGAACTGGCAGGAGATTGTCTTGACCATGCCTAAATGCACTGAGTTGCCGCCATGTGATTGGCTGCTTAGAAATTAAGTGTTAACGAGCAGTTGGACAGGTGTACCTAATAAAGTGGCCGGTGAGTGTATATATATATATATATTAGAGTTGGGGTACTCGAACTTCGAACTCGGACTGGAATCCGATTTTAAGTCCAATTTTGAATTAACTCGGACTTGTCACGCACTCGGATGAATTTGTACTCGGACTTGGCACGGACTCTGACATTTTAGACTCGGAAAAATGTCCGAGTCCAGTCAAGTCCAGGCACTGGAGGACACATTATTCAAAAATGAAAAGAAACTACTTGTGTTGTGTCCGCATTGAGCATTGTAGCCAATCACGGACATGTATATTAAGCGCATGAACGCAGTGGGCAAATCAGAGGCATTTTAGAGTCAACATGCAGAGAATTCGCTCAAAATGTATGTTCAGGATCAGCACGAGCTTTATCCTTTTGCAAATCCCCTCATACAAAGTCTAGACGCGATATAAATGAGAGATTCACTGTGCAGTGCGGATAACTTCAGTGTTTATGACGAGTTTTAGGGAGAGGGCAGAACGCGGTACTTGGCTTAAAATGAGCGCAATTGACAATCTAAATAATAATTTTGTTTTTCGTGCTTCTAGAGCACCAGTGGTTACGTTCACAACGTAAATCAAAAACAGTCATAAATGCATTTACATGTGGGAATGAATCCGCTAAAGTCTAGTCCTGTGAGTCATGAAATTGCGGTGATTGACAGTAACCATAGCAACATGAGAAAGTGATAAACATAGCAACATTTTGCCGACGAATAATTGTATGATTTTTGTTACATTTACACTTTAGTCATAAGTTTACATACACCTTTCAGAATCTTCAAAATGTATTTCTTTTCTTTTTTATTGATAGGAAGGATCATAAAAACATTGTTTCTATTCAGTACTGCACTGAAAAAGCTTTTTCACATAACAGATGTTTAATGGCCTAGTCCACAAGACAAATTACTTGATTTTAATATTGTGTGTCATTACCTGAATGATCCACAACTGTTTTTTTTTTTTTGTAATGGATGTTCATGATGAAAAATCCTCCTCATACACAAACATTACAAACCCTGCAAATATTTAGTGATGTTCAAGAAGGAAGCATCCGTTAAGGATGGAACTGGATGTAAATTGGTTTAAATTGTTAAAAAATTAATTAATTAATTTAGTCCTGCCCTTCAGAGGCTAAAAAAGATATTAGCATGTAAAACAAAATAATAAAAGTGTAAACATCACCATCATCTTGCTCAAAAATATACCCCTGGCTCTTAATGCGTCGTGTTGCATTCTTGAGCATTACCTGGCAAATTTTTCTTTTTCTCTTTGCTCCTCAATATATTTTTCACTGTGTGAGAACATGTGGAGTGAGAGCGGAATGGCTTGTGGGACGTAGCAACAGTAACTAAGAGGGACGGGTCTTTGTAAAATGTCAATTTCAAATCATTTAAGTCTTTGTGGACTCAACTTCGGACTCGGATGTTAAGGACTCGGACTCAAGTCCGACTTCGGCCCTCTTTGGACTCGGACTTGGACTCGGACTTCAATTGTTAAGGACTTGGATCTCAACTCGGATTCTACTGAAGGTGGACTCGGACCTCTAATGATACTAAATATATATATATATATATATATATATATATATATATACATACTGTATATACATGAAAATATTTCTTAAATATATACAAGCATATGTGTGTGTATATACTGTATATATATATATATATATATATATATATATATATATATATATATAATAATTATACACAGTGTCCACACATATATTATGTAAACACAAACTTTTATTTTGGATGCGATTAATTGTTTGACAGCCCTAATTATTAGCATAGTAATATTGAGCTATATAATGTAATGCTATTGTGGCCTCATGCTAAAATGGACAGTAAATCATAATTTAAGGCTTCCATTTAAAAATGTTCTCCCATTTTCTTCTCTTAGTTTACATCCCTGTTTCAGTCAAAAAAATTCAGTCGCACTGTTGCTAATATTCATTAGCAAGCTATACTACCAACTATTAAAGCATTCTAAAATGTTTGTTACCTAATGAAAATGATCGATAGTGAAAGTGTAATATTTGTTGATCAGATGCTCATAAGGAGATCTGTGCTGCTGTTAGAGGGGTATTTGTGCTCCTAAACAGTGTAAGCATAAAGCCCTTTCTCAAGTCTCTAGACTCTGCATAGGAATAGTCTTTGGCCCAAATTACCTTGAATCATTTTTTGTTGAGGTTATAAATAGATTTCCCCTGGTGTTGGATATCTTTAGGAACTTAAAGTAGGTTTGATAGTGGCTGGTCAGAGCTGTAAAGAGCCGCACAACAGAGCATGACCCATTTCCACTGCTCAAGGTTGGGATGCTTTTTGTTTTGTCCTTTGTCTTTGGTCTGTGTTCATCTTGATTTCTTGTTAAGAAACCATCAGTTGATTTGAACATTATCATTACGATATTGTATAAGCCTGCACCATTAATTGAATTAAAACTGAAATCATGATATTGCCTTTTAAATGCATAGGCAGCGATTTAATGAAGTAAGGGATAATCCACAGCTAGCTGAGCATTGAACAATTTTAATGCATGGCATGGAGGCAAAGAACGTCCCGACGTGTTGCGGAGCTTATACCATGGTCATTTTCCAGCACTGACAACTTAAAGCTGTTATTGATGTTTTCAGTGCAAAATTTGACTGGAAAGGGTAATGACTGTTATTTTCAGTCAATCAGACACCGAGATAAAATAGTACATTCCTACTACAAACAAGTTTTTCATTTTTTTAATCATGAAAAATTGCAATTGTGTTTTTTTTTTTTAAGTATATAAGTCGCTTAGTCAATATGTTGTTCTTTTCAATCGCTGAAGTAAAACATTAAAAGGATTAAAGTCATTTGCACTGTACTAAACAAATTTACTTTGGCCTTCACTTGCTTTTCTTTCCACCTCTCCTACAGGCAACCAAGCCAGCTGATCAGTCCCACCAACACTAATGACTCAGGACTGTCTCCCAACTGCCCCAAAGAGGCAGCGGGCAGCAGAACCTCTGGCCCGAGTCACTGAAGCTGTATCTCTGCATCCTGGGGAACAGGAGCAAACTCTGAACCTCTGGTCAGTGGTCTGTCCTCCCCTGCCAGGGAACAAGAGGTCCTCAGCACTTCTGACAAACCTCAAACACCTGTCCGAAAGAGAGCCGTGTCACAGCAAACTAGTGTGGATATTAGCTCGACTACCAGCCCACCCAGAAAGTAAGAAACCGGTTGGTTAATGTAGTATAAATTCAATGATAAAGCACTTTAATATGTGCCATGTTATATTTTTCTCCTTTGTCTCTTTCGGTTTGTCAGAAAGCTGTGTCTCAGCAAACTAGTTTTGATCTGTCTGGACCACATAACCTGTCTGGAAGGGTAAAAGTCTTCACTAAATTTTTATAATGTTTTTTTTGTAAACATGTTAAGCATTAAAAAGGAAAATAAACAATCCTGGACATTATCTTAGCTTCTAAGAAATCTAGTATTATTAAATAAGGATGTAGCTTTTTAGATGTATCTTCAAGTTTGATCTCACTCTTATAGGGGGAACCAAGTACGCCCACCAGAACCCAGTCAGGTCCCTCATTGCGCAGAGCATGTTCGCACCATCCAGGAAGTTCGAACAACGGTCACTCGCACCATTACAGATGTCTACTATGAAGATGGCAGAGAAATTGACCGCAAGGTTTCCCAAGTAAGACACATTGCCTTGGTTAAAACTGAACTGACCTAGAGAAAATGATTTTGGTTCAAGAATTATTAATTTATTCCATGAGCAAAAGTTTCTTATAATTGAGAAGTTTCTGGGCAGTATTTGGCTGGTGATGTGATCTCACCATGACCGCACCCAAGAGGCGACAAGGGACCAGATTTTTTTTTACCATAATAACGATAAGAATACACACCATTTCCAGCTTGATGGGAGTCCAGATCTTCCAGTTGTTTTTTAATGTGCGTCGTTATTTTAGAAGAGCCTTTCTCAAGATGTAGCGGTCTGTTGTGTTCATTGAGTGAACGCGTCCTGTATCTTTGTGTGTGCTATGAGAGTAAAGGCATCTTTTGTATTTGTGCTCCATGTGCTAAATTCTGTCAAAAAAAATTTGAATTCAGTAAAAAGTCACGTCACGCATCTCATTCACAGGTCTATCAATAATAATTATTATGTATTTTTACTCACAGGTGAACTTCTCATGAAAAATCTCTGCCTTATACACTACGTTCATACGCACATGGATTTGTTCTTAACATCGTTCTGATGTTTGAGAATTTGGAGTATATTCTAAATGAGCGAACGTGTGCACGAGGTTAATCATTTGCATAAACCGCCCAAAACATCTCCATAAAAGGGCTTTCTGCACATGCCTTCCTTACAGACACTTTTCGTCACTCTCGTCAAACAACAAACAATGTAATTATAGTCGTGTTAGGATGAAATATCACTTCTTAACATGATTATAAGGGCATCTAGAGTTAGTGCTTTCTAAGTGTGGTTTGTTGTTTTTCATTCATTTTGAATACATTTTATTATTTTGTTGAATCATGATTTTTTTCCTTAAAATCGTTCGTTATGAGACCTAGGGTTTCCCGCAACACTTTGAAACTAAGGTGGCCGCTAAGCAATACACGGCTTAACTACGCTCGTCAAAAAAATAAAATAAAATCTGTGCGCACCTATGTTTCCATTGAACATAGCTGAACAGGGCGGGTTTTTATTTAACATCTCCATAAATATATCTAGTAGCCTAGTAAAACTAATGCAAGGGCTAGAAATCAATGAATCCTTTGCTGATACGTCCTCGTCGTCAGTTCGTGCGTGCGTTCATTCATAGTTGCATAGCAAGGACAGATGCAAACAAATTTTCTGTGACAAATTTTGAATGGCGACTGTAGAACTCAAGTGAATCTCTGACATTTTTTGGAATCGATCTAGAAACACATTTTCGGGCAGACTCATCATGGAGACTCACTAGTCACCTAGACTTGTTGTTTAGCTACTGCATCCTGTTACCAGTAGGCATGGCCTCCTAGAGCAGCAAAGCAAGTGCATTCTGGGAGTTGTTGTCTTTCATCCACATAAGCCAAAAATACATTTTCTCAGTCTAGAAAGCTCCAAATTCAAAAATAATTTCACATTTCATCTACATAAATGACCCATTTTAAATACACTTTCATCTTTCCAGAGGTGAAGTATCCCTTTAAGGACAGATTAGCTGTTAAACAAACTTCTTTACTGTATGTTTTCTCCAAGGAGTCAGAGGAGCCCGTGGTGACCGCTGCGTCATAGATAATGACATCTCCCCATCCCGCACAGGAAGCTCAATGACATCAGGAGACCTGGCTGATGTCAGTTCACTTCCTCAAAGGCCCCATCACACCACAGCTCCAGTGGGATAAGCAGCGGGGGCTTGGGCCCCATCAGAATGCCAGATTTCCTCATGCCCGCCAGCCGAGGGCCAAATCTGGCCGGTAAGAAGTTGTTCTGCTTCCTTTACTAACACTCTGCGATTAACACACCAGTCTCAGAAACGATCACACTTGTAGGGCAGTAGTTGCCTAGAATGTCTTGCATGCTTGTGATTGTCAGAATGTTTCCTTCAAGCATGTTCACACCTTCTTGTTATTAGACAGACACGGTATGATTTTAGTACCCCTCGTGGCTGCTGCTCCCATACACATTTGGTTGAGGGCGTTTCAGCTGAGCGCATCCTCTCCTTGTATGTGTTTGAACCCCAGGTGGGGCGGGCGGCAGCAGCCGAGGACCCACATTGTGGTGGTGGGGTCAGAGGTGACAGATGCACGGGGGTCTCGGGTCACCACCCAGCTGAGCCCCCGTGGCCGTGCCCCGGCGAGGAAGGCCTCCTTCCCGCGGCCCGCTGTCCAGGTGAGGTGCTCCTGGGTAGGCTGCCAGGGTCCAAGACACTGTTTGTACCAACAGTTAGCCACTAATGTATAGCCTCTATAATCATCTTGCATGACTCTTGCTCTTTTCCCCCAAATGTCTTAGATAGTAGTATTAACTTAGCTCTTCCTTTGTGGATCATGGACATGCGCTCTAGTTTACATATTTCATGGATGTTGTGATGCTCATGGTGTCACAATTTTCTCTTTTTATTGCTCTCTCCATCCCTTGCTAATACTGACTCTCAGAGGTGGCAGGACAGGGCAGAGAGGTGGTGCCCATGGCCAGGGGGCATCTTCCTCAGAAGAGGAGCCCTTCGCCCAAAGACATGCCCAAGCGCCGGGCAGCCCAGTAGAGCCCAGTGCTACGAGCCACTCTGATTCTCTCAGCACCACATCGCCCGACAACAGCACTGGGTCCAGCAGTTTTGTTGGGTTGCGTGTGCTGGCCAAGTGGTCATCCAACTCTTATTTCTATTCTGGGAGTATCACTCGAGACCTGGGAGAGAACCATTTCCGCCTTCTATTCGATGACAACCAGGAGTGTGAAGTACAAGGAAAGGACATCTTGCTCTGCGACCCCATTCCTCTGGAGACGGAGGTCACTGCCTTGACAGAAGAGGAGTACTTCAATATTGGTAAGCAGGACTAAAAATTATGATGAACCATTACATTTATACCATTATGTACAGTATCATTATCTAACAGTAGTTTTCAGGTACAGTATTTGAATAAAGTAATCAATTGTTTAATACAACTGCATAGTCTTTACTGTATAAATTAAATATAGATTATTCTTTATTAAAGTCAAAAGTTATTTAGCAGTGTCAATAGCAGAGGGTGAATTTTTTATTTTTTGTTTAATTGACATTAAAAACGGAAGCAGGACTATTAGGCTGCTGTCACTTTAAAGGGATAGTTCACTTTGAAATTAATTTTTGATATGTTTTAGCTTACCTCAAGGGCATCCAAGATGTAGGTGTCTTTGTTTCCACAGTATTTTCAATTTTGAGATTTTTCGGTTAAACCGTTCTTGTCCATCAGTCATACACTGGGGGTTTAGGGGGTCCACCTCAAAGAGCATGCACAGAGAAGTCAAAATTAAACATGATTTAATGACTCGTAAATGTAAGAACACATTGATGGCCTAAGACACTCGAAACGAGCGGTTTGTGTGAGAAAACGAACAGTTTTTATATAGTTTTTACCTCATGTAACTACAGCCATGTCCAATTGATATGACGGCATGGTCGCTTCGGTCAGCGCATGCGCAGGAAGTGATCGCTTGCGCGCCTACGTCACTCTTTGTTTATACAGAGATTTCGGAAGTTTACCTTTCACTAAACATATTTAGATATGCAGGAAATCACAATGGAAGACTATTTCCGATATAACTAAATATGTTTAGTAAAAGAGTAAAACTTCAGAAATCTCAGCAGAAATATTGAGTGACGTCACGGCAAGCGATCAACTTCGGGCGGAACATTGAACATGATTCAGTTCGGTTCAGTTGGACATTACACAACTGATTCAGATCACTTGGACGTGACCGTGATTACACGAGGTAAAAACTATATAAATACTGTTCGTTTTCTCACACAAACCACTCGTTTCGTGTCTTAGGCCATCAATGTGTACTTACATTTACGAGTCATTCAATCATGTTTAATTTAGACTTCTCTGTGCATGTATATGACTGACAGCCTTTGTTTCCAAAGTATTTTAAATTTTGACATTTTTCAGTCAAACCGGTGTTGTCTAAGTTCACACTGCAGGCTGAAACGACCTAATTCCGATTTTTTTTTTGCACCTATGCGACCTGTATCTGATTTTTTCATGACAGTCTGAACGACACAGATTCGATCTTTTCAAATACGACCCAGGCCACTTGGGTATGTGGTCCAAATCCGATATGTATCCGATCTTTTGAAATGCGACTTCAATCTGAACGGCCAGGTCACATATATCCGACACGCACGTCATTGCACGCACCTGTAGCTCGCCAATACACTCCAACTCCAACGCGTTTCTGCACTGTTATGGGCCGCCGCAGACGTGTCTCTTCCCGTGACAGAGTTGATCGAAGGCGCTCACAAACATAATCGAAGGTGGATCTGGTCATTCGGAAGTTACTGATGAATTCTGTATCAGTGAAGCCACTCAAATCAGTATCCCACCACTCCTGGCTGCGGCACCGCATCCACACGCTTCTCTGTTTAATTTTCTTCTTAAAACGAGAAGATTGTAAGTGTGCTGTCTCTTTTGTGAAAATAACTTTAATATTGCTAAACGAGCTCCACTGTAAGACATCCATTTAGCTACTTCCGCAAACAACAAGTGACGTCGTTGACCGTTCGAGTACTCTTCTGCACATGCAGGTCACTTCTGGGTCATTTCACGTTCACACAGGAGATCACAAAAGGTCGCATTTAATTGGAAATGTGAACGGCCTTGCAAAAAAATCGGATGTCAGCAATTGACTTGCATACTAACAGTTGATTGGACAGCTCCTCTCATGTTGTCTACATATCTCTCTGACTGTGTGTCGTTCTATCTTGTCTTTGCACCAATGTATCTATTTTTGGCCATCTATATCTTTCTGTCCATCTATGTCTCTCTATCTTTGTCTCTCTCTATCTTTCAAATTTTTAATATGTTTCTGTCCGTCTGTAATGCTAGCTACTAGCTATCCTTATTTTTGTCTGTCTGCCGTTAATCTGGCATTATAACATTATAATGTTTACAAAAATAAACATTATAATATACTAATACTAACTATAATGTTGTGATAATTAATATAATTATTATTAATAAAAGACTTGGAGGAAAAGATGCATTTTGATGCATAGAGAATTGCTTTAAAATCAAATCTCTGCGCTTTGATTTGTAATGGTGAAGATTCACACCTCTACTTAATAATTTTAATATTTGTGTGCTGCTCTGTGTCTCTGGTGATCAGGTTTAGTGAAAGGTCATAAGACTCAAGACTCTGAGTTCCTGTACTGTGTGGAGAAAGATGGTCAGAGTAAGTGGTACAGCAGAACATCTGTGATCCTCAGCATGGAGCAAGGCAGCCGCCTGAGGGAGCAGTATGGACTGGGCCCCTATGAACCATCTACACCCCAAACCATGGCATCTGATATCAGCCTTGGTGAGTCTTCAGTCTTCAGACTGTTCTGGACACAAACATCTAAGATAATATAATGGATAACACTTTACCATAAGGTTCATTAGTTAACATGAACAATACTTCAGCATTTATTAATCTTAGTAAATGTTGAAATTAATATGAACTAATATGTTATTAAAATCAAAGGTTATATTTGTTAACATTAGTTAATGCACTGTGAACTAACATGAACAAACAATGAACTGCTGTATTTTTATTAACCAACATTAACAAAGATTAATACATACTGTAACAAATGTTTTGCTCATTGTTCTTTAAAAGATGAACTAATGTTAACTAATAAACCTTATTGTAAAGTGTTCCCATATAAAGAAGTCTTGTAATTTACAAGCACACTCTGAAAGCGCACCAGTTTTGTTACATTTGGCGTTATTTGGTGTCATTTTGTCCTCAGATAACCTGGTAGAAGGAAAGCGGAGACGCAGAATGAACTCAAGTGGAGCAGGGACACCTACCCGCAGCTCCAGCAACAGCCCGAGAAACCCAGGGCCTTCTGGGAAACGAAAGCTCATCAGTGGCACAGAGGACGAAAGGACTCCTGCGAAGAGAGGACGCAGGGGGGAGGGGCCAGAGTGGGTACGATGCCCCTTGCTGACAGACTTTATTAATTCAACTATATGGAGCAAAGCATTTGCAGAATGTTTTATTATGTGCCTGATTTTATTGCCTAATTTGGTATTTTACTGTCATGGGTTTTAGCAACATTTTATTCATTTTAATGTCTATGAAATTATGTTGTAAAATGTATTTTTAAATGAACTCAAAACATATGAAAATGAAAAACCAAATGAGTGCCTTTTTCCTCAGTGTTCTTGAATGTAACCGTCTGGTTTTACAATATAAAACGTCTGATAAACCACATGAAGATGTGATCAAATTCTGCTTTTGATGTTTAATGGAGTGCAGATCTCCAGCTCTAAACGGCAACTGGTATGTGGCATAAGATGTATTTTCACTTTTGTGTTGGTGAGCACTCAACAGGGTATATGGGAGTGGTGTTTGTTTTTAGTTCCTCACAGTTTGTTATCCGTTATGGGCTCTTTGTTAAACACCCAGTCTCAATAGTTAGGTTCAAAGTAGTGTTTTCATTGTTTCTAATTTTTTGTGTTTTTCAACAGGGCAGCGTCTTGCTGCTTGTAACACATCTGGGAGTGGCGTAGACCTGCCCCCTGACCCCAATGACCTGGTGGCGACACATGGACCTCTGCCTGAAAACTCAACTCTCTTCATGGGATTTGTCTTCATGCTGACGGCATCCTCTGAAAGCGACAGAGACTCCGACCACCAGACCAGCAATGAGGATGAAGGTGAGGGGTTGGAACAAATAAGGACCACATGTGTTGAGGGTTCATTGTTTATAAGGCTCTGTTACTTTGCTGGTGATATAAAATTAAGCATCATACAGCATGAAGTAGTATCTGCGTTTACATTAAAGGCCATTGCACACCGAGTACGAAAATTTCAGATGCGATTTTTCGTGTTCGTCAGCCTAAAAATTTGTCACGCATAGAAACCTTGCACACTCGAGTCCGATGCGTATTTATTAAACCTTTGCGGGAAAAAACGCAAAAATACCAAATGGATTCGTCAAGCAGTGAGGATGATTTTGTTGCCCTCTCTCTTATTGAAAAGAGAAGAAAGAGAAAATATTACGTCCATCCAATCCTGAAATTGCGCCAAGAGGAAGGAGAGTTTCACCTCCTTATCAAAGAGTTGCGAATTTATCCCTAGCGATTCAAAAATTTACTTCAGAATGTCAGTGGGACAGTTTGATGCTTTACTAGCGATTCTGGAACCACACATTAAAAACAAGACCACCAATTTCCGTGAACCAATCGATTCTGAACAGAGATCTGGCAGTATGTCTAAGGTATGGACGCACACAAACACACACACCCCCGCACGCGGCCCGGTTGAAGCGCTGGGCAGACAAAACAACTAGGCAGCTATATTGCCCAAATAATACATTAGTTATCGAATTGGCTGCTCAATCACATCTTATTCGATTCTAAATTTAATTTCAATCTGATTGAAAGGGGAGGTTTATTAATTTCATAATCCAATATAGAGAAGAGAACATAAACACTTAATTGAAACTGAAAACCGAAACTGAAAGCACGACGCAAATGTGCAATGATTTGAGGACGAGCTCCCCCGGCCCTAAATTGTCAAAAGACCTCTCAAAATGCTGGAAAAACGCAGAAAATCTAACCCAATCCGATTAATTTTATGACGGATGAAAGTTCGGAGGCGGTGTGCAAGCGTGATTAACAAAACGTGAGGTTGAATTTTTTTTTATTACGTGCGAAAATTTCGGACTCGGTGTGCAATGGCCTTAACCCTAATAATCCGATTGTAATAACCACGTCAATCAAAACAAATTAGCCAAATTTCATTGGGATTGTAAAGGGTTGGTTTAAACCTTTTCTAATCTGTTCGATAAGACATGTAAACACTTGATCGGATTGAAAACTGAAACTGGATTGTGTTCATGTAAACGTAGCTAATTTGCTAATAATTTTAAGGCAAAAATTTATTTATAACTAGAATTCGCTGTACGATTATACAGTACCATTCTAAAGCTTGGGGTCAAAGTTTTTTTTTTTCGAAAGACGTACTACTTATACTTTTATTCAGCGGGGATAAATTGATCAAAAGTATAAAATAATTTTATAATGTTACAAAATATTTCTATTTCAAGTTAATGCTGCTCTTTTGAACTTTCTATTCATCAAAAAATCCAGAAAAAAAAATATATTGCGGTTTTCACAAAAATATTAAGCAGCATAAATGTTTCTTGAGCTAGTGATGTATGTCACTTTTACGTGGTCTCGGTCTTGTCACGGCCTTGACGGTCTTGTCTTGGTCTCGGACCTCTTGGTCTTGTTGAGGTCTCGCTGTCTCAGACCGACATAGTGGTCGGGGGATTTAGCAATACAATACTACAATATCCACGACAATATCCGCAACAGATTGAAGCACGCGTCCGGAGTAAAGACAGTAGCCTACGGTGTGCACGAGCCACACAAGAGAACACTGATCGCAGCGGCAACGAGCACTTTGATCACTTGATTTAAAAAGACACATCATGTACAGTTATTGATGTATTCATATTTAGTCAAACACATATCAGTGACATGATAGGTTTTAACTTCATTCAGGAGATTTTGGGTAACTGCACAACTGACAGATGACGATGAGCGCACAGCCAACGGTGTGTGTGTGTGTGTAACCATAGCGACAAAACAACCAACTTTCGGTTCCTGCACTTAAGCTTTTAAAAATATTTATGTATTTAAAAGTTGCAGAATGGATTCATGTGGAGACTTGGAAATCGGCAGAGATAGAAAGGCAATGCAAAACAAAATCTTACAAGTTATTTCTTAGCTTCAACAACACTAGTCTATTTTTTGGTCTCTGTGGTCTCGACTTGGTCTGTCTTGGTCTTGGTCTTGATACCCTCTAGTCTTGGAAGTGTCTTGGTCTCGGTTTAGGCGGTCTCTGACTACAAGTCTATCTTGAGCTCCAAAGCTGCATTTAGATATAGCATTTTCATTCAGGTCAGTCCTATGTTCTTAATAAGAAAATCAGTTTGAATGTCCACTGTGATATCTTGTCCTTTTAACAGTTAATTGGTTTTCCTGTGCCCTGACTGACAGCACTAGTCAAAGCATTTGTCAGCTGCATCTTGCTTCTCCGTGTTCACAACAAGTTTCAATCCTTTCAGATATGAAAGTCTTCTCCACTGACTGACTCGCTCATAAGGAGAGTCTTTGCTGCCATCTAACGGCATAATAATGTAACTTCTGTTGCAGTTCACGGTCAGGGACTATTTTTTTTTCCAACGGAAGAGATTTTACTTCATGAGAGAAATTTTTTGGCTTTAATATTTGTATTGTGTGGTAACTGCTTTATAAAAGCGTATATACTCGAGGCTAGTGCTGTATCAGAATAAATCACAGCTTCGCGTTATGCCTACCAAATCCCTTCAGCCGTGACTTATTCACAATACAGCACAGCATCTCGTACCTTGTTGCTTACATATATACTGTATATGATCTTGTTTTGTATTGTTTTGTCACTTGTTAGACTGTGTGCTGAGAGCCGCTTATAACAAGCTCTACACAGTGAGACAGCTGGAGGCGGGAGGAGGAATGATCCTGCTCAGACTTTAATGAAGAACAGGTGAGCTCATATATTTCAAACAACTCCTCACTCTCCTGCAAGAATTGCATGTTTTATGTACGTGTGTTTCCTGCATTGTCAGTGTAAAGCAGCCTATCAGAGCTTGCTGATTGCCGACCAGCACTGTCGGACCAGGAAGTACCTGCTGTGTGTGGCAGGTGGAGTCCCCTGTGTGTCTCAGATGTGGGTGAGGGACTGCTGCCAGGAGAAAAAGCTGCTCAACTACAGGAACTACCTACTTCCTGCTGGTGTGGGGCCAGAGGGATGCATGTGGAGTGGTAAGAGCTTGTCTTGTTTGGATGAGACAGTCACTTTATTTATACAGCACAATTAAAACAACACTGTTGACCAATGGGCTGAACTTAACTATACGATACTGACAGCAATAAATTCGCATAAACTGCTAGTCATTGGTTAAAAGCCATAAAACATGTTTCAAAGGGATAGTTCACTTTGAAATTAATTTTTTATATGTTTTAGCTTACCTCAAGGGCATCCAAGATGTCTTTGTTTCCACAGAATTTTCAATTTTGACATTTTTCAGTCAAACCGTTGTTGTCTGTCAGTCATATAATGCAGATATGGGGGTCCACCTCAAAGAGCATGAACAGAGAAGTCAAAATTAAACATGATTTAATTACTTGTAAATGTAAGTACACATTGATGGCCTAAGATCACGAAACGAGCGGTTTGTGTGAGAAAACGAACAGTATTTATATAGTTTTTACCTCGTGTAATCACAGTGACGTCCAAGTGAATCAGTTGTGCAATGTCCAACTGAACCGAACTCAATCATGTTCAATGTTGAGCCGGAAGTAATCGCTTGCATACTTCACACATTACTTATTAATGTTTTTGAACTGCTCAGTTAATTCCTACACGACTGTAGACAATACTGCCCTTTGTGTATGACTAAACTGTCATGTCCTAAACGATAGGAAAAAAAATGTACTGAAAATCGAATCGAATTCAGACTGAAATGCTTTTTGAAAAATTGTGTTATAATTACATTTCAAACCTCAACTCTTAATTAACTCTTAGCTTTAAAATCTTTTAAATGCACTTATAGGGAATATTGGACTTGTTTATTTCTCTGTATTGATCTGAATATATTATTGTACAATTTTCTTTGTTTGAGAAAGGCACATAAATAATTTGTTGAATACATTTGTTTATTTTTTTCCTGGCTGGCTTAAAGCCTTAGGTGCTTGAATTTTCTTTTGTGATTGTTTTCTTGTGTTCCGTGTCCTCAGGCATCCTCGTGGGAACCCTTTTAAAGCACTGAAGGTGATGCTGATATCAGAAGATCGTGTGGATTTGTGGACCTCCTTGCTTTCCATGGGTGGTGCAGAAAAAGTTCATCACCATAAAGAAAATGAAGACATTTCTGGTGGGTAACAGTACCTTTAGTTCTTTACCAAAATGTAGATGTAGCTTTAAAGGTACACTTTGTAACTTCTGGCACTGCATATGTCTTGTGGAAGAACACTGTAGCTGGAGCCACTTTTCTGTTCATGTATATGATGAGTCACGCAGGTACTGGGCTACTCTGCAGCATTTGACGTCCAGCCAGGTCTAAAATAGTCAGAATAGAAACACTTAATATATAGGCGTATCATAGTGATTCAGGCCAAGGTTATTTTCATAAACGAAAACTGAAGCTTAAGACTAAAATCGATTGGTCAAAAACATTAACTAACAACAGTAAATTAAAAACTAACTGCAATAAAATAATAATTACCAAAAATAAGTCATCTTGTTGAGAGCAATAAGCTCTCAACCTGTATCAGAATAACACATTTTTCCATTGGACTGCACTACTTTATTTTAAATGTATAATCTCGAGTCTCGCCTGCGTCTTTTTTTTTTTTTTTCTCTGCAAAACCGTTGTCTGTGTGAACCAGCCCTAAGAAAGCAGAAATGGCCAAACAAAAAAAGCATAAATGGATCAATACAATAGTGTTTTTCTTTTAATCATAGAAAGAACCATAAACAGGGGTTCTGCAGGTATCTTCAAATTAAAGGAGAACTCCGGCGAATAATGAACCTTTGGTCTAATAAAACATCGATACCTAGTCAATCGTTCTCTGAGATTTGTTTTCATGATAATCGAATGTAAAGAGTTTTATCTCTAAAAACTGTTTCAGCGTATAATGCTAGCACTGGGGGCATTGACTAAGTAAAAATAAATCGCTAGTTTATACCACTAACAAGGCTCAAAATAGCCCCACACTAACACAGTAACATAATGAGTGTCTATACATGCAAAACGAAGCATTGAGAACTTTGTAAGTGTACAGACCGTTTAATAAGAAGATGATTATTAAAGACAGTTCACTTCGTGTATACAGACAGGAGCCATCTTAGAATATAGTCTCGATAAGTCGATCCCGAACGTCGTGCTGAGTGATCTGAACTGTATGAAGTTCAGCGAACTTCTGAACTGTATGAACGGCGTTCGGGGATCGACTTATCGAGACTATATTCTAAGATGGCTCCTGTCTGTATACATGAAGTGAACTGTCTTTAATAACGTATCTTCTCATTAAACGGTCTGTACTCTTACAAAGTTCTCAATGCTTCGTTTTTCATGTATAGACACTCATTATGTTACTGTGTTAGTGTGGGGCTATTTTGAGCCTTGTTAGTGGTATAAACTAGCGATTTCTTTTTACTGAGTCAATGCCCCCAGTGCTAGCATTATATGCTAAACAGTTTTTTAGAGATAAAACTCTTTACATTCGATTATCATGAAAACCAATCTCAGAGAACGGTTGACTAGATACCAATGTTTTATTAGACCAAAGGTTCATTGTTCGACGGAGTTCTCCTTTAAATTTAATGTCTTTTTAATGCCATTTTAAAATGTTTTAATGCCATATAAGACCCATGACTAACCACGTGTATGTATATATATATATATATATATATATATATATATATATATATATATATATATATATATATATATATATATTAGTGCTGGGCGGTTTGACCAAAAATTGATATCACGGTTTTTTTCAAAATCATAACGGTTTTTCGGCTTTTTTCGGTTCGGTTTTTTTAATTGATTTTTTTATGCATAGTCAGGTGTTCAATGCATTTTCTACTGGTTAAGAGAGGAATTACTGCAGTAAATTGACTTAGGATGGTCTTTTTTACTGTCATTAGTGAATATTGTAGAATAATTCCACACTAGTAATACAGGTTTGCATGGCCCCAGAAAATTATGCTGTTTACAAATAATAGCCATTCATGATTCTAATGAAGTGAGGAATCAAAATGCAAAGACAACTGCAGTCAAAATACAGAACTTTTATTTTAAACAACACAATTAGAACAACTTGGAATACTTTTGCTAGTTCAAGTACAAATCCAGGAACATTACGTGCATTCAAATAAATATAAAAGGAAATCTTGTCTTGCATTGCTTTTGAGGTCTATTAAAGAAATTAAAACAAAATTATGCAACTTGCATTAGTTATTCCTTCAAAAGTATTGCTTCGAAACCAGAACAAACATAAAATAAACATAAAGTGCTAACTTACTTGGCACACAGGATTATCCTGTATAATGGAAACAATATTTGGCTCTGACTTTTCTTTAGCTTTCCCTGTGTTACATGCTGATGTGGAGGGCGCTAAATCCGCGGCTGAATCCGCGGCTGATTTAATACATTCTTGATATTCCAAGACATGTTTGCGGCTAAGGCGCTGGAGCAAATTGCTTGTGTTGCCGGGTCATTCTCCCCAGCGGAGAATATTAGCCTGACAGCACTTACATAAAATGGTTGTTTGGTCGACGTCGGATTTTTGGAAAACAAAAAACCTCCAAACAACAGACCCGGCTCCTCTTTTTGGCACAAGTTCTTCTTCGGTGTCATCACTGTCATGTTGTACTAATTCTTCAGCATCCATCGTCCATGTAACGTAACAGAGCGCTGCTGTTTGTTTACACTCGTCGGTGCTTAGTAGTGCAACGGGTAAAGGGTCCGTCTGAAACAGTGTCGCGCGCTCTATGGTCGCGCAGCGTAACGGTCGTTCCGAACGTCGTGTAATTAAACCGGTATGGCGGTTTATTCAAAATGCAAAATCGCTACGAAAATATAAACCGGTTTTCGGTTTGAACCCGGTTTACCGCCCAGCACTAATATATATATATATATATATATATGGACCCGGCCATAAATACACTCACCGGCCACTTTATTAGGTACACCTGTCCAACTGCTCGTTAACACTTCATTTCTAAGCAGCCAATCACATGGCGGCAACTCAGTGCATTTAGGCATGTAGACATGGTCAAGACAATCTCCTGCAGTTCAAACCGAGCATCAGTATGGGGAAGAAAGGTGATTTGAGTGACTTTGAACGTGGCATGATTGTTGGTGCCAGAAGGGCTGGTCTGAGTATTTCAGAAACTGCTAATCTACTGGGATTTTCACGCACAACCATCTCTGGGGTTTACAGAGAATGGTCCGAAAAAGAAAAAACATTCAGTGAGCGGCAGTTCTGTGGGCGGAAATGCCTTGTTGATGCCAGAGGTCAGAGGAGAATGGCCAGACTGGTTCGAGCTGATAGAAGTGCAACAGTGACTCAAATAACCACCCGTTACAACCAAGGTGGGCAGAAGAGCATCTCTGAACGCACAGTACGTCGAACTTTGAGGCAGATGGGCTACAGCAGCAGAAGACCACACCGGGTGCCACTCCTTTCAGCTAAGAACAGGAAACTGAGGCTACAATTTGCACAAGCTCATCGAAATTGGACAATAGAAGATTGGAAAAACGTTGCCTGGTCTGATGAGTCTCGATTTCTGCTGCGACATTCGGATGGTAGGGTCAGAATTTGGCGACTACAACATGAAAGCATGGATCCATCCTGCCTTGTATCAACGGTTCAGGCTGGTGGTGGTGGTGTCATGGTGTGGGGAATATTTTCTTGGCACTCTTTGGGACCCTTGGTACCAATTGAGCATCGTTGCAACGCCACAGCCTACCTGAGTATTGTTGCTGACCATGTCCATCCCTTTATGACCACAATGTACCCAACTTCTGATGGCTACTTTCAGCAGGATAATGCGCCATGTCATAAAGCTGGAATCATCTCAGACTGGTTTCTTGAACATGACAATGAGTTCGTTGTACTCAAATGGCCTCCACAGTCACCAGATCTCAATCCAATAGAGCATCTTTGGGATGTGGTGGAACGGGAGATTTGCATCATGGATGTGCAGCCGACAAATCTGCCGCAACTGTGTGATGCCATCATGTCAATATGGACCAAACTCCCTGAGGAATGCTTCCAGCACCTTGTTGAATCTATGCCACGAAGAATTGAGGCAGTTCTGAAGGCAAAAGGGGGTCCAACCCGTTACTAGCATGGGGTACCTAATAAAGTGGCCGGTGAGTGTATATATATATGTATATATATATGTATATATATATATATATATATATATATATATATATGTATATATATATATATATATGTATGTATATATGTATGTATATATATATATATATATATGTATGTATATATATATATATATATGTATGTATATATATATATATATATATGTATATATATATATATGTATATATATATATATATATATATATGTATATATATATATATATATATATATATATGTATATATATATATATATATGTATGTGTATATATATATATATATATATGTATGTGTATATATATATATGTATATATATATATATATATATATGTATATATATATATATGTATATATATATATATATGTATGTATATATATATATATATATATATATATATATATATATATATATATATATATATATATATATATGTGTTATGTATGTATGTATATATATATATATATATGTATATATGTATATATGTATGTATATATAGACAGTTTCCTGGGCACTTCCGCTTTACTTCCTGATTCTGCCAAGAACTTCCGACACAGGCTGAGTAGTAGTGTAAACATGGCTTTGGAATGGCAACATTCGACTGAAAATATTGTTAAAAATGGTGTTTTGACCATTCCGCATCCAAGTAAGGTAACATCATGGGCATGTCGATATGGTCTGTATCGCCGGACCTGGACGTTCCTGTAGCCATGCATCCGCCGTGCTTTGGAAGGTACTTTAGCCCATCTTATGCTTGTATTAAGATGTTTGTATGTATCCTTGTGCTAATCTATAACAGAACACGAAGAGTAATAAAAATAAAAAGTAATCCACTCTAGCTTGCCTGCACTAAAAGCATGCTTTAACCCTTCAAAGTCGACTGACGCTCTAGAGCGCGCACCCCTGACATATCTATTAATAGCTTCGGAATGGATAAAGGTATTAACTTACTTTTTTTCTATGGAAAAGCTGACATTCGTCTGCGTAATAATGAGTAGACTGTGTTGACTTCCGCGAATGATAGGATCCACATTGGCGCCTTGTAGATGGTTGATGGTCATCATTCAGCAATCGCCACGAGTTGTTACAACCGTGAACAGCACAATATGTCCCGGAGCCGTGTCGGCGTGTAACACCATCAATAGTTTACTTTTTCTGCACGTTAACCAAAGACAGTAAAAGACGCTAACCGGAAGTCGTTGGCAGAGCGAAAGGCTAATGGTGGCCCGCCTATTTCACTCAGGAAACTTGTCTATATATATATATATATATATGATTAATGCATCCATGGCCCGGATATAATTATAAAATATGATTTTAAAAGTGACCTATAACATCGACTATGCAATACACTTTAATTTTGTTAGTGCTTATAAAATTAGGAGAGAGTATAAAATATTTGGAAAGAGAGATGTTTATAATGTGACACTATGTCAGTCATCGTGTGATAACGAAAATATGAATACGCCTAAACTACTTGAGTAGGTGTCGTCAGTGAACAAGTTGTAAAACTGTTGTCTAAGTTACAGACACTCAGAAAAAACTGATGCTAATTATCTGGGAATCATTCTCTAACAGCAGTCAAGTTGTCATTGTCAAACAAGTTGTGAAGTTTTTGTAACATTAAAACAGGAGATCATGACTTATCTTGAATCTTACCCAGATGCAATAGTGCTATTTTCTGATTGGCTATTGTGTGGCCCCTTTCTTTTTTTCTGATTCCTGCCGGGTCCATAGTGAGATTGACGCGGCCAGACACATTTGAAGCACTGCGACATATTAAATATATTATAAATAGTTTTTCAGCGTGAGAAATACTGTATACCATTAAAGTACATGCGCGTAATGGTCGAGTCTTTTCTTGCTACTAGCAACTTATATAAGATCTCATTAAACGACAAATTGAACACAATGTACTATTTAAATCTAACGCCCCGATTTGTGGCCGTCACACGGCATTTACAGCGCTGATTCCCATTGTCCCCAACTTAAATGCTTTTTTACAAACGCTGCAAAATCCTTCATCATTTTTATCACTAATGGGCTGCAACCATGTCTTCAAAGTTTTGTTTTCCAGACACTTTGGCTGGAATTTGCACTTCCCCATTTTTTCAAGGTTCAGACCTTTCCAACGCTGTGCAACCTTTCTGTATGATACAACAGACCCGCGTCACGTCCACCTCCACTTTTGCTCTGGCTGGAAGCAATTACCACACTGGTTCCGCATATTTGTCACACAAACGTACATGTTTTGCGACAGCAAATGCAATGAAGGCAAACAATCATGAAGGCTATATTCAAATACATTTATATAAAATTGTCTTCAAAACTATAAAAAAAATAATGCCTGTATGAATCAAATGTAATGATTTTTAATGCTATTTTCACAAAATCCATTTAAGGACATTTAATGCTTTTAATGCCCGCGGAAACCCTGATAAACGAATAAGTGGAAGTGTTTGCTAAACTATTGTTACTAAAACACAAATTAAATAGACATTTAAACTAAACTTAAACTAACAAACTATCTAATGAAACAAACTAAACTGAAATTTGAAAATATTAAAATAAATACTAATTTAAAAATGCAAACCCATAATAACCTTGATTCAGGATAAGATAAAAACATGGTTTGAAAGATGGATTCATGATATAATTGCTCATTATATCCTTCTTCATCCTAGAGTCTGCTCTTTCGGTCATGCCATTTGCATGAGCGCAGTTTGGGTGTAATTTGCTAAAGTGCGCTTGACCGTGCAAAATGGCATGTCATGACCTAAAGAGCGGACGCTGCACTTTCGATGTACTCGCTCATTAAATTTTGAACAAAAGCTACGTGGTGTGCCTTTTAAGTATGCACACAAAAAAAAACTGTTGGCAAAGTGATTAGAAAAGCATAAGGAATAACATGATTTTGTCATTGACAGACATTACAAACATGAAGTTAGACCTGGCAGTGACAGCATCTGCATGTCCCTCTGAGGAACTGAAACGTGTGGCCCCGGACATGCCTGTCGTCTCTCTGGAGTGGCTGATTCAGAGCTTGATCTGTGGGAAGTGCCTCAGCTATGACAGCAATTCTGAATTCTGTCACAACCCGTCTACGTAAACCACCGTCCTCTGGTGTCTTCTCCCGTGTCTTTTAAATGTCCTCTGTTTTAGTGCATGCATTTTACTGTACATAGTTTTTATGACATAAAGAAATCGTGATTGTTCCACTTGTCGGTTTTATTTCATAACAGAGATTACAAAGCACATGGTATTTACAGATTTTAAGTGTTGGCATAGGGTAGTTGAGAGTAAGGTAAAGCAGGACACAAGCAGTGACATTGACAAGAGCCCTATCATATTAACTTAATGTACAAATCAACAAGTATTGTATCGGGCAAAGTTTTAAGATGAAATGCACCATTGTGTCAGGTTTGCCTCCGAGATCTTCAGGCTTCACTTTATAGGCCAAAACTGCAGGACAATGAACAACATGTTACATTTTTGCATGAATTGGCTCACTAAAAAACTACATCACTCATGCCTACCTTCCCAGCGTGCCTCCTGCCTGCGTGTAGTATTTGTTGTAGTCTAGTCGTAACAGCAACTGTGCCAAGTCAGAGTTTATCTGGTGGTTCCGAACGCTGGAAAGAATCTTGAAAAGCAGGAACGACTGACGACTAAATCCCTGAGAAGTAAAAGTACAGCAATATCTATCAAAGCCTATTTCTGACACATTAAAAACATGTTGGTAAATCATTCATTTTATGACAGTGTTGTTTTGAAGATTTTGAAATAACAGATGGAAGAATTTATGGAAGCCTGTTTCTGCCACACGAGAAAAAAAAACTTTAGTAAATCATAATTGTGACGGTTTTTGACAATTTTTACTAAAAATAAATAAATGACTATTTTACTTAGCTCAGTTTCAACATGATTGACTTCAACTAGTCATAGTTCTGACTGTCAATTTTGATTTGAGCTTTTTATCTCGATTTAGATTTGACTTACCAAAGCATGATTTTTGTTTTTCAGATGTGGAAGATATTGACTTCTATAAATAGGCATATAATTCACACAAGCAAAGTTACCTTCACAAGAATATCCAGCTGGGCTGTTCCTCTTTCATCCAGAGGCCCAAGATTTTGACTGACCAGGGAACAAAAGTTGTGACACAGGTCCAGAATTTCATTCAAACAGTGAAACACCTAGGAGAGAAAGTGAGTTTAACCAAAAAAAGCAAAACACACAATCTGGGATACACAGAGAAATGTTCTGGACACTCACAGGCTTGAGCAATATGAAAGATTGTGCGAGAAGATTGCTGAGGAAATGGTCATGGGCCAATCGAATGCTCTCAAAGTCTCGTGTGGAGTTGATCTGTTGTAAGAGCTGCGAAAACTGAGACTCCAGAACATCCACCTGAAGAACAATGAAAAATAATGATATTCAAATATATTCATTATTCTTCTGCTTGGTCTCAATTTGTATACTAAACAACAAACACTATGCAAGATTAGTATGTTAAAAAATATTATTTGGTGTCCAGATGGTAGACTTTCTCTGGTGAATCTGTGTGCATGGAAAACAAAATCTTAAAATATGTCAGTCCCAATGTTTCAAGATACACACCAATAATGTTTTTTTTTTTCCCCCTAAGTCACATTTATAAAATCTACTTAAATGTCCTAATTAAATGTAGCCCTAATCCTGGTTTAATCTGAACCATGTCTGTGAAACCGGGCCATGGAATTTTTTTATGAATATACATATATATATATATATATACTGTATATATATATATATATATATATTAGGGCTGGGCAAGTTAACGTGTTATTATTGCGTTAACGCATTTATTTTCGCATGTTTTTTCACATCATCAGCAAAATACTTTTACGTGTGTGTATTCCGTAGCCAAAGAGATGAAGTTGTAACCTGAAGGTAATACTGAAGGTTGTCTACTAGGAAGGCCATATGGTTGCGGAGTCTCCATTTAACTGCATCTGTCTGGTTTGATTTTAAGATGTTTGCGCTGCATCTGCAGGGCCCAGCAGTGCTGCAGCTCGGACTGGACACGACGCACACTCAGCAGGTAACGAAACACTACGTTATACCTGAAACAAAGCACAGGTTGTTTACACAGTTGATTAATGGAATGATCATATTAAATGGCCAATATAAACCAATTGCTTACTTCTCCAACACAGCAGGAGTGAAGAGAATATGTAGGGGCCATTGAACCTTGTAAGCCAATCCCAGCGCAGCCCAGCCAGTGGGCGGAGCCTCACGAGGAGAACTCTCCTGTGGAGGAGTGGTGCCCTCTCGATTCCCAGAAGCCTCTGTGAGCATAATTATACAAGTATGTAAAGTATTTAATATGCAGACACAGGGTTGGTTAGCGCTAAAAATGCTGGTCGTTAGGCAATACCTTTGCTTTCTTTTCCTTGGTAGTCTATGGTGAGATGCAGGAGGGCAAAAGATTGTCATCATCTAGCAGCACTTTATGAGCTGCTTGCTGAAATGCCACATTGACATCTGAAACAAAAATAGCAAAATCAGAGGAATAATGAAGAGGATGGAGGAGTCTGAAGAGGGTGTGTTTTTCATGCGTTATAAGAAAAATGAATCAATACCATGTTCAGTAACAGCAGATGGTGGGGTTTTCAGCATATGTTGAGCAAGGTCAATAAAGACTTGGTACAGTTCACCTTGCCCCAACAAGTAAAAGTCCTTTATGATCTGAAACAGCAACAACTCATTCATTGTGAAAGCAAAAGTGTGCCAGCAAAAGCGTACCATCAACAAACCTTAAAGCTGCCCCAAAAGATCAGATTCCTCGACCATCAAAGTCCATAAGTGCTACAAGAAAGAAACACAATTTCATCTGGACAATAAATTATGTTTTGTAGAGCTATTAGTGCGGGTGAATCTCACAAAAAATATGGTAATTTTTCACCTTGAAAAAAAAAAGTTACATTTTGGCATTTCAAAATGTAGACCGTCACATTGTACAAGTTTCCGGGAATTTTCCAGGCGATATTTCCACGTTTTTCGTGACTGGAGGAAGTCTCGCCATTGATCTAATCATCTTTTAGTTTCTCTTTACTAACACAATACACTATATTTTCGAAATTCAAATTTCAAACCATTTTGGTAACATATTATAATTAGGTTCCATTTGTTAACATTAGTTAACTATTAGTTAAAAAGAACAATAAAAATACTTCTTGAAGCATTTATTAATATGTTTAATGTTAAAGGGATAATCCACTTTTTTGTTAATAGGGTAATTTTACAACTCCCTCAGAATTAAACAGTTGAGTTTTACAATTTTTCGAATCAATGTAGCCGATTTCCTGATATTTAGAAGAATATCAGTAACCAGATAGTTTCCGGTCCCATTGAATTCCATAGTAGGAAAAATATATACTATGGAAGTCAATGGTACCAGAAACTGTCTGGTTACTGATATTCTTCTAAATATCAGAAAATCAGCTGAATGGATTCGAAAATGGTAAGATACAACTATTTAACTCTGGGAGAGTTGTAAAATGAGCCTATTTCCAAAAAAGTGGAAAGTTTTTGATTTTGATTTGAATTGTTTCATGTTAGCTCAGTTCCATTATAATTAATAATAACTAACATTAACAAAGATTAAGAAATACGGTAACAAATGTATTGTTCATTGTTAGTTCATTTATTAATCCATTTGTTAACGAATAGGAACTTTTGGTAGTGTTACCAAAAAAAATTTCACATTAGAAACACTTTTTCAGTTGCATTGGTTCTGGAAGTATTTTTTTCCATTCATTTTATTTATTTTTCCATATTATGGAAGTCAATTGTTTGGTTACCCATATTCTTGAAAATATCTTCATTTGTGTTCAGCAGAAGAAAGTAATTCATTCAGGTTTGGATCAACTTGAGGGTGAGTAATATGAATGAATTGAAGGGTGAACTATCCCTTTAAATGTTTACTTCAAAATATGCATACAACTATTTAAGTATTTTAAAAGCATAAAGAGGCTGACTTGATTACATCATTAACAGTTCTTGAAAATAATGTCATAATGGCTTAAAAATGAGCTTCATTCATCTTGTGAAATACGACACGTTTCACATTTTGGGATTCAGCTTTAAAAATTACTATGTATTTACTGTACCAACCTCAGCAACAGTGCTCCGAATGCCATCCACAAGATTCTCAAAGTCCACCAGACTAAAGAGAGGCTGCTGTTTGAGTCTGTGGAGCTCTGCTGCAAACATGTCCTCTTGATGCTTCAGTATAGACCCTGAACAACCACACGAGGGCAGCGTTACGAAACAAAACCATCACGTACACACCTGAACAACACACGCAAAACGCTCTTTCACTCACCAGCTCGCGATGGACTCTGGTTGTGATTTTCAAACATTTGCACAGACTCTCCAACAAAGAGGATCTTTTCAGCTACTCGAACAGGGATGTATGAGGGAAGCATCTCCCACACGCAAGGAGAACTGCTGCAGAGAAGGTGCGAGCATGTTCTCTTCCTCAATCAGCCTCTACAGAGGGAAAGTAACAGAAAATGTATTTATTGTTGAATTTAAATAAAAACATATGAACAGATTATGTAATAGCAATGTTGTTAGTAAACTAATGTTAACAGATGGAACCATAAAGTATAACCATACTTGTGTAAAGTGTAACCATAATTTTAAATGAAAAATCAATTATATTAACTTAATATAAAATATTAAATAGAAATATATTTTTAACACACACACACACACACACACACACACACATATATATATATATACAGTACTAAGATAAATATTGATCATTATAGTAGATGTTTTGCTAGGAGCTAAGATATTTTTGTAAAGAAAACATTTACATGACAATATTAAATATATTCAATTGAAAAAAAACCTGACAAAATAATAAATATAAATATTCTTTAAAAAAAAAAAGCATTGCAAATGATCATTGTTTCTGGTGAAGCCATTTAAAATATTCTCAGGACAAGTAAATAAATGGTAACTATTGGGCGCTTACATGCATGTTTCCGATTTTCCGATTTATTTCCACATATGAATGAGGCCTGAAAACAATCTGAGAATATCGGAATCCATGTGCTTTTTTCCTGCTTACACATTCGGGGTCACATCCAATCTGTATTGGATCACTTGAACCATGTAGTGTAAATGCATCCTTAGTCTCTCACCAAATCCTGCAGCTCACGGAGCTGTTTTCCACTCAGCCCTCCGATACCCAGGTCCTCCTCCTCTTCCTCCTGTGCAGCTGTGGCTCCGCCAGCACTGGGACCCTGCTTGACAAAGAACTCCTCACTCTGATCCAGCAGCAACCCGTGCAGCATCCACGCAGCCAGCTGCTTATACATCACGCCATGGCACACTGCAAGAATCCTGCGAAACAGACACTACCATTAGAGCAGTAAAAATAGAAATATGTGTCTTACGTTGGAGCATTAGGGGTTTTAGTAGTGTTTTTGAGAGCTCACTTCTCTAAGGCCGTCCTGACAGGAGGCAGTCCTCCACAGCTGTGCTTGTACACAGTCTCTAGGATCTGGCAGCCATGAATCTGTTGAAACAAGAAGAAAGTTTCAGAAGGTTATTATTTCCAACCATACACTCTTCTAATCATTTACCGCTAACAGGTGGCATTCATCTAGTTACCAACCTTCTGAGACTTGATGGTCTCCACAACAACCATCACAGACGGGAAGAGAAGCTGAAACTGAATAAACTGAAAGTTAGACATATACTCATTGTCCGGATTGAAAACATGGGACTTAGTTGAATTTAATTTAAATCCATTTGTTTAATTATGTAATGAATTAAAACCACTGTATGTACTGAAGTTCAAAGGTTTGGGGTCAGGTAGATTTTTAAAAAATCTTTTATGCTCACAAAAGCTACCACTCACTTTTATTAAATCAAATATACAATAAAAATAGTAATCTTGTGAAATGTTCTGTGTTGGCAAAGCTTAATTTTAAGCAGCCATTACTCATTGATGATGAAAACAGTTCTGCTTAATATTTTTGTGGAAACCGTGATACATTTTTTCCAGGATTTATTTAAAACTGATTTTTTTTGCAACTTGTTTTTACAGTCACTTTTGATTCATTTAATGCATCCTTCTTAAATAGGGCTGGGCAACGATTAATCGCATACAAAATAAAAGTTTGTGTTTACATACTGTAATATATGTGTGTCATGCATGTATATATTTAAGAAAAATGTGTTATTAATATATCAAATATGGGTAACACTTTACAATACGTGTGCACTAATAAGCATTAATTCATGCTTAACTAATGCACAGATAATACTGAATTAATGTGTTACTTATGATTATCTAAGCTATTCATTAATGATTACCACATTAGGAACTAATTAAGAGTATGTAAGGTTAATGTATTAGTTCATACATAAATTTTTATTAATTAAATATTTAATTGTGGATTAATTGCATAATAACTCATTTTTTTAACTAATAGTGTTAATTAATATGTTAATTACCAGAATGAGCCAAAGCCTTGTATTTCAACTTCCAGATACTAAGACAGGTACACTAATATGCATTAATACATGATTAATTAATTAATTGTTAATGCAAATTCATGTGCAAATTACTACAATTACTAAATGACTAGTTAATAATGATGTGCCTCAACAAGTAAAGTCATAACATAATGATACCTTTGCAAATCATTAGCTAATGATTAATTAAGGCAGACAACTGGAAGTTAAAGTGCATAGCTATGACTAATTGTGGTAATTAACACATTAATTTACACTATTAGTTAATAAAATATGTTATTAAGGAATTAATACACAATGACACAGTGAATTAATAGCAATTCATGTATTACTTAATCTATCAATCATATAGACTCTTTATTAGTTGCTGATGCAGTAATCATTAATTAATGGTTTAGTTCTTCATTAGTTATACATTAACTCATGATTATCTGTGCATTAGTTAAGCATGAATTAATGCATATTAGTGCACCCGTATTGTAAAGTGTTACCCAAATATGTATATTTATATATAATATTAATTATGTATAAATATAAGTATAAAGTATATGCATGCAAATATTTCTTAAATATATACATACATGTGTGTACAAAGTAATTATACACAGCACACACACATATATTATGTAAACACAAACTTTTATTTTGGATGCGATTAATCATTGCCCAGCCCTATCCTTGCGGAATAAAAATATTAATGTCCTTAAATATAACTAGAAAAAAAATCGCACTGACCCCAAACTTTTTGATAGTTCCACATATTTCAGTAGATCAGGTGTTCAGGTAAAAAGTCAAGTTTTCTCTTTACCTGTTCCAGCATGTAGTTTACATGAGAAATAGAGAGGTGTGGATCACCAAGAAACTGTAAGAAAAAATTATAAATCGTTTAATATTTTCTGCAAATATGGATCTGAAAGCTTTATAATGACTCTTCAAATGTACAACCTCTTTTTCAAGGTCCAGTAAAGCCTGTCGATAGGGCTGCAGCATAGAGTTCAGGCCAGTGCAGAACGCACGCAGATAAATGCCGTGAAGCCCAGACTGACTCGGCTGGCTGGAGTAGTGCTCCTGTGAGACATGGAGAAGGAGTCACACTTCTGCCTCCATCTGATCATGTCCTTGACACAATGAAAGCATGAAGAATATGATCTGATTACCTGTTGGTGGACATGACCAGTGTGTTGCTCTATGAATTCTGTGAAGCGCACATAGTCAGTGCCCATTTTACAGAGCCGATTGAGGACACTGGTTTCACTGGGGTGGAGGAATGGAAGGTCCTGGGACACCTGTGATCAACAACACTTGATGTATCTTATTTTATACTGGAATACAAACAAAGTATTGCTATTGGTATGTTTAAGCACTTCAGAATACCATGATATTAGCATGTCTGGGCATGCATGCAACATGGTAATACCTTTTTATGTAGTATCTTACGGTGGTATTCTGTGTACCAAGTATTATGTAAATGCATTGCAACTTTAAGAGATTTTTTTTTATAAATGCATTTATAAATGTGATACTAAAACTATTGACATGTTAGTTAAAAATATATTTTCCTGTTTTCGTGCAGCCATAATGCAAATTATTAATTCTGTATTGCGATATTATTACATACATCAATGACATAATGGTATAAAATACCTGCAATCCATTCCGTTTATTCCAAGTGAATATGGTCCCAGGATATCCACTGAGAGCCAGAAGCAACTCATGGATCATTTTACCGATGCTGCTAGTCAGACAGCGTAATAAAAACACAGGTAATACGTTTTCATCGTTATTTTTGCACCGCCAAAACCTCGTCGCGCGTTGATGACGTAAATATCGAACGCGACAGGGAAGTGCTCAGACAGCTGCACAACAACCACATTTCACATAATAGTTTTACTACATACAGCTGATGAGGACTTGTCTGCGGATAATATAGTTCGAGGTAAACCTTGTTTATGTTCTCTTAACGATCTGTTGCAGTTGTTTAACGTGTGTTTTGCCGTTTCATTATTTTACATGATTACTGATTGGCCCTAGCGACTGCTTGGACTCCTATGTAATAACATTTAAGTTAATATTGGAGTCAATAAATCCACACAGGATGAGCAAAGTGGTCATTTACATGCATTACTAAAATGTTTTGGTAATTGCATCGTGATAGCCTGCTAAAAAAAATGATCTTTGCAATATTGTATGAAGAAAGCAAGCCTTACAGTCAGTGAACTTAACACTGAGCACTCTTATCTAAAATGAGTGTATTGATGTTTATATATGTATGAGCTGTTCTCTCTGTCTGCAGATTTAGTGTCTTGCCAACCACTGATGAACTGTTTGTTTGTCTGTCACTGGGAAACATGCCTAAAAATCCAGCCCTCCTCTGGGCCTGAACCTGTGTGTGGGACACTTGCCATTTCTGAACTTCTCAAAGTAACTTTGGATTGTTTTCCATGTTTTCAGTGATGGCGGCGGGGACAGGAGCAGATATCGTGTCTGAGTTCCTCGGTCAGAATCCACACCTCGTGAACTGGGTGGAATCTTTAAGAGGATATTGTGAGACAAATAAACAATGGCATGCGAGGAGAGAGTTTGTCCTGCGCAATATGGAGGCTTTTCCTACAATCCAACCTGGGAACCCAAGTCCTACTTTAGACAGACTACTGTCTCTGTCTATGGTTTGGGCCAACCACGTGTTTTTGGGCTGTCGGTAATTGTCACTTTATCATGGACTTTCTTCATTTGTTGTTGTTTTCATGAACGTAAAAGGCATTTCGTATAAAATCAGTTCTAAATGGGTCAGTGATATTTATATCATTTTTACAGATCTATAATTTATACTGAAATATGCTAAACCAAAAGTTTTGGTTTATTTATTTATTCGTTTATATAAATTAATACTAATGTATAGCAAAGATGCTTTAAAAATGTTTAAAAAAGTGACAATGTAAAGACTTTTTATAATGGTATGAGAGAAATTTATATTCATTAAATAATGTCATGTTTTTTCACAAAAGTATTAAGCAGCACAAGCAATTTCAACATTGATAATAATAAGAAAGAAGTAATGGCCACTGCATTGAAATGGCTACAATTCAACTTTGCCATCACAGGAATACATTACATTTTAAATATATTAACTATATTATTTTAAATTGTAGTATTTCATAATTTTTTTATGACTGTATTGATCAAATAAATTCAGCCTTGTTTTTCGAACCCTCAACTTCTGAACTGTAATACATTCATAAAATGGCTTTAAATATATCTCTTCTGGGATTAGCATATTTTACATTTTCTATTTTAAAATTAATTTTCATGTTTTTTGGGGAGAAATAAAGTTGAAAATGTGAATGTTATAGGACTGTCCTGATATTATAATGAAGAATAAAAGAATGAAATTCTTGAAAGGAAAACATAGTTTGGCATAATTTTATTATCTAAAATAAATCATTGGAGCATTTTTATTATTAGTAATATTAATATTTGAAAAACTCTTACCAAATAAAAGTCACGTCACACTTCGGTAACACTTCCTTTTACAGTCCAGTTACCCATGTAAATACTATGTACTTATTTTAGTAACTACAATTGCTGGGTAATAACTAGTACTAACCCTGAACCTACCCCTAAACCTACCCCTGTTCCATGTACTTACCTTATATTAGCCAGTACTTCTAGGTAAGGACACTGTAAGTACACTGTAAGTACTGTACTGTAAAAGGAAGCGTTACCCACACTTCTAATACATATTTAATATTGTCAGATGTGATAATTTTTGATTCTTGTTTTTTTTTTTTTTTTTTTTTTTTTTAAATAAAGTTTCCTTTTTTATTGAGAGCACTCTTATGTTTTTGACTTTAATGCAGATATCCACAGCCTGTAATGGACAAAATAAATGACATGGCAGAAGGAATCACTGTGATTGAGGCCCCTGAGCGAAGGACTAGAGATGAAATCATGGGAAAAAATAAAAGACCTGCAGTTTCAGGTAAATGGACAATCTTTAATGTCTGTCATTGAAATAAATACTTTGCTTAATGGGGAGGCAATACTATCAGTTAAAAATTATGGCCCTACTTTATATTAGGATTCTTTACCTACTGTACTGTAGGAATATTTCAATTAATCATTTAATAGAATGCACTTATTGTGTACATGCATGTTTTTTATTTTTTTTTATATATGCATATTTAAAAAAACTGCATGTATTTACAGCTAAAATAAATTTCTGTAATTACATCTACATGCATGCTTACACTGTTGACCTTTCTCTATCCTGCCCGTACCACCAAACCTGTCCCTAACCTTAGTATCCCACCTCAGTAGCAACAAAAGGTGTTTTGCAAGCATAATAAATACATTGTATCCATTTTTCTATGTAAGGATAGTAGTTCAGGACACCTAATATAGTGTGACCCAAATTATAAATACCTTGACATAGTGCTCGACCATGAGCTTAAACGGGACATGCTGACGAGTTACAATGATGAAGACATGACAGAGTATTCCTAAAGAAATTGCCTTCCTTTATTCTCCACAACAGAATGTTTTATGGTGCTTCTATGAAAAGTGTCATGGAATTCTGTGTTGTTTGTTGGTATGGTTATGCAACCGGAGTACAGTAGAAATCAGTAAGGAAAGTTGTAATTATGGCAAGTAATTTGTTAGGGAATACATCACATAGTATAGATGGTATTTATAAAAAGGGATTGATAAAAAAGGCAAACAATATTGTGAGTGATGAGGCATCCTCTGGCCTTTTTAGTTTTTTTTATGCCAATTTATGTTGCCTTTGAACATTGCTGAAAAGCCACTTTGCCTATGGGAACAAATAAAATCGAATGTACACTACTGTTCAAAGTCTCTTATGCTTACCAATAATTCATCTGCCTAACCAAAAATACAATAAAAACAGTCATATTATGAAATAATTTTTACAATTTTAAATAACATTTGTCTATTGTAATATATTTTAAAATATCATTTATTTCTATGATGGCAAAGCTGAATTTTCAGCATCATTAATCCAGTCTTCAGTGTCGCATGATCCTTCAGAAATCATTCTAATATGATGATTTGCTGCTCAAGAAACATTTCTTCTTATATCAGTGTTGAAAACCGTTGTGCTAATTTTTTGATGAATGTGTCATTTCTGATTAAAATTGTTAGGTAATATAATGCACACTGTATACAGTAATGAACTATTTATCATAATTAGCAAACTGTTGATTAAGTTTATAGTTGATAAATAGCTGATAAACTGTAGTTCCATTACATTATCCAAACTGATGTATTTTAACATGATCTAATGAGTATTTGATTTCATATTGAAAGCATTGTTATTTACATTTATTTAGTAGTTATGTTTAGCTTTAGGGATAGACTTAAAGGGATACTCCACCCAAAAATGAAAATTCTGTTGCAAAGTTGTTGCTACAACCTGTATGAGTTTCTTTCTTCTGCTGAACACAAATGAAGGACGAATTGAACTTTGGCACCATTGACTTTCGTAGTATTTTTTTTCTACGATGGAAGTCAATAGTGCCAAACAACTGTTTGGTTCCGAATCGATTCTTCAAAATAATTGTGTTCAGCAGAAGAAAGAAACTCATACAGGTTTGCAACAACTTGAGGGTGAGTAAATGATGACAGAATTTTCATTTTTTGGTGAACTATCCCTTTAATGTATTTGTAAAACATTTGAATGAACGCTGAATATTAATCCAATTAATGTCCAACAAAGTTTAGTTCACAGCACTTAAAGGTGGAATACCTAAGACTTTTGCATTAAAATATCCCAAAATCACAAGGCAAGTGTTATATATTTAGTTAAGATGATAACTTACAATATTCCAAATGTTTCAAACAATGTTTAAATTGCGAGAAAATTGATATTTTAACCAAGGAAACGGGGCGTGTGAGCAGGGGTGAGCTGGGAGTCGCCAGTCAATCGCGTCATATCCGCGTCACCTCGGTTTCCACTCGTACTACGTGTCAGTCCTGGACAAATGCGGAAGTTGTACGTTTGCGTCTATCAAGCAACAAACGTCAGCTTGTTTCGCACATTTGTAATGGAATGGAGCACATTCTGGTGGATTATTCTTTTCAATTATTCTCGGAATGTGAACTGTTGGCTGTAAAGGGGGTCGCACACCGGACGAGAGAGCCGCGCCACGTCTAGGACAAAGTCCAGTATCGCACACCGGACGCGCACTTTCTCATCAGTATATGGCCAGCAATATTGTTATGTTTAATGACATGAAAGGAAGATAATGTCTGTTCTATGTTATGATTGTACTGTACAATTAAATACAATCGTTGCTGAGTCTGCAGTCTGAAAACTTTACCTCAGAGCATCCGTTCACTGAATGAATTGAGAATATCACCTGAAAAATCTAATAACATAATCTGTAAATAATAAGATTTCTGTAAATGAATGCAAAACTAAATGCATATTGCAGCATAGGGCGAAGTCAGGATCCATTAGCAACGATTTGACTTCAAACCCTCTCCACCATAGCTTCGTCCACAGTGACTCGTACAGTAACATCTGTGATAACTAATTTACTTTTAAACCTGACTTTTCTTGCGGCTATTTCAGTTTAATGAAAAACAAGCATGTCATTAAACGCAACATTTATAGAAATCAAACTTTACCTCATCCATGACAACTAATTTTCGATTCCCGTCTGACTGATTTATCCACGGTGGAGTTGAAAACAACAGATCCCATCATTCCGCGTTCCTCCACGTCGTTCATCAAGCAAAGCCGTTGTTGTTGTTTTGAATGTAGCGCCCTCTAGCGACATGCCAATCTTAGGTATTGCAGCTTTAAGGACATTTTCCGATTTTCTGTGACCTAATCTAAAGTTGGAAATACTGGTTAATAAGTTGTTAATAAAGCATTATTTAACGCTTTAAAAGCTAATTCAACAATAACACTTTGTTAATTACAGTGACAATGAATGAAGAACTCACTATTTGCATAGAGTCTATTAATGTATTAACTATTAGTTAACTATTAATTTCTTTTTTACCAACCACGTTTGAAAGGTAATATATTAGCTGAGCTTTCCCCCTGTATTTTGCAGAACTGGATGCTGATTACCAGGGTAAAAAGGCTAAACCTAATGATCCAGATGTTAAAGCTCACGAAAAGTACTCTGAAATCAGGCCCTCCACCGGGGCTCCCGCAGAACACCAGCCCTTTTTTAATCGACTCTACAAGGCCGTTGCCTGGAAGCTCGTGTCTGCTGGTGGCTTTGGTCCCAACCTGGAACACTACGAAATCTTGCGCAGTTGTGTGGAGTCATGCAAGGCCAGTCTTAGCTGTGTGTTTGTACCTCTCAAAGACATTCCTGACCTGCCTATGGGACGTACCCAAAAAGAAGGCCAGGTGTGTGAACTGCGCTGCTGCACCGTCTACTTGGGTACGGGCTACGGGCGCGATGAGTGTGCCGCCAAGGCAATGGCCTCCAAGGAAGCACTCAAAGTATTTCAAGGGCAAAAAGTGACAGTGAAAGTTTGCCGCCGCAGGTTCCGAGGACGGGACGTTGACGATGTGGTTCTGCTGGATGAACAGTCCAGGGGCCAGGTTTTCCCTCCAGCTCTCAGCTATCCCTTTCAAGACGGCCAGTAGAGCTCTGTTCTGCCCCAGTGATTTAGTTGGGGCAGCCGTGGAGAGCGTCCCAAAGATTTTCATTTGGACAGTTTTCAGTTATGATCATTCTGAATGGCACTGAGGAGAAGGACCGAGTTATTTAGCTGTGTGAAAAAGGGATCTTAAAAAACAAGTGCTGGTCAGTTTTGTGGCTTGTAAAAGGCTTGCTCTGTTGCTTTAGAGTCTTGTTTATGGTTTGTGGTTGTGAAGTTGAGATGGTTTAGATCTTCATTTCTGCAGTTGTAGCTCTATAAAAATGGTGGCAGTTTAAAAAGTGCCTATTTTAATTAGTAAAAATGTCAATAACTTTTGTTTTATTTATTTCTGAAACATTACATTGAGAATATACAGTCTGCAACATTCAAAATAACAAATATAGTTAATAAAACAATAAAAATACAGTAAAAAAAAATATTGTTAGCTTGAAACCTAGATTTTGCAACACTCTGGTTTTATATTTTCCCCTCGTTTCACATATATTCATATATATGAAACATTTCTACCACTGTGACAGAGAATGGTAATGTTGTTGTTGTGGACCTTTGGGCAGATTTTTTGAATGTCAAATAAAAACCGCCACCTGTTTCATGATGATTGTTGAAGCAGAGTTATCAAGTTCACCTGGGATCATATGTTCTGTCTATCCCTCGGTTTTTGTTTTGTTTTGTAGTGACATTTTAAAAATAAACATTCTTATGACATTCATCCAAGGTTTTGTGTTAATTACACCATAAGTATTTGTACTGTTTTGATAATTATAATAAGTTACCTAAAAGTGTCTAGTGATGGCATATATATATATATATATATATATATATATATATATATATATATATATATATATATATGTATGTATATATATATATGTATATATATATATATATATATATATATATGTGTATATATGTGTATGTATATATATATGTATATATGTGTATGTATATATATATGTATATATGTATATATATGTATGTATATGTATATATATACATGTATGTATATGTGTATATATATATATATATATATATATATATATATATATATATATATATATATATATATATATATATATATATACGTGTGTATATACATATATATATATATATATATATATATGTGTATATATTTATGTGTATGTATATATATATATATATATGTGTATATACATATACATACATATACATATACACTCACCGGCCACTTTATTAGGTACCCCATGCTAGTAACGGGTTGGAACCCCTTTTGCCTTCAGAACTGCCTCAATTCTTCGTGGCATAGATTCAACAAGGTGCTGGAAGCATTACTCAGGGAGTTTGGTCCATATTGACATGATGGCATCACACAGTTGCCGCAGATTTGTCGGCTGCATATCCATGATGCGAATCTCCCGTTCCACCACATCCCAAAGATGCTCTATTGGATTGAGATCTGGTGACTGTGGAGGCCATTTGAGTACAGCGAACTCATTGTCATGTTCAAGAAACCAGTCTGAGATGATTCCAGCTTTATGACATGGCGCATTATCCTGCTGAAAGTAGCCATCAGAAGTTGGGTACATTGTGGTCATAAAGGGATGGACATGGTCAGCAACAATACTCAGGTAGGCTGTGGCATTGCAACAATGCTCAATTGGTACCAAGGGGCCCAAAGAGTGCCAAGAAAATATTCCCCACACCATGACACCACCACCACCAGCCTGAACCGTTGATACAAGGCAGGATGGATCCATGCTTTCATGTTGTAGACGCCAAATTCTGACCCTACCATCCGAATGTCGCAGCAGAAATCGAGACTCATCAGACCAGGCAACGTTTTTCCAATCTTCTATTGTCCAATTTCGATGAGCTTGTGCAAATTGTAGCCTCAGTTTCCTGTTCTTAGCTGAAAGGAGTGGCACCCGGTGTGGTCTTCTGCTGCTGTAGCCCATCTGCCTCAAAGTTCGACGTACTGTGCGTTCAGAGATGCTCTTCTGCCCACCTTGGTTGTAACGGTGGTTATTTGAGTCACTGTTGCCCTTCTATCAGCTCGAACCAGTCTGGCCATTCTCCTCTGACCTCTGGCATCAACAAGGCATTTCCGCCCACAGAACTGCCGCTCACTGGATGTTTTTTCTTTTTCGGACCATTCTCTGTAAACCCTAGAGATGGTTGTGCGTGAAAATCCCAGTAGATTAGCAGTTTCTGAAATACTCAGACCAGCCCTTCTGGCACCAACAATCATGCCACGTTCAAAGTCACTCAAATCACCTTTCTTCCCCATACTGATGCTCGGTTTGAACTGCAGGAGATTGTCTTGACCATGTCTACATGCCTAAATGCACTGAGTTGCCGCCATGTGATTGGCTGCTTTAGAAATTAAGTGTTAACAAGCAGTTGGACAGGTGTACCTAATAAAGTGGCCGGTGAGCGTATATATACATATATATATATATATATATACATATATATATATATATATATATATATATATATATATATATATATATATATATATATATATATATATATATATATATATATGTGTATATGTGTATATGTGTATATATATATGTGTGTATATATGCGCGTGTATATATATATATGTGTGTATATATATATATATATATATATATATATATGTATATATATATGTGTGTATGTGTATATATATATGTGTATATATGTGTATATATATGTATATGTATATATATGTATATATGTATGTATATATATATATATATATATATATATATATATACATATATGTTTTTTTGTTTTTTTTTTAGTTGTCCGGCATGACTGAATATATTGCTGTACAATTAAATTGGTGAAACAATGTCATTTTGCTCTTTTAATATAATATACAGCATAATTTTTCCTTAAAGAGACATTTAAAGGCATACTATATTTGAAAAGATACATAACAATTTGCACTACTTTTGGTTTATGGCAAAATGTGTGCTATTTATAATTTGGTTTCTGTGTTTGATTATCGCATATGGTGCATTAAAGTTTAAGTTTAAACAGTTAAACATACAAAGTTTTAAGGGTTAAAAGGCCACATATATTTATTATAGAAATTAATACAAATACAAATGAGATATCTTAAGATAAGATATTACCTTAAGATATCTTCCGAATATCTATAAATTTATATAAATTTACAAATTTTGAGTTGTAATCACTGTTTAAAATAAGTCTTCATACACACCGTTCACATATCTTATGACAGTTTAACAGTAAAAGTCCTTTTATTTGTTCATTGTGAAGCCAGAATGTGTTGCTGGAGACTCATGATGGACTTTCTTGCAAAAATGACTGCAAAGAAACGTTATATTTGAAAAGATTAAAATGATCACAGCTTGCAGCTATATTTTCAAATTTGAAAAAATGATTGTAATCAGCTTATAAAAGGATTATTGTGTTTACATCACGTCAGTGCTCATTTGTTTAATCTTCGTGTCAGAGCAGGTCTAATAGTTCCCTATAAAGCAAATGACAGTTTTACATCACATACTGCTTTCCTCATAATCAATTAGCTTCCTCTCCAGCAACCTGAATGCAATTACACAATAAAATGAACAATGAAAAATCGTTGTGATATCTGAATACTAAATGGCTTAAAGGTGCACAGAGGTTTGAATGTTATATAAAATGAGGCAACATCTATTTTTAAGCAGAGAGACGTGTTTGACCTGTTTCTCAATGCCAGCCAGCAACAGCAGACACGTATTTCCCGTCGTTCTCCACTCTTCTTCTGCTGGCAGTGGCACTCTCTAAAATATTTACAAACATAAATGAACCTAACAAGAAGTGAAAGCACCCATTTGAATGACTGTGATTGACATCTGAGGGAATTTGGATGTGTTTTTCTGCTTGGTCGGACGTTTGACTCATCTTCTTAGGCAGAGCTAATCATGGGACAGTCTGTACTGTGCACTTTTCCTCATTCTCTCCTGTGAGTCAGAGGCTTGTGTCAAAAATGTCACATATTTTAAAACCCTTGTTATAATAGGTTGTTGAAATCATGGATACAGATGGAATGAGACGTGTGAGACACATTGAAGAAATGATAAGAATGGAAAACTGAGGTGATGTGTTTTATAAAACACTTTCCCTGATATGTCATTATTATATTTTTCAGGTAACTGATTACATTCAAAATCAAGACTTGGTATGTATTGCTTTAAAAAGATTATGGGTAACACTTCACCATAAGGTTAACATTAGTTAATGTATTCACTTACACAATCTATACAATTCTGGGTTGTTTTAACTCAAATTTGGGTAAAATATGGACAAACCCAAATGTTGGGTTAAAAATGTAATTTCAAATTTAACTTCAACTTTCACTTTTTAACTGTATATTTGTTTATTGCATTTTTAACCCAACATTTGGCTTTGTCCATATTTGATCCAATTTTTTAGAGTGCATGAACTAATAATGAGCAATACATTTGTTATTCCTCTTTGTTAACTTCAATAAAAATATCATCTGTTCATTGTTTGTTCATGTTCAGTTCACGGTGCATTAACTAATGTTAACAAATACAACCTTTTAATAATGTATAAGTAAATGTTGAAATTAGTTCATTTTTAGTTAGATAACTGATGTTAATTAATGAAGCTTATTATAAAGTGTTACCCTATTATGTATTTTCCTGCAACCAATAATTGCACTATATCATCATTTAGGATGTGTTAACCAACATCTTCTTCTTTTTATTATTCTATTAACATTTTATAATTTTCAATTACATTTTGAGTGTTGAATGATCAAGTAACTCGATTAACTCGATTTTTCTTCTGTAAAAAGTGCAGTGCAAAAATATATTTTTTTATTATTTAGAAAGTTTATTTTTCTTAATGGTTTGTCATGTGCATTGAGCAGTAAGTCAGGTGTCCATTTAGTTTATATGCCACAACAAAATATCTTTATTATACTAGAGGAAACACACAGACTGCCTTAGAAAACAAAAGTCCACACAATTTATTCAGGTTTAGTTACACATCAAGAGCAGCAAATAATGAAACAATCTTTCAAATTCATCTGTTTTTCTCATAGCGCTTCATAATCATAAAAATAGAAATCACATAATGTATAAATATCTGTAATACCATGTGTATATTTCCAATTCACAATCCATTTTTGTCTTTACAAACACTTCAGCAAAAAATAATTGCAAAACGCTCCACGTGGACAGTCACACATTTTGCCGATTCTTGAGCCTTTTCTGATGGCGCATTGCTCTCCAACGTCGCACTGATGTGAAAGCAAATCGTCAGTGTTAGATACCTCAGTGTCAGCGTTTTGTGAATAAATGTAGATGGAAAATGTGTGATTTGAATCTAGACAAAATCCATTCTGTTATTATAGAAATTTATGAGAATTCAGTTTTGTGCTATACTCACTGTAGGAACGCGTCCAAACTTCTTTTCCCAAAGTGAGATGCGTTTACTCTGCAGTTTCTCCAAAACGTCATGCAAAGCCCCCAGCTGTGAACAGTAATGAATCAATCCAAAGTGTCATATTTTTTTATTTTTTTTTAAAGAATGGAGAAACATTTGTTTTTTTAAACGCAGAAAATTACGCAATACTCACGAGCTGCTTTTCGTTTGTCAGATTGGGGTCCTTTGGGTAAAACTCTCTCAAAGCTCTCTTTTCTAAGTCAGATTCGTTGTCAAAGTCCATTTCAGCACCTTGAATGCAGGAAAGCAGCACAGCGCATGCCATCGCTGTCGTCCAGAGTTTGGAGCTCTCCATGGTCACAGCCAAGATTGAACGCGTCCTCTGCACTTCGATTCAAGTGAACACTCGCTTCCCGCGGTCCAATCACCTTATATCTGCTCCAGTGACACACCACTCACTTCGGTCCTTCTTTTGCTCCACCTTACACATTGATTTTTGCCCATGCGTAAAAAGGACGCAGACGATGACTCATTGCGTAAAGCTTCCGAGTTATATCCAAAACAAGACAGAAATACGCCTGAAGGGGATTTAGGCTGGTCATTTCTTTTTTTTGGATATTATTATTGTATATTCTGCTTTTTGAGCGTTTTAGATGAAGTTTTGTATAGTCACGTTGGCTGAAAGGGATTTTTTGAAACGGGACAACACTGTAAAAAATATTTTCATGATTTGTAATCACAACATTTTTTTCTTTTTGTCAAATCAACTTAGATCATTTATGTAGTTCAGATAACATAATATTTAGATTTTCTGGTGATTAAATTAATCTCCTTCATTGATCTCCGATATTAACTCATTTTTTTCTATTTCAATTAACTTAAAATTTTAAGGCAACCAGGTTACTTATTTTTTTAAGTTAAACCAACAATATTTTTTACAGGGTTTATTTCTGAAATCACTTTCTGAATAGCCACATATCTAAAACACTTTTAAAGTATTTTCACCATCATTGCACAGAAAGAAGATACAGTTTATTTAACACATTTACTTTTTAAGCATGTTTAAACCTCAGTGGTGAAATTATGGGTCACACTTAAGATTAGTCCAAATTATTAACTATGACTTTTTTGGGTAAATTAGTTTAGGAATGCTGGTTAAATTTAGGTATTGGGTTATTAAGGGATGTAGAATATGGTCATGACGAATACAGCATTAATATGTGCTTTATAAGTACTAATAAAGAGTATGTAATATGCTAGTAATATAACAAGCCAATAGTAAATAGTGAGATTTGGACCCTAAACTAAAGTGTTACCAAATTATAAAAATAGCTCAAAAATTAAACCATTCTTAGCTGATTTTATGGTCTCACATCCTGGCCAGCTGAAAAGTGCCCAAAGTGCATTAGAGCCAAAGTTTAAGATGTAATCATGTAGAAGTTTTTTTTTTTTTTTTTTTTTTTTTTTTGAACAAAATACCAAAATGTGACATTTAAAACATGAGACTATTTACCCAACCTGGTGTGAAAATACTGTTGTCCCCGAGAACATATTTCAGCCTTTCAGCCTTGTCTAAATGTATGCTAATAGTAACTAATAAAAACCAACACACAAAACCACTAATCTGATAAATCCCAATGTGACAACCTGCCCCCTCTCCCCTACCCTCAACCCACTATTTTTGTAATGTGCATATAAAGTGTCCCTCTTTCAAATAATTTGAATAGTTTTTTTGCTTGTTGTTTTCTGTTTTTGTTTTTTAACTGTATACATTATATAACAACATTAATGTCATCCCACATAGTTTACCATAATACCTATTTATAGGAATGGAAAAAAATACACAAAGATGATGAAGCTTATGTGTTCCTCCATACCAGCTGTCTACCTTGCTTTCATCTTTAGTTTGTCAGCTTTATGTGAAGCAGCATGCACAGCCTTTATTGAACCCCCAAAAGGAACATCAATAGCTTGCCAGAAATTAAACCTGCAAAAGACCAGGATAAAGTAGAAACTGAATGGTCCTCCATTCTTAATGCTATTTTTCTTAAATACACACATGAAGGAAGTTTTCACTGGCCAACAAATTCATATGGCACAGCATAAGATTTTTGTCAAGTTTTGTTGGTTAATCCTATTCTAGGCACAGAAAGTGTTGTTTTGTTGTTTCCTGCTGATTAATGCAAAGCCAAGCCTCACTTTGATCCGGTCTCAGTTGCTTGAGGATCTTTTGTCGGTTGGAGGCAGGAATCTAACCAGGTCCGTCTGACTGCTCTGTGGGCTGCATGAGTCATATCATTCCAATTACTACATGTATTATTGCTTGTCAGAATCAGAAACTTGTCCCTCTGCACAGTTACCTGTTTATTAATCCGACCAGCTGTCGGGTAGTTTTGCTCACCACTCACGTCAAATGAGCTCTATTTTGATTTCCTTCCGAGAAAATTATTCAATTTTGTGCAGGCAGATGGTTCATATGCATAATCACGCATGCCGGTGGTTTAACACCAGCAAAATGTTTCACTTTTCACGGTCATTATTCGCATACAATTTCTCCACACTGCTAAAATAAGGTCCTGAGGGTGCCGTTCCTGTCAAAACAGTGTAGACCATTTTTGAAGAGATGATTACCGGATAGGACAGATTGCCATAGGGTGTCAAATCCAGACCAAGTGTGAGAATGGCTGAGAGGAACATAACTTAAAATACACATTGGCAGTTGCTGTAACTTGAGCATAAGCATTGCTACTGTTGTCCATGCAGACTTCATACACAGTTTGACTTGACAGTTTGCAAATGCTGTAATCTTTCAATGTGGTGAAGGATAGGGGTTGTCTCCAATTTAGGTTGAGGAAATTACTTATCTTCTGCCAAACAGCCTAAATCCACAACAAAGAAAGCCTGACATCTTTTAATAATAAACTATCACCTTTATGCTCCCATTAAGATTATTGGGCTCTAGAAAACCTTCCTAAGCCATTGAAGGTTTATATGCGGCAAAGAGGAAGATGGGGTTTGTACTTTGAAGGCAAATCTCAAAGATGATGCAGGAGTGTTGTGTGGGTGAGATTGGAATTCATTATCTTCCTGACTTATCCAAGTTTTTTTTTTTATCTGATCCAGGCTCATTTGTTCAGTTCAAAGATGTTTGTGTTCTTCTTTGGCTGGCATGTGGATGACCTCTCACCTTTTTCTACCAGATGAATCCTCTTAGAGACGAGTTACTGGAAAGATCTTTGGAATTGATTTTGTGTAGGTGTGTGATTTCTCTGTTCCTTCAGGTGATCAAGTTAAGTGCAGTACAGCCTAATTGCCTCTCTATTGTTAAAAAATTAAAGGTAAATTAACATCTGACACATACTTCTGTCTTATTTTTCTACCATGAAGATTTTGACTCCTTTTAAATCTATCACAGCATTGATACAAAGCAGAACATCAGATCCCGAATTCCATAATTTTCAATAAATATCCATCACTTACAGAATGGTTTCTGGATTATATCTCTCTTTTATTTATTATTGAAGATGTTCTGCCAGTGATCAGCAGTTGTTATTATACAAAACAATCTACACTCTTAGAAGAAAAGGTTCTCTAATAGAACCTTAAAAGATTATATTAGCGCTACGATATTTGGAACCCCTAAAAGGTTCTATACAGAACCCTTTTTAAGGGTTCAATAATTAGCACCCTTTAGGGTTATTTGTAACCAGGAAAAAGGTCCTATATGGAACCTTTTGGGTTCACTCATTATCATTTGTTTTGTCTTTCCGGATTAAATATTTCATAGTATTGACAAACATCAAGACCCTAAAATGTATAATATAATATATGAATGAATAATAGCCTATAAGAACCTTTGTGCCAAAAGGATTCTTTCTTGTCATTATTGAACCTTTTTAAGCATAAAAGGTTCTTTGGAGTTGAGTAAAGAACCCCATACACTTGCAAGTGTGGCCCTCTGTAATACCTACAGTCATTGAATCATTTCCTCAACTGATTCGTTTAAATACACTGATTCATTCAGGAACGAAATCCCACTTTTTTAACTGTGTGAATAGACAATGTTTTCTGTATAAAATTCTGTCTCTTGTTTGTTGAACCCGGAAGCAGTCAGAGCCGTGATGATATTCTCGAACAGCATTCTTGCTTCTGTGATATTGCTTTATTGAACATGGTTACTAAAATCTTTCCTTTAGCTCAAACAGGATCAAGGGTTTAATCCAAGGGAAAGCAAAACTGACGGTGTCCGATAGAGCTCAAACGCACTGCAAATTAAGAAAACAGCATCAGTTTGGCAACACATGTGCTGCAAATAGCTACTCACAACCCAAGCAAATACAGAAACACGCTGCCAATAGCACAGATCACAATGGAAATGTCACAAGGGGACCCCAACAAGTTCACGAACCTGGCTGGGACCACTTGTTGGTCAATGTCTACTCATCAGAGGTGTTGTCAATGACCTGAAAGATTAGTATTTTTAAAGACACACAGGATGCAATCAGGGATGATGAGTCCGGGCAGTGAGTTATAGGAAATGTAGTTTGTGAAGGAATGACAATAAGACTAGATGTGGAGTGCCCTCTGGTGGCTCTCAAGGTCACTCCAGCTGGTGACGTTACAATTTGCAAGTGCATTTCTATATTTAATTGCATTGCTCTAATTGCGTTGTGTTGTGAGTTTTGCAATGCGTTTCTGTGTTTGGTTGTGTTGTGAGTATTTGCAGTGCGTTTCTGTATTTGGTTGTTTTGTGAGTATTTGCAGCGCATTTCTGTATTTGGTTGTGTTGTGAGTATTTGCAGTGCGTTTCTATATTTGGTTGTGTTGTGAGTATTTGCAATGTGTTTCTGTATTTGGTTTTGAGTATTTGCAGTGTGTTTCTGTATTTGGTTGTGTTGTGAGTATTTGCAGCGTATTTCTGCATTTGGTTGTGTTGTGAGTATTTGCAATGCGTTTCTGTGTTTGGTTGTGTTGTGAGTATTTGTAGTGCGTTTCTGTATTTGGTTGTGTTGTGAGTATATTTGCAGAGCGTTTCTGTATTTGGTTGTGTTGTAAGTATTTGCAATGCGTTTCTGTATTTGGTTGTGTTGTAAGTATTTGCAATGCGTTTCTGTGTTTGGTTGTGTTGTGAGTATTTGCAGTGCATTTCTGTATTTGGTTGTGTTGTGAGTATTTCAATGTGTTTCTGTGTTTGGTTGTGTTGTGAGTATTTGCAGTGCGTTTCTATATTTGGTTGTGTTGTGAGTATTTGCAATGCGTTTCTGTATTTGATTACGATGTGAGTATTTGCAGTGCATTTCTGTATTTAATTGTGTTGTGAGTATTTGCAGTGTTTCTGTATTTGGTTGTGTTGTGAGCATTTGCAATGCGTTTCTGTGTTTGGTTGTGTTGTGAGTATTTGCAGTGCATTTCTGTATTTGGTTGTGTTGTGAGTATTTGCAGAGCGTTTCTGTATTTGGTTGTGTTGTGAGTATTTGCAATGCGTTTCTGTGTTTGGTTGTGTTGTGAGTATTTGCAGTGCGTTTCTATATTTGGTTGTGTTGTGAGTATTTGCAATGAGTTTCTGTATTTGATTACGATGTGAGTATTTGCAGTGCATTTCTGTATTTAGTTGTGTTGTGAGTATTTGCAGTGTGTTTCTGTATTTGGTTTTGTTGTGAATTTTTGGAATGCATTTCTGTATTTGGTTGTGTTGTGATTATTTGCAATGCATTTCTGTATTTGGTTACAACGTGAGTATTTGCAGCTTGTTTCTGTATTTGGTTCTGTTGTGAATTTTTGGAATGCATTTCTGTATTTGATTACGATGTGAGTATTTGCAGTGCATTTCTGTATTTAGTTGTGTTGTGAGTATTTGCAGTGTGTTTCTGTATTTGGTTGTGTTGTGAGTATTTGCAATGCGTTTCTGTATTTGGTTGTGTTGTGAGTATTTGCAGTGCATTTCTGTATTTGGTTGTGTTGTGATTATTTGCAATGCGTTTCTGTATTTGGTTATGACGTGAGTATTTGCAGCTTGTTTCTGTATTTGGTTGTGTTGTGAGTATTTGCAATGCATTTCTGTATTTGGTTGTGTTGTAAGTATTTGCAATGCGTTTCTGTATTTGGTTGCATTGTGGGTATTTGCAGTGGATTTCTGTATTTGCTTACGTCTGTGAGTTTTTTCAGTGCATTTCTGTGTTTGGTTGTGTTGTGAGTATTTGCAGTGCATTTCTGTATTTGGTTGTGTTGTGAGTATTTGCAGGGCATTTCTGTATTTGGTTGCGTTGTGAGTATTTTCAGTGCATTTCTGTATTTGGTTGTGTTGTGAGTATTTGCAGTGTGTTTCTTTATTTGTTTGTGTTGTGAGTATTTGCAGTGCGTTTCTGCGTTTGGTTGCGTTGTGAGTATTTTCAGTGCATTTCTGTATTTGGTTGCGTTGTGAGTATTTTCAGTGCATTTCTGTATTTGGTTGTGAGAATTTGCAACACATTTGTTATCAAACCTATGGATTATTTGCTGGGGTTTTTCCTGAGCTCTCCTCACCATAAAAAACGGCTAAAAATGAGAATGTGTGCCTTGAATGTAGTGTTGCTTTATATAAAAATATCTGCTAAATGCATAAATGTTAACGAAAACGGATAACAAAGAAATCATGTAGTTTCAGGTGCTTCAGCATAGCAACAGGGGGACTCGCTGAGAGTGGAAGAGCTGTGTCTGAACTGTCAATTACTCTGAGAGACTCCAACACTTTTCCAGTAGCCAGAGGTCCCTTGTTAGCGGCAGACCTTCATTTGTCAACGCACAACACAGACTCCCCATTATGTCAGAGGGAGGTAATCAACACGAGACTCAAAACACAAGCCAAACATGCTTCAGACAGCCTTTAGATCCCAAAACACAAAACCTGAAGCTGATAAACGGGACTCGAAGTCAGTTAATCAGAGTTGCAAATTGGCCAGTGGGCAATATTAGATGTCAGCGTGGATAGAGACACAGAATCAGGTCACCACATTGTGCAGCACAGATTATCTCATGTGTCAGTGATGGCTACTCCAGTCCACTGATTCCATCAGTCATTAAGATAACAGCAGCGAATGTGCCTGTTAGTGTGCTTCCTTAACAGATGCATCCATCAATGTCCTGGGTATCCTACAAGACACAACACGCTCAAGATCTGTCAAAGAAAAGCATCACTCATCATGTACTCAAGAATCCCTACAGCTGTTATTAATGTGCAAGCTGAGTCTATTTGTGCAGAGCTGACCCATCTCATCTCTATCATAAACACTGGCTAGAGAGCAGATGAGATGGTCACGCACAAAGCAAAAGAGCAGTTTGAGTGTATGCGGGTCTAGATGAGGTAAAGAATGATAAACAAGAGCCAAACAGGACGAGACGGATATGAACAAGCTTGTTTGATTGCAAAGTCTGTCTTTGACCTGTCATACCTGAGGAGAAGATTAAAAGGAAAGAAAGTACACAGAGCAAAGCAAAGGGAACAAGACGCTTCTTTAAATAACACTGCGCAACATTCTGTTCCTGCTGAGGGTTTCGGTAGGGGATCTTGTTCGCAGAATCATCTGTCTTTTGATATTTTTTCATGTTCCTGTTTAAGTTGTTGAATAATGAAACGCTTCCATTTACATTTTTACTCCTGATGCCCTGGAGGCATGAACACGAATCATTTTATTTAATGGGATTGAAATTTGTCTGGTTAAAACGTTTGTTCCTAACTGACATTGCCTCAACTGCATTGGTTTTATTTGTTCCACCAAATCGTCCTAAATTAAGTTCAAAGACAGGAAGTGAAAGCTTTTCTACGTCCACTCGTTTCTGCTTGGGGCACAAAAAATCAATGATATATTCACAAAATAGTTAGAAAGGCTTTCTGCACACACCAGGGTCCACATTCTGAGTTGTTGTGCGTCATTGTGAGGTAATTAGGGGTCTCTGAAAAATCTCCCTCAACCCTTCCCTGCCTACAAAGCTTTATTTATTCTGATGAGGAGTTTCTTATCTCCGTAATTGCACTGTATAGCTATCGTGGTGTTAAGCTTTATAATGTTGCTCAACGCACTTCCATTCCACCCACTCTCTTGTCTCTTTCAAATCCATTTTTAGACAAAAGCTTCACATCTTTAAGCTAACACCAACATCACAGAATAAAGCAGCCTTAGAAAGACACTAACATGGCAAGAAATTCAAAGCAAGAACTTTAGATGAATTTTTCTCTTCAAGAAAATTGCTGTATCAGAGGCCTTTTATAATCACTGACATATCATTTTATAATAATAATTAATGGGTTTTGGGTACATTTTCAAATTATTATTATTTAAGTCATTTTTTAAGAGTTAATGTTGATTTCTACATATACATTTTTAAAATAAAAAACTGCATCTGTTAACATTGAGATACTAACAAACAATAACATTAACTAAACATTATTTTTGTAATCAAGGTTCATAAATGCTGTAAAAATATTTATGATAATAATGAATGTTATATATCTGTATGTGGTGAGTATTGCATATATTATACATACTTGTTATATTAATGTGCTTGTTAAATTACGCCATATGCTCTCATTGCCAAATGCAAAACAATTAGTTCATGCGTTCATGACATCAAGGCTAGATTGTTGTAATGATCTACTGGGTGATTGCCCTGCACGCTTTATAAACAAACTTCAGATAGTTCAAATCGCAGTAGCTCGAGTTCTTTCCAGAACCAGGAAGTATGACCATATTAGCCTGGTTCTGTCAACCCTGCATTGGCTGCCTATTAAACATCATATAAATGTTAAAATATTGCTGATTACTTACAAAGCACTAAATGGTTTAGCTCCGCAGTACTTTGAGCGAGCTCTTAATGCATTATAGTCCTTCAAGTCTGAGCCCGATCTCATGAAAGTTAGTATCTATGGCACGAATGTCATTTCTCGTGGCATTTATACGCCAAAAACAGTTTTTGCGTGTATATGGAACGCGATTTCGCATACATATGATATGCACTTTTTGGCGTATAATATGCACGAACTCCCCACCCCCTCCCCCTAAACCTAACCCAGGGTTTTTTAGTGCGTACCATATACACGCAAAAACCATTTTTGGCGTATAAATGCCACGAGAAATGACACTCGTGGTATAGATATGCATCTTCATGAGACTGTGTTTAGCACCAAAACTCAGGAACAATCTTCCTAACATTGTCCGGGAAGCAGACACACTCTGTCAGTCCATGTACTTGGTACATCATTAGTTTACGCTAATATTAGTTTCTCTGTTTATCCCGAGGGACCCTCTTTGGTGGACCTGTGCCTGGACCCATCCGACTCATCCTTAAGTGCCGGCCTCATCGAACACGAACAGCCATCGGCACTGATCCTCAACATCTCGTCTCCAAACCGGCGTGATTTACTTCGACTTCCAAACAGATGGATATGGACAAATACTCTTAATGTTTTCATCTAATTTGTTTTGTAATGCTACCCAATTCACACTGATTCTTTGTTGGCCAAAGGAGAACTGGCCCCCGACTGAGCCTGGGTTCTCCCAAGGTTTTTTTCTCCATCCAGTCATCTGATGAAGTTTTGGTTCCTTGCCACTATTGCCTTGGCTTTTGGCTTGCTTAATTGTGGACATTTAATATTCAACAATATTATTGATCTGTATTGTATTATTTTAATGTTATCACTGTGAAGCTGCTTTGATACAATCTGTATTGTAAAAAGTGATATATAAATAAAAGTGACTTGACTTGACTATACAAACATATAAGCTTTCCTCACATTATGACAACATATGTCTGTCTTGTAGTCTGCTGTGTATTTGTAACATTCTCAATAAATGAACATTTGAAGTAAAAGGCTAAGAGTACAGTTTAATGTTTTATGTTTTCAGTCCACAAGATTTTCTGTCAGACAGAACCAGTGAGCCTTAATGGTCTCTTCTGAAAGCGAAGTTCCTGTCATTTCCACTGCAGCAGCCAAGAAGAAATACAGGACAGGTTTGAGAGGCTCGTCAGAGAGGGAAGATGACCTGTAAGATACAAAGAGGACAGAATGACGAGTGTCAGCCGAGCAGCTTTAGATCGATTGCACATCTCTCTGGAAGTTCATTAACCCATCACAAGTGTCGCACAAAGCAACATGTCCTTGCTGACAGTAAATTGAGTTTCCATCATCCATTGAGCATTCATTTGAAAAACAAGCGCTTCTTCATTTTGCCAGCCTCCTCCACCAGCTCCACGTAATTACACAGCATAAATAATTAAAGAAGTGAGCAGCTGATTATTGTAGACTCAGTGACTCACTCAGTCTCTCACTTCTGCTTCCTTCCAATGAGGACTGGCAAAGCCTTTGGAAGAGACGAGCATACAGCGGTGTTGTTATCTTCCCTGCTGGAATGTCTCGCTTCGTATATTTGGAATTTCCTAATTATACGTTTTAATGAATTCTGAGACAGATATCAGATCTCAGCTGTATTTGCCTTTCCACTCTTTTAATATCATTTTGGTTATTGAGAAAAATTTAAATGAACATTTGGATGACTTTTCTAACCCAAATCTCATTTAATTATTTGCTTATAAAGGAGGATGTAAAACATTTTTAATGAGCATTTTAGACATTATGAATCTGATCGAGTAAAGGGGACTATATAGGCCTACTGTATATTCAATAATATAAGTAATTGTAAACTTGGTGTTGATAATTCCTAAACAAACAATGCCATCTAGTGTTCAATGGAAATAACATGATTACACAATTAAAAAAACAATAGTTTTTGATATCATGATGAGGACAGACTACTTCGTTATTTATTCTTGAATTAAGTAATAAGGGGAACATTTTGAAGAATGTGAATAGCATCACAATGTCATGTTACAGCAAGCAGCCTACAAAATGTTCAATTATAACACACTCACATGCTCTTAATGTCACCACAAAATCGAAATTGCCTAACATTGTAGTATTTGTTATAAATGATATCCCTGAACAAATTATTTAATTTTTTTTGTGTGCCCTATAGAAGTCTTTAATCAAATTAACCCACTCAAAAAAAAGTAGGCTACAAAAGCTGTCACTGGGGCTGTACCTTTTCAAAATGTACACTTTTGTACCTAAAGGGTGCATATTGGTACCTTAATGGTACATATTAGCACCTAAAATGTACCATTAAGTTACCAATATGCACCCTCTTCTCTCTCTTCTAAAGTTTAAAGTTTACAAAAAAGAGTAAACAACACAGTGGCTCAATATGCAATACAATAATATGCTTGCAGTATGTATTCACCTTACATGCACTTAACTAGCACCTGTAATTTTATGGCTTTGAACAGAATGGTTGGACAGAATAACTCTTTCACTGTCAGAGATATAAATGACGAATCCTCACTTAATGCAGGTGATCACATCTGTAGCTGTAGTGAAAAGCTGTATAACAAGGACAAAAATATGGCTTCAAAAGGAAGAAAGGGTCAGCCAGGTTGATACAGAGAGCACACTTTCTCCTACTGCCAATCATCTCATAATACAAAAGTGAAATACTTTGAAAACTTTCATTCCATTTCATTCCACATGTCAGAGAAACTGTCTAAAAAAGATCAAATGCAGGTGCTACTGAGGTGGACAGGTCTTCACGCATCTGTCACAGCAGGACTCAGATGAGCCAAACACCTCAGAAACCAAATTACCGCTCTGATCTTCATATTCAACCCATATCTCTGCCAGAATATTCTTTAGTTATCAGTTGCAAAGTGTTTTAATGTTCAATACTGTGTTGTTGAAAGTTTATTTGATTGTCTTTTAATGTAATTTTTTATTTTATATATTTGTTTTTATTATTTACAGATTGGCATCTTCCATCACAGTTTTTACTGTATATTACAGTTTTTCTCAATTGCTAAGACACATTTCTTGAAAGCTGCTCTCCTTTTCTCTAAACTGTGAACACAAAATACCCAATTTTTAAGCTAAATTCACAAAACCTCAGACTCTTCTAGGAAAACCAAACTTTCACCTCTAAAACAGTTCAATCTGTGCTCAAAACTGAACTATGTTGTCAAATCGCTCCTCGAGTCAATCTAAAATTAAAAACACTACTGAACAGTCACTAAACACTACGTAGAAAAATAGAAAACACAATGCTCAGGACATGAAGCAGGAGAAATAAATGTTTATTGTTCACTGTAGGCTAAATTCATGTTGCAAAAACACTGTGCATTTCTGATTTGTACAAAAAGACAAATCAGAAATCTTGTGCATTTCACAGCACTTGTAAAAACAAACAGAAATCGTATGCGTTTGCCACTTGTGTACAGTAAGCCCATGTAAAAATAAAGTACAAAAATGTACATTGAATAGATTAGGCCTACAAACAGTTAGACCAGCCCTATTACAATATTTACTTACAGTATACTGTGGTACAGTATAGTATGTCTTACAGTAATTGATATCAACATTTACATCGTGTAATAATCTAAAAAAGGTAATTACCTGTTATCTTCTCTAAATCTTTGGATTATGGTGGACACAGTGAATCTGATGTTTGGTTGTACACTGAGTCCAGCCTCCCTCATGCTCATATGGACAAGAACATGGTCAATCATAGTAGCTCTGATTTCACAGCCCATTCTCATCATTTCAATTCGTCATATAACTGACGTTTTGGGAACGTCTTTTGACCATTCGTCAATATACGACTATTCAGGGCCCCCTAAATGTCGGATAGATGACGTTATGGGATCCTAACTCTACCCCATACCTAACCCTAAACCCAACTCACCTAACTGACGTTAAAGGTAAAAGCGTCAGTTGTATGACGACCCGGGATCGTCATCCACCGACGTTTAAAGGGGCCCTAAATAGTCGTATATTGACGAATGGTCAAAAGACGTCCCAAAACGTCATAGTTATATGACGAATTGGGATGAGACTGTGTTGATTTTGACCATGCTTCAATATCTCGACGGCAAGCCCTCAGATCGCGTCTACCCTTACCCTACCCGCAACGCATTCTCACCCCAAGGCGTCACCTTTTGACCATGCTTCAATGTTTGATGCTTTCAGGCGCCCAATTTTGAGTTGTTGTGTTCAAGTGGTGACAACTGTGCTTTATTGTGTTTGAATTTTGTAACACAGTCTCATCAGTTGTATGACGTCTTTGACGATACGTCAATATCCGCCTTTTTAGGGTACCCTCAGAACGTCGGTTATTTGACGATCCTGGGACGCCATACAACTGACGCTTTACTCGTCAGTTAGGTGACAGGGTAGGTTTAGGGGTAGGTTTAGGTCTGGGTAGAGTTAGGATCCGATAATGTCATCTAACCGATGTTTAAGGGTACCCTGAAAAAGGGCGGATATTGACGTATGATCAAAAGACGTCCCAAGACATCAGTTATATGACATATTGGGATGAGACTGACTTTTATCACCTGTGCTCACTATTATGCAGCACGGGTGCATCACAATGAAAATGTGTTGGCAAGTTGTGTCTAAACAGGTGAAAAGTGCTTATTGTTTTGCCAAGAGAGTGATCGATTCAATCAGTGGGTTCAGTCAACTGAACATTTGGTTCAGAGTTTAGTGTTTTAGCAATTGAAAAAAAAACTGTAATATTTGGCATTGTGTTTAAAGCAATCACACCAGTAACTATATGCTGAACTTACACAATATATATGGATTATGTAACAATATTAATATTTATTCTGTGAAGAGGATTGGGTTTAAAGGGATAGTTCACTTTGAAATGAATTTTTGGTATGTTTTAGCTTACCTCAAGGGCATCCAAGATGTAGTCTTTGTTTCCACTGTATTTTCAATTTTGACATTTTTAGGTCAAACCGTTCGTCTGTCAGTCATATAATGGAGGTATATGGGGTCCAAAGAGCATGCACAGAGAAGTCCAGATTAAACATGATTTACTGACTCGTAAATGTAAGTACACATTGATGGCCTAAGACATGAACTGAGCGGTTATCAATGTGTATCAATGCAACGAGCGCAAACAGAAGCGCCCTCGCCCTCAGAGTACTTGGGACGTGACTGTGATTAGAAGAGGTGAAAACGATATAAATACTGAACGTTTTCCCACACAAACTGCTCATTTCGTGTCTCAGGCCATCAATGTGTACTTACATTTACGAGTCATTAAATCATGTTTAACTTTGGACTTCTCTGTGCATGCTCTTTGGACCCCATTTACCTGCATCATATGACTGACAGACAACAAACGGTTTGATCTAAAAATATCAAAATTGAAAACGCTGTGGAAACAAAGACACCTACATCTTGGATGCCCTTGAGGTAAGCTAAAACATATCAAAAATTTATTTCAAAGTGAACTATCCCATTAAAATGTAGTTAGCTGAATAGTTAGTTCCCACTCACCATTTACATAATAAAAACAAAACAAAAACATTTAATTAGTATTTTCTCAATAAAGAATAGAGCAGGCAGAATAGAACTTGGGGCAAATGAGAACTGCTTTATTTACAAGATATTCATTAAGAACTTTCTCACTTTCGTGTGATTTTCATTAAACTGTTGTGTTATTACGTCTTCCTTTTTTAGCTGATGCAATGTATAATACATGTTGGCTTCTATGTGGCAACAAGACACATCTGAGGAATCAAAGAATGTACTTTTGAGTCATTTGCATGTTGTATAAAACAGCCCGTGGTTACCTAAGAAAATGTGCAGTGAAATATTGATGTTGAGGTCTGGTAATTATCCCTTTCCAGCTCACAGGTAGTTTAGTGATATTACAGACATATTTTCCAACACTAAAGCTCCTGTCATAATAAAAGTGATGAAAAATATATTTGGATTCTTCTAGAACACACAAGACATGCCTCTCGAAAGGCATTAAACTGTATCACTCGGACCATTTAATCAGTTTGCCAGAAATGTTATGAGCCATAAACATGCTGAAAACAAATAATCACCCAGTCATTATGGGTTCATTTAAATATTGTAATTAGCATGTCAGATTAAATCAAATAGCAAGTCTGGCTGTTTATGTTGCCTTATACAATCAAACTGTAAATGAATAAAATCCAATTTCCAAATAAGATAAACATATTAGTACATAACAACCAGCTTTTTTTCAACATGTGCCCTGAATTAATATTAATTTCTGTTATTGTTTAGTAACTTAAACATGTATTATTTAAATACATTAAAGTCCTGAAAAAAATCCTTCACCCGCAGGAAAACTGAGGTACAAAACAACACACTGCAAGTTGTGTTTATTACAATATAATATTCAGTGAAACATTGGAACAATGAATAATTCAGTGGTTTGGCCTCATGACTAACAGGTTAAACATATTTATTTAGGGGTCAATGAAAGTGCCAGAGTGCATGTGTATAACACAGGACAGCTAAATAATGCACCACTGAATCTCAAGGGGACACTAAACTGACCGATTTCAAGGAATGGACCAGAAAGTTGCACTTTTAACCACCAATGTATCGACTGTGCTCTTTCTCAGGGGAAACATTCACACTGCAGTCTTGTTATAGAGCCTCATATAAGTCATACAGCTAAATGCAAGAATGTAATGTGTAAATCGTGACAGCAGCAGCTCATGATCTTTCATCGGGTTCACATCCATTTCACATCTCTTTACATCCTATTTCACAGGTGCTCTGGGTCGTCGTTCATAAGAACCGCAGGATGTTTTCCATTCACTGTTGAATTGCGCTCTTAATTGTGATAGGCATCAGAGCAGAAAACATATTTTGTGTATTTCAGCAGGAATAGTATTTTAAAAGGAGAGTCAGATTGTACCATCTTACTCTATATCTGGCAAGTGACACAAGTCTAATCACAATATGCTTTTTATCATCCCTCAGGAGGACGCCATTCTTAGATCAATGGGAACAGGGCATAGATCACACAGACAACTTTACTGGGTTTTAGCCCTGATTGACTGTAATCAGGAGAGACTAAACCCAAACATAATGGCCTGGATGCCCTCATGAACTGAGATTCTGTGGATGCTGCATTGTTTTATTGTCTTGGCAGAAAGCATTCAGGAATAACATCGCTGTTGTTCCTGTAAAGGCAATGAAACTGCAGGATCTTTAAGTTAATTTTCTAGTTCATTGACTTTAAACATCTGATGTGCATGGCCAATGATTCACATTTTGCAATTTTGAACTTTATACTTCTCATTTTCTGTAGACTAAATTATTGCTTATTTCTATAAATCGATTTGTGATGGGCGTTGGATATTCCAATCAAGGTCACAGTGAGAATATGAATTATTGCCCATAATACATTTGTGTGTATTTGTGGAAAGAAGAAATGGAAGTACATTCTTGTCTTAGGCAAGTATTATACAGGTGAAACTAAAAAAAAATATATATAATTCAGTAATTTAACTTAAAAGGTGAAACTAATATAATATACCCATTGCAACGTGAGATATTGTATTTCAAGCCTTTATTTGCTATAATTTTGATAATTATGGCTTATCGCTTGTGAAAACCCCAAACACAAAATTAGAATATTGTGAAACGTTTTCATAAGCTGTAAGACATCATACATGATAATCATCAAAATTATAACAATTATAATAACTTAATGCTTGAATATCTCACTTTGCATAATAATTCTATTTAATATATTTGTTTCACCTTTTAAGTTCAATTACTGAAATAAATGAACTTTTGCACAATATTTTTCACTGTAAAAAATTGTTGGTTTAACTTAAAAAAGTAAGTAACCTGGTTGCCTTTAAATTTTTAGTTCATTGAAATGGAAAAAAATTGAGTTAATACAATGAAGGAGATTGATTTAATAAACAGAAACTCAAAATATTATGTTATCTGAACCACATTTATTATTTAAGTTGATTTGACAAAAGAAAAAATGTTGTGATACAAATTATGAAAACACATTTCTTTTCGTTTTTCTTTTTTTACAGTGATACAGATATACACCAAGTCATTGTAACTGGGTGGCCAAAGTTTCTGGTGCTTTATAGTATTTTATTGTTATTGATTTTTTTAATCAGGCTATACTTGTTTGTGATGTAATTGTATAAGGTTTCAGTACACAGTCACTTAACCACCAATTTTAATGTGTGTGAAGACAAAGAATCAAAAATCACTACCAGTACCATTCATTTTAATCCATTTTTTTACTTGACAGATTCTTCATTTTGAACATTTTCTGGAAATGTATAAGTGTAAAGATAAGTTATGCAATTTACAACTTTTTCAAAAATAATTGATACAAGATTCAACTCATTTTTAAGTCAGTTTAATGTAATTTAAGATGACTAAACATTGCAACTTTGATTGTACTTGAGACCGTAACTTTTTAAATTTCAGAATTGAAACTAGTCTAATTTACTTTATTAGACTAGGGTGTATTAAAAACTGCATAATTCATGAAGACAATAAGATGTGCTGCTGAAGTACAAATAATGTTTATTGATGACACAAGACAACCATTGATTCAAACACCATGACTAAAAAATGTAAATAAATAAACATAAAACCCATGCTGTTTTGTTACATTCTGCATTTTGATGAATACTTGTTTTCATGGACATTGTACTGATTGTTTCAGAAAACAGATTTCCACTCTGCGTCTTTCAGGTCATCGTTTGTGCATGACATTATGCATCAAGAAAAAATGATGGATTTGCTTATTTTTAATGATTCAGATGCATTTCAGAAGAAATGAGTTACAGTTGGATCCTCTGACACATTCACACAATTTCCCAAAGCGTGGACCAAGTCTCATGGCGCAGCGGGACCCCACAGCACACTAGAAAGAATTTCATGATCAGATGTGAAGACCATCATTTGAAGTAAATGACTTATGAGGGAACAAAAGGTGACAAAGAAATGGAGCAATATTTACCTGTGCAATGGCGCGTTTTTCGGAAGTTGGTAAACTGGTCTTATATCTCCCCAAAAGTGCAGTCATAGCCTCAACCTAGGCAAAAAAAAAAAAAAAAAAAACTACAACTGAGTAGTCTATTTTTTTTTTCATTTGAGATATAATGAAAATAATTATACTTTTTATTCCAGTCAGATAAATATACAGTGTCTAAATATACAGTTTTGTGTAAACACAAACAATTTTAACACTTCACCATTCAGTTAGCCTGTTCAGTTTTTGGTTCACAATTGGCCACATATGTCAAAAGATATCACTTAACAAAGAAATTTCTCGAATACTCACTAATTCGTTCTCCGGTTCATGCTGGGACAGTTGTGAGTCCTCCGAGGCCAGTTCTTGTGAAGTTTGTCCAGAGCACATGACGGTAAAGAGGCCGACTATGATCAGTCCGGACAGTATCTCTGAGCTCGTCATGTCCAGACTCCTGTTACTGTCCGGGTCACAGGATACTGAGGTGTGGAGATGCGGGTCACTTAGTAAACACCGTCTGTTAGTGTTTTAACAGTTCACTGGCTGCTTTATAAACTGATTTGCCCCGCCCTGACTTATATATCGTGTCAGCTATTGGGCAAAGGATAGCCTTTATTTATTTTGCTAACGCGGAGATTGGAGCACAAACATGCGGTTTATTGCATGTTCAGTCGGCAATTCTCCTTCCTGCTGTCGTTTATCAATGCAGGCATACTGCAGCTGTAGAAACATGAATAGAATAGAACAGAATAGAATAGAATAGAACAGAACAAAATAGGCCTAGAATAGATTTAGAATAGAATAGAATAGAATAGAACAGCCTTATTATTGTTTCATAATTATTTCTGCCGTTTAAGTATGAGCTCATATTACAGTTTTTATGAATTGCTACAATATTAAATCCCATTCAAATTCAAATTAGCTTTATTTGCATGAATGTGTAAAATAGCACAATATTGCCAAAGCAATAGACATATACAAACATAGGCTATAGATAGGCTAAATACAAATGAACAGTAATAATAAGAAGAAAATAATTTAAAAAAACAATCAAAATAATTATTATTTTCTGAACCACATTAAATTTTTTTCCAATTGCTAACACAATAAAATGACACGCACAGCATAATTGTTTTAACGGACACACAGAGAGCAAAACTTCTTCTCAAGTTTCCAAAAGTCTAAACACATTTCTGCTTTACACTCATTTTGCGTTTCAAAATGCCACTTTTTAAATGCACTGAACACAGTTTTCTGCATAAGACACAACAATCTGACATAAAGTCACATGTTTGCACATTTCAAAACACTACCATTCAAAATGACACTACATGAGCTAATTGGCCGATTACATGTGCCACCTGGCCAAACACCTCAATGGTTAATTGTTTATACTTCAATCAGGATGTAAGCACTGTAAAAACTATAAAACTATAAAAATAATTTTTCTTGCCACTTTTTTTTTACTGTAATATATTTTCTGGAAGTTTCTTTTTCAGTTTACTGTTTTTTGTAAGTTATTTTTTTCAGTCCCATGTAAATATTTCTGCTGAGCATATGTTGCATTGATTTGTTTACTGTAGTGAAAAAATATCTGCAAATATACTTAAATACATCTGTGTGTATCTGCAAATATTTCTGTGCATGTGAACAATCTGATACATATTTTAGTATTATGGCAAATCATACTAAAGATAGGAGTGATTTTCATTATGCCCAAAAGTGTGTAGTTGTTTAGGCAAAAATCTGGTAATATAAATGAAGTGTGTGCCATTTCATGCACAATTGCATTGCTTCATTTTGCAGGATATATGAGGTATTTTGCAGTTTGGGTGTGGGGTTTTGTGAATTGTGTTAAGTATTTTGATAAAACCAGACTAGTTTGCAAAATTGTGTGTTAGCAATTGGAAAAAAACTGTAATAGCCTATAGCCAATTTATTGAATAAGACACCATTTGCAAATCTCAAACACTCTTTTTTGTGTGCAAAATTTTAAACACATTCTGCACTGTGAAGCGCTAGTGTTTTTAAAATGCTAAAATTGTTCAGTTTTTTTTTCTAATGATGTGACCAAACCAACTAACACAAGTCAGTTCAGGAGTGCCAAAATTGACTTACTTAAAAATGTTGCAGCTGAATGTTGATACAACAATGGATGGAAACAATATAAAAGGGAGATGAGAAAGAGTAGCTGTGTGTAAGAGATGGAGGACAAGGAGGAAGAGGATGAGGAAGAGCAAGGTGTGGTGGAGAATTTTGTCAAGGCTGTATCTGTCTTTGGGGGTTTTCCCTTTGCTTGCTTCTCCAGCTGAACCCATCATGAAGACATGCTGAAGCAGAATAACATTTCTCTCACTGACTGTGATTTCCTATATTCCTCTGGGTTTACGACTCAGATTTTCATAGGCTATAGTTTTTTACTACCTTTTTGGCTTTTTGCAGTTCCATCACTTTATTTTCACAGTATGCAAGTGCAGAATATAGGCCTACAGACATTCGATAGGCCTACTATACAATATTCAGTACAATACTTGCAGTGCATACAGAATACAATTTATTCACCTTACTAATGTAAGTTGTCATTACTATTTTACATAATTGCAAAATTTGTTATACTGTTTTGTTGTAAATGCATGCTTTAGATTCTGTGTTCTCTATTTTTTTATGTAGCTAATGTCTAACAAATGATCTACTAGCCACTGTCTCCCCTACATTTTTAGATAGGTGGGTACATTTTTTACAATAACCCCAATTTCACATTGAATTACCCCAATTTAAAAAAACGGTGGAGTGTCAAATGTGTGATGGTTTCGCTTGGGCCCCTGCTGGAGAATCACTGGCGGCAGACGATGACCAGTGTGGCCTGTAGAGGGCGTTGCAGTCACGGTTAAAAGTTTTGATGTGATTTTCTTGAAATGGGTGTTTCCTGAAACGCATACTTCAGGATTTAGGAAGGAACACGCCCATGACATCAGTGGGTTTTCAAAGAAAAAAAGTCGCAGAAACTGTGAAGCGAAGTAGAAGGGGCCAGAGGTGCCTTCTCAAGATCTAAATATAAATCCTAAAGGACACAGAACTGCATTGAGAACTCAGAAGGAAATAGGACTTACTTTTTGAGAAAACATGTCAACTTCTGAAGAGACAGACGGTGTCCCAACCGAGATATGGGTGTAAGTAATAGGCTGTTAATACGTTTTCTTTTGGCGTTCTGAAACATGTTGCTCAGTGTGTTACGAGAAAACTTTTCATTTTCATTTTATACAAATGCTTTAATTCAAAGAAAGTGACGTTCAATTGCTTTCCATGCTTTTAATACAGTTGCTCGTGTTTTTAATGCTCAAGTTTGCATCGGCATGGTTAACCAACTTCCGCATTATATTACTGTATGTGCTGGGGCGAACCGAGCGGGATCACATGGACAGCGTTTTTGAGCAACCAAACATGTTGTTTTTAATGTGATTTTACACATATCATCGACATTTAGTTCTTTATGCTGAGAGAACCGCAGTACTAATCAAGAAATATAAACTGAACATGAAATATCTGCGCACGGCGTAGTGCATACTACTCTGCATACCTTTGATATAGTCAAGACCGTTTGAAAAGCAGTTTTAAGTTGTCAGTGGTTTGGATCTTAGCCCTTAAGGAAGCATTATCTCATTAATGAGTCTTTATTATAAGCAACTAATTAAACAAAAACTAAAACGAATTAACAAAAACGCACCAGTAAAGGTCGGACGTCACTACCAGTGACTCAAAGTATCGCGCGCTGCTATTTCCACCCTGTCTATGGGTTAAACCAGAGCCATATAGAGATAGAGCAAACTGTCTAATTATGGCGTTACTTTGCTGCCGCGAAGTCGGTTAACTGTTTCTGGTACTAATACAGTTTCAATGGTATGTTTTACTAGCTGACATCTCCGCAAAATCGCTCACTTTTTCTAAGATTGAAATATACAGTATCTTTAATGTTGTGATTCACCTCACCTGAATCTTTTGAATCAATTTAAATGATTCTCTCACTGATTCGTTCAGTGGGGCTTTATGGCGGTGGGTTATGAGCGATTCATCGAATCATTCACTCGTCTATTCGATTAAAAAAAAAATGGTTGACTGTAACAATTTTAAATAAAAAAGTTAAAAAAGTTAGGCCTATAGTAAATCAACCAATTTGGTGTTTAACCCTGGTTTCACAGACACGGTTCATAGTCTCAGACTAAAATGTATGTTTGAGCTGTTTTAACTGAAAACAGTTTGCACTGACAAGTCTTAAAATATGTCAGTGGCATTGTTTTGTAACAAGAAAGTAATGTTTTATTTTTCTTTCTATGGCACGTCTTCAAAGGCTACTTAAATGCCCAACTAACTAGGCCTAATCCTAGTTTAGCTAAGGCCCCGTTTACACAATGGGAAAACGCAGATACTTTCTCTGCGTTTTTGCCCTCTCATTTACACGAAACGCCGCTTTTATCACTGAAAACGATTATTTCTAAAAACTCCGGGCAAAGTGGAGATTTTTGAAAACGCCGGATATTTGTTGTCTAAGGCCACGTTTACACAAAGCCGGGATATTTAGCAAAACGAATATTTTCCCCTCTCCGCTTTCAAAAATAACATCGTTTACACCCCCGCATAAATACGCCGTCGAGCGCCATCATAACTATGCTAAACCTAAGGCGGCAGTGTAGGGGTTAAAGATAAAGCCATGCAAGCCAATCAGAATCCTGGAATCGACAAGAGAGAACCTAAAACGCCGTTTCTCCCAGTTTACACGACAACAAATATCTGGCGTTTTCAAAAATCTCCACTTTGCCCTGAGTTTTTAGAAATAATCGTTTTCAGTGATAAAAACGGCGTTTTCAGTGTAAATGAGACGGCAAAGAAATATCTGCGTTTTCCCATTCGTGTAAACGGGGCCTAAGTCCTGTCTGTGAAACCTGTTAGGTGATATACATGGTGACTCTCTTCCTGAATGGTCATTGGTCTTCAGTAACTTTTAAACATTCGGAATTATTAGGTGTGGTGAGGTAGGTAGGGTAATGTAACAGTTTAAAAGAGGCTTGAGGTTTCTGAACAACAATTATTTGGTGGTTGAATCATGCCATTTTATTATCTTATAGACTTTTTTATCTTTATGCAATGGAAAATAGCCTTTAATAGTCTTGTTCTTGGAAAACCTTTTAGAGCAGTGCCTAAAATAGTCAGTGAAGAATGTAATGAGTGGCATAGTACCTTAAGATTACCTCGTCAGATCTGTTCACGTCTGAACATGCAAACATTTTGAATTGGGTTTTCTTTGCAGTTTGTTGGAGGGTAAAGGATTGTTTTGAGGTTTAATAATTCAAATCTGAGACTGCAATACTGTTATGGTTCACTCACTGTCATTTAAAGTTTAATATTCACAATTTAGGATCTACTCACTCTGACTGCTAGGGATGTGAATCCCTCAGATGAAAGCTGTTTTCCGAGGTAGAGCCTTGCAGCCTGATTTATTCCCTTAATGTTTATTTTCCAACAGAGGTTTGTCTTACAAATGCATCTAATGAATCAAATTGGTCCAAAGTGGGTCATAACAGTTCAGAACATTTTGCATGTTCCTGTACGAATTTAGAGACTGAAAGTAGAAGCTTTTCAAATCTCAGGCCATATTTGATTTTAGACAGGAATAAAAAAGTAGGGATAGAAGTACAGTGTGTTCAATGGATTGTACTGTTGTGTTTAACAATATGCCTATTGTTCATCTTTCCAGAGAAGCACTTTCAGTTGACAACAACCAAATGAAACTGTTTTGAAAGTTGTGTGTTTTGAAAATTACATGATAGACTGTAAGTCAGTCCCTTACAGTGTCATTTTCATTCGCATAAAATTCAGTATGGTGTCTGTCCTGACTAAGGTCTTTACAGACAAATGTGTATTTCCAAAGTTTCCTTCTTATTTCTCCTGTCTGAAGTATGTGTGGCCATTAATAATTCGATTTATCTTCTTAGTGCACATGACATTAAACCCTATTAAATTATTTCAAACTGCTGAAACCGTTTGGTTAGAATGGAGCAGTTTATATGTTATTCTAACCATTTGAGGGTGACTGTATTTAAGATTTTATGTACAGTATGTGAGAAATATATCTACTGTTCTCTTTTTGAACAATATATTTTAAAATGTGAATTTTCAACATCATTACTCCAGTCTTCAGTCTCACGTGATCCTTCAGAAATCATTCTATTAGGCTGATTTGCTGCTTAAGAAACATTTCTTCTTTCAAAAGAATAAATAAATCTCACTGACCCCAAACTTTTTGAACAGTACTACGAGTAAGTGTGTGTGTCATTCTCATGTTTCGTATGTTTCCCCCTCATTTTAGCTGTCCTGGATGGTGTGGAGCGGCTCACTGCCGAGGAGATGGATGAGCGGCGTCAGCAGAACATGGCCTATGAATACCTGTGCCACTTGGAGGAGGCTAAACGGTAAGAGTTCAAATCTCCATTTCAGCCCCTCGGCAGTTGTGCCACTTCATGACGGTTAACAGATACGTTAAAATAGCAGCTTAGCTTTCAGTTGGTGTTTTTTAATGTCCCTGGGATGAATACTTGTCACATGATTTTGGGTTTCTATTTGCATGTCCCAGCAAGACCTAGCTACAGTGAATTTCTAAATAACACTCCATGAAGAGATGCCCCCAAAAAAAAAGTGATTGCCATTGTTTTATCACCCACATGCCATTCATTCCAAACCTGCAAAATCTTTTTTTCTGTGGAACAATTGAAAAAGATTTAATGCATGGTTCAGCTGTTTTTGTTCACACAGTGAAAGCATTTTATGTACAAAAATAAGTTGAAACATTCTTAAAAGTATCATCTTTTTTGTAATGCAAATGGAAGGTTCGAACCAGGTTTGCAATGACATAAGGGTGAGCAAAATCAGGACAGAATTAGCATTAGGTGAATTGTCCTTTAAATTTAAACTGGTTTGGAGTGTGTGGAAAGTGAGATCTGAGTGCATAATGCTCTGTTGAAAAGTTTGGGGTTGGATTTTCATCATCATTACTCCAGTCTTCAGTGTCACATGATCCTTCAGAAATCATTCTAATATGCTGATTTGTAGCTCAAGAAACATTTTCTCAAGAAACAAGAATTATTATCGATGTTAAATCGATATAAACAGCAGATGTGCAGCTATATTTATTTGTAAACCATGATAACTTTTTTTCCCATGATTTTTGATGAATGGAAAGTTCAAAAGGGCAGCATTTATTTGAATTGGAAATCTTTTGTAATTAATGTGCTTTACTGCCAATTAGTTTTGCCAAACCTAATAAGTCCTTGCTGAATAAAAGTTAATTTTTTAATTAAAAAAACAACCTATTTCTTACTTACGTTAACCTTTTGAATGTTTGGGCAGATTTGTACATTTTCATTGGTAAATTTGAAGTGGTAGTGCTTGCCTCAGTGTGTTTCTGTGTAGTTGCTAATGTGCAGCATGTTGCTGTGTGGTTAAGCCTTCTAGATTATTTCTTGGTCCAGTTAGGTGGTTTGGATAAGAAATGGCTCACCTCCATTAAACCACACATTTTCGAGGTAGTACAAAAGCTGTGTGATGAGTTACATGCCAAAGTAGAAGTTTATTTAAGTCTCTAATCAGCTGTATCTATATTTTTGGGATCTGGTGGAGATGGCCTGTCAGTGCATATTACATACACAAAGACACATCAGTGGTGCAACAGGAAGTGAGTCAGTCCCTGTTGATTTCAGTATCTCACTTTGTAACTGTGGCAACATGAGGTTGTCATCAGAGACTGGTTCCGGTGTTTGAGGGAATGAGTGCGTGACATAGTGGGAGTGAAAGAAACTCCACTGTATACATACATAAGTGGGCAGATAAGGTCAATAGAGTCAAAGTCATTTATACTGCTACCCTTTTCAGGTGTCCTCATTTGTCCTGCTGTGGCATCCAAAATTTACAGTGCGCCGCCCTCCACTAAATCAACTAAAACTCCAAATTGCTGCTATTCTTGACGTCATCCATCAGGCTTTTGCCTGGAGGACGAGAGAAAGTTTCTTTCTCAGACCTTGTTGAGCAGACCGTATTTGCCCTCGGGCTTGATCTCTGGAATTTTTGGAGTTTGCAGCGAGTGTGACGTACGGCGATCTGCGGTATGATGAGAATTTTGCAGGTTTACATGCAGTGTCTGAAAGTAAAAGCTTGTGAATTTGTGTTCGCTTTTTAGAATACTGCTGTGCTGATATTTCCAAACGAACTTTTATCTTTGGTTTATTTCCATACCACAGATTACTTTAAGGCATGAAAGGCTGCTCTATATGATGATTTGCTCGAGTTAATCGCATTTGTCTCTGAGCCATGTCATGCAAATTCTGTGCTTTATCCATTCTTATTTCCATCTGTGACTATCTAGGAACCACTGTGCCATTTCTTATTTTGCACTCTTGAGCACTCATTTGGCTCTAAACAGTTCTAGAATAGGTTCTTTGGAATAATAGTGTAACCCTTTTTGGTGTTGAATAGAAAGGACCCTTTTTAAAAGTTTCCATTAAGAACCATGCTTTGAAAGTGCTATAGAACCCTAATGATGTTATAGACCCCTTTTGCGCCGACGTCACAGTTACGTCACAGCGCTAGCTGGAGGTAAAACAAAGTGAAAACTGGAGGCGGCCAATGCAAACCAGCACAGATTCGGCTACATAATAAGGAGCTTAAATTACTTTTATTATTATTAAATGTCATCTTATTGTGTTGTTTGGTGCAAGAATTGATAAATTAATAGGGCCCTATAAAATCCGTTTTATTCTTTCCCAAATTCCATTTTTTTCCGTTTAAATTTTTGCAAATTCCGTTTTTTCCGTTTTAATTTTTGGGAATTCATTTTTTTTACCCTTTACTGTTATTTTAGTTGTAAAAAGAGTGTGCTTTTATTCTGTGATCGCAGAAATTATAGGGCCCTAAATTAATATGCTGTTTCTGGAATTTTTATTTCTCGAAAATATTCACATGATTAAAATCACATCGTAATGTCACTCTTTACATTGTCGTCGTCTCTGCGCTGGCTCGACAGAACTGCGGATCGTACACACAAGTCTTGTACAGGACCATCCAGCGCTTAGTTATAGGCATCTAAAGATTTATATGCCCTCAGTTTCTCTTTCGGATCGGTTTCTCTATAGGGTAGGTGTCGAAGTCAGGCCACTCAACAGAGGTAACAGTTACATCCGGTCAGATCGTCCATGCATTGAGTGAGCGTGTGAAGGCTATGGGTCAGCCAGTCTGGTTCTGTCCGTTAAAAATAACTTTTGGAAATAACAATCACGGTCCTAGACAGTGAGTGACCTTACACATTAAGATAAAGTTGGATTTTCTCCAGTCATTGTTTAAAAACAAGCTAACAATCCTTGCTAACTAGCGTTAGTGAAGCGGCCAGAGCGCTCGTTCTGCCTCCACCTAAGCTCCGCCCACATGAAAACGTCACAATGTTTACCAACTGAAAAGGGGTCTGTAGTTTCTTTTGGTGCTTTCCATTACCAGTACCAGCTCGACTCGGCCTCGGCTCAGACTCGCTTTTCGCTCCGTTTTCCATTGCAGACAGTACCGCCACAAATAGTACCCGGTCGGTCATAGCGACGCCTTTCATTTCTTGTTGCCCCATCAGAGCTCCCGCTTGATCCTCTCTTCGGCAACCAAGCAAAGGAAAGTCTGCATCTCCTCAATTGACCATGGTGTATTCTTCTGAGTTGCTATAATAATAGTTGTGAGTTTAGTGATTATCTCTGGCCAAACTGTTTAAAAAAGCCGGGCATATCATGGAGACTCCATCTGGAGCGTGCAATGATGCAATGAAGCACGAGACTGAGTCGAAGTCGAGCTGGTAATGTGTTAGTGGAAAAAGCGCCATTTGTTCTGTTGACGATGTTTAGCTGATGCCACCTGGATGATGATATCGTCCATCGGCCCAACCCTAGTTCTGCGCTATGTTCTATGTTCCCTATGAACCCTATGTTCTATTCGTAAGGAATCTTGGTCTTTTGAGTAGAGAACTTCTCGGCGCATACAAAAATCCGCGTGCAGTATACCGGAAGTAAAGATGGCGAGACACAGCACAGCATACTTTTGGAGCGAGCTCAGTAACCGTTACCAACATCTAAGCGCAAACAAAGGTGATCGCTATCTGCCCCGAACTATTCATTATCCGTGTACTGCTGTTGTTGTTGTCTTTGGATACAGGAAGAAGAATCAGAAATGACGCTTTTTGCGTCTTAAGGTTGTTCGTACGTCTAGACGCTAACCGCGCGTCGCCATTTACATCGGGATATTGCAATTCCATGTATACAGGAGAAACTCTCTCTGCTCACGCATGTAGACGGGTTATTCCTAATGTTTCAGAAACCCGAATAGTGACCTTAACCCGACCATAACTCGAAAATTACCTGCATGTAAACATGGTCAATGTGGTTCTAAGAGTGAATGATGTCTTTTGGAAATTTAAACAGTATGAGCTCAACAGAAGTAGACCTGCTGCATGAAGGTCAGGGGCACAAGGTCATAACTTTGCATGTAGAGTTGCATGCATTGCCTTGAGGGAGGAGTCAGCCATTTTTGATTACCTAGCTGTTCAGTCAACATTTTCTTGAAATGTTTTTCAAAACAATATGAAGGAGTACATTTCTAAGTATTCGGCAAGATTTGTACCTTCCTTTATCGTTGACACTCTTACAGTATTTGTCATTGACCTTACATCATTACTCAGCTGAAGTGCACAGCATCTTCTCTATAGGAAAACCGCTTTGTTATGATGAGGTCTACTGGCAGCTTGCCGTCTTATTTGGAGTGTTATTCAAACCTCCCATTTTGCCTGCTGTTAATTGTAGGTTTTTTTACTGTAAATGTTGAGAAGAGATTGATGCTTTGGTTGCAAGGAAGGAGAAGTCTAGAGAGAGGATTGTGAGAATGTAACCTGTGGTGTGTAGCCTATGTCTCAACGTAGTTGTATGGTTCACTGCTGCTATTACTGGCATTCATACTGGGATGTGTGAATATTTGGTTCAGCCCTTCATAACTGGTCCTTTCTGAACTACACCCACCCCTGTCATGACTTTGTGAAGGTGTAGGCAATGCCATATTGCTCTGTTATGTTGCATTATTGTTGTAGTAGTATATACATGTTATATCACGTCAGTAAAAAGTAGTTTGTTACATTGCTTTCCTTTTTTTCCTTGAAAAATATTTAGATCTCTTTTATGACTATTAAATGCTGGACCCAAATCCCTACTATTTATGCCCTAGCTATCTAACAGGTTTTATCGATAGTTTCTGTGCCAAGTCAAGTCAATGGAGTCGGACAAAAGCTACAGATAAAACCTGTTGAAAAGCATCTTTGCAGCGATGTTTGTGTGAGCGTATCAGTGAACACCCAGACCACTTCGATGAGTTTGGTCAGTGTTCGGATGTACAAATGAACACAAAATTATTTCATTCATCCGAGCCTCTGAAGAAACATTGGGTTAATTTAATTTTCTCCTGAAATGCATCAACACAACTTCCCAAAGTTTTGGATGGTCCAAACATTCCATCGACGACCGTTTCCTCAACTCGGGGCCAATACAGAGCTGGCCTCTGAACGTCTGAAAATAAATCGAGCTACCCAGCATGTGTAGCCTAATTGTTCAAGTTCAGACAGGTAATCTTTCTCTCAAAATCATTCAATACTGTTTATGCATCAGTAAGTCAAGCCAGTGACTAAGATATCTACTTCACATCGTTTCTTTTAGTAGGATAAAAATAATCTTATTTAAATTGAGAACAAATTATATACAGAAAGCGATCAAAGAACAATCTTCCAACACAGCGTGAGTTTATCTAACCAACTTATGAAAACAATGACGCACGTTCCACTGCACAACGAAGCTGTTACTGTATGTACATCATCGTGTTTGCATTGGTGAAAGCATTAGAGAGAGTGCAGAAACTGAGTTACAATGATAAAATCTTCATTCTCACGATCAACAGACTGTCATCTGCTTGCTCAATGCTCATCACAGCAACACTTTTTGGTGATGGAATAGATTTAACCTGTTAAGGTCGTAAACCCGGTACCGGGGGGATTGCGTTATTAAGAACGTTATTATGATCGCCCTTTAATATTTAAAGGTCCTGATGAAACATTAACAGTCATATGTTATATCATTACAAAGCTTAGACCCTTTACTTTTCACACAAAAACCATCATTTTTTAATTCATTTTACATATTGGATAATTTAAAAGTTTATATTCCTCCACCCGCAACCGAAATACCGTTCAAAAGTAAGTGTGATTATAATTATGAATATTGATAGCATTGGTCAAATTTGATCAACAAAGGCAAGTCATATATCAAACAAAACCTTTCTTCCACATGATTTTTGCTGTATGGTTTATTTAGTTGACATAATACAACAGATCAAATGATTGCATACCTATTCGCGAAGTACATCTTTGATATTTGTAAACAAACTGGGAAACGCGCATTTAGGGCTGTAACGTATACCGGTATGGCGGTTTATCGCGATATTGACATGTACGATTATCATATCGTGCACATTTACTTATCCGCGGTAAAAAAAAAAAATTAAACCAGAATTCACCTGCACTGCCGCATGCAACTTCTTTCAGCTTGACTGCTTACACTCCATACCTGTACAGCGCTGAAAATGTCAGAGACAGAGGCTGCGAATCTCTATCTCCCGCCGAAAAAATAAATAAAATCTGCAGTATGGGAATATTTTGGATATCCGAAAACGATCGTGGTGTTGTCCTTGAAGATGGATATCCAATTTGCAAGATATGTGGACGAAGAGTGGCTGCAAAAGCAGGAAACACGTCGAACATGTTCTCCCATATTCAGGAACACCATCCCTCCGTGAAGATAAAGGTTATTCATAACTTTTATAACTTAAGGCCATATTATTTCTGTCATGCTGAGGGAATCCCGGTCTGTCAAAAAGACGCACACTCGTCCTTTCTGTGTTACAATACAGATATGCCACGTAAAATGCGCGATTTAAAAGATAGATGGATGAATAAATCAAAATATAGCTGCAGTAGCCTAAATCAAATCGCGATGTGCGTGTCTGTGAATATACAACGCAAAAAGACTCGTGTGCAAGCCCCTTCTATATTCAGCGCGTCTCTGTATGAATGAGCAGCGCCGTTTCGTAGATCTAGTACACTCTCAAGTACGCATGACGCACATGGTTTTTAACACTAGAAGTGCCAGAATTCCAAAACTACTAGAACGGCCACAAGCGGTCATTTTGACCGTTAGATTCAAAACAGTGTTTATTTCGTTGTTAAATTATTAAATTATTTTCGTCAACCACATTTTTTCAAAGACGAAAACGAGACGATAATAATAATATTATAATGATAATGATAATAAATAGGCTAATAATAATAATAGGACTTGCAGAACTAGTGAACAGTCCATGCAGCAAAACAAACAGCGCAGGACAGGGCAGCGGAACTCGCAGGATCATCCGACATGAACGGAACATCTGGATCGGCCGTGTCTGATGGAGGAGGAAATGTTAACTTGCACCCAGGAAACGTCGCTTTCACTTTCCACCTCCAATTGTTCCCCTGCATCCGAATCATCACTCGTCAAGTTCTGAAGCATATCCAGGGCATCCTGTAGTCCGGTTTTATTTCTGATCAACAACTAATGTAGAAATTATTATATAGCAAACACCGCTGTGACCGGACGGACCTCTGTTGACAGTTGAGAGAGACCACGATCAACCGCGGATATTTAACAAAAAAATACAGCGAAATTCAGTGCGGTCAATATGACCGTCTATGGCCGAAATAGGTAAATATGTTCATTTTTTTGTTTTGCCTTACGTTTACGTAACTTAATTTATATGAAAAGCATTTTAAATGAAAATACAGACAATTTTAGGAAAAGTCAGGTACCAGCAGGATTTAATTATTTTTTTCAACAAAGTTATTGTAGATATAAAATTCAAAACGGTCAATAACCGTTCTAGTGTTAAAGCTGTCTCACCCACTATGTGAAGACGTGAACACATGAACATATACAGACAGAGAACACTTAATGTGCACTTTATAATTGTTTTTTAAAAGAATAATCATCAAATACACTGAATGAAACTCATAGGTGTTCAGTACAACCTGTAAAAAAAAGTTTGGTTTAGTCTAGGACTAAAATAATGACTAAAATATATTACTATTGTGTATAATTTTTTTGTCCATGTTTTAATTTAGTAAACCTCTCTTGTGTAGACAAACTAAAGTTGTTACATTTTATCTGATTGCATTTTCAAAAATACATTTTGTATTCAATCACAGAATCCAGACCAGTTATTTCAGACAACCCAGAATTTCTGAGGAAATAAATATACATTTCATAACTCTATTAAAGAAAACTTGTTACAATAAACCATGTTCAACCAAAAAACATATCTTTTTTATTAATTTAAGGGCCATTGTAGCTGATGATGATTATAATAATGATAGTTTAATATCGTATACCGTGAAACCGTGAAACCGTGATATTTTCTGAGACGATTATCGTCTACCGAATTTCAGCGTGTCTGAGCTGAAAGTAGTCAAAAATATACATAGACTTTCACCTTAGACTGTTTTCTTCAAAATGAGTCCATTTTCGCCTTCATGTGAGTTTTCGCTTGATAAATAATCCCATATTATGTCTCATTTAGTCCAGTAACGCAGGAAATAAGTCATTGTTTTCATACGATCCACATGATATGTTATCGTATCGACGGATGATGACGAACTACGCATCATTGGGAAGCTTACGCTTATCTCAGCATGACGTGACATGTCGTGGACATCTATGGTGGACACACCTTTCCTCTAAAACAAACAGAGTCTGAGATATTCAGCGCAATTTTGCCTCAGAGTAAAAAAAAAAAGTAGATATTCTTCAGCGCGCAGTCTGGACAGCACTCTCTCATAAAAGACACTAAAAAGCCACTTTGCGCCTCCTTGGTGTCATAGCAATAACTTTTTTAATCGAAATGTTAGACACATAATTTTTTTTTTCAGTGTTGGGGACATCTAGTGGAATCAAATGGAACTTATAATAGGTAGCTGTTGCACACAATACCAGAGTAATACACTTTCAAACAAAGATTCAAAGAAAAAAACACACAAAAGCGCCTACTTTTTTGTGTGTTTCTTTTGATATTTTAAACACATACAATCATTTTTATTACATTTGACACTTGATTTTGTTTGTTAAAAGGGTTTCCTATAAAATGACACCAATTATTTGCATTTACTTCACTGTATGTGGGTATAGGGAGCCATCAGATTTGGGTATGTCCAATTTTATGCAGAATTCCAAAACAAACCAAAGAGCTTAAGAGGTTAAATACTTTAAGAACTTCTTCGCGATTAGTTAATCTCGATAGCTTTAATACTATAAACGAAACGTAAAAGTATTCGAGAGTTTCAAATGTAAAGCGTAGCTATTTCATATGCAAGCATGTCAGCCAATCACTGCAGTGGGTGTTTACACTGAATCCCAAGCAGACACGCCCCTTCAAACAGAGCTTTCCATTTTAGAGGCTAAAATCAGGCTAGGAAAGATGTCTTTTATGTCTAAATTATGACTTTCTAACATTATAAGGGCAACCCAGGAAACATTCTAAAATAATAAAATAACCCCATGTCAGGGGTCATTTAAATGACATTGAAAAAAATGAAGGGTAATTGTAAAGGGTATAAAGGGTAATTGCTAGCAAGTGGCTAAATGGGACTATAGGACATGAAATGTCATCAACCGAACTGGTAAACTCATCTACTCAATAGGGAACTTTCATAGCTTTGTTGTGTTTATAATCACATCTTGCAAACTATTATAACTTGAACTTACAGAGAAAATGCTTTTAAACAAAGACTGAAAGAGTTGTTGGATGCTTAGTTATGGTGAATAAGCCAAAAGCCAGTGGAAATATCCTATCTGGTTTTGTAGCGGGAACCAGGGTTATACTAACTTCCGGGTTGCCCTACAAAAATACGGTATCATAGAGTTGTGCAGGGATAACCTCTAATCCCGTAAGACTAATTCGCCACTGATTCCCTCAAGATTGTCCTATGGGTTTTTATAATATGGTTTTTCAATTTACAGTAAAATAAGGTCTGTGGTAAGAACCAATGGCGAATTAGGCCCTGTTTCATATAGCACACTTCATATGCACTTACGGTCTTGTGGACTTAATAGTCGCCGTGTACACATGATTGTGATGTCCGGTAGTCCGTAGGGTGAACCATTTATCATTTTAGGTATCCGAATATGCACCCTTGATGTTCACTTTTTCAGAGCCCTCACTGCAGGCGTCTTCCCGGCAGTCAAATCAGGGTTGCGTTCGTGAAAGTGTGAACTTGTTGGAAGAGCCGTGATTGCTTAGGGTGCCATTTGGGATTGGGCCATTTGTCTTCCGGGTTGTGACATCTTATCCCTGCAGCACTCTATTACAAACCAGGCACATCATTCTGTACATCTCACGCTCAAGTTCAAGGGGGCCATCCGAAAAATTGAATGTAATCATCATACTAGGGATGCTCCGAATCAGGATTTTTTGCAACCGATACCGAAGTACCGATTTCTTGTCATGGTGATCGGCCGAATAACGATACCGATTCTGATGCTTAATTGACTTAATATAAGACAAATAAACAAAATGGAACAATTTAATGCAGCTCATAAGGTTTATTTAAACATTGTCCAATACTGTGGAGGACAAAATAAACATTTTGTCGCCTAAAATGGAGAAGTCTGAAGTAACTTAAACATCGTCCAATACAAGTCTGAGCAGGACAAAAATAAATAAATAAAACAACATTTAAACTCCTAAAAGAACTAATTGAAGTGGTTTGATACAACTCATTAGGTTTAATTAAACATTGTTCAATGTTAAAGAGAATAAAATAAATGGAAAAATTTAAACTCCAACATGGAGAAGTCTGATGTAACAAATAAGGTTTAATTAAACATTCTCCAAATATAAGTATCACATTACGTCCTCAGCGCAGTGACGTCATCAAATCGCGATCGGTTTGTAAGATTGGCCAAGTTAGTGAGTACCAGATTCGAAGTCAAAAATTGTTATGATCAGCCGATACCGATCTCTGGCCGATCGAATCGGAGCATCCCTACATCATACATGTTTACTTCATGAATGATACCACAGCTGATCTTATCACTTGCATCGGCACACATGTGATTTATGCAGACGCATAATCAACAAGTTGTCTTATCAGCAAGGCCATTTGATAAAATCTTTTCATATCAGACCAATAGTTTTAAGCCTTTTATCAGCTGATTCCGATGATAAACTTTTGTCAAATTTGTCTCATTGGTGGACATGCACATCATGCCACAAGTGCTGTTGCTCATGTCTCTGGAAATCGTTCAGCTTTCCTTGAAAAGAAGGGATTTTTCAGAATTCACTTTTGCTGCAGAACACTGCCAGTGTGAATGGCATTTGTGCTGCCTTCTGTGGTTCTTAAACTACCACCACAAAATACTGAGAACTGAATCGGTTGGAAAATAGCTATTTTCCACATTTTTCCTCACAAAATGGTAAAATTAAAGCCGACCGAGAAAGGTCAGGTTTAATGAGAGTTTGCTTGTCTGTCCAAATGTTTTATTAAATTCACTTATAAAAACAGTGACCTGTTCCTCTTATTAAAAAAAAAACAAAAAAAAAAAACTTTCATGCAATTTCCTGTTGAGCTACAGTCAGTTTTAAATATGCTGTCAGAGTGAGGTAGAGAAACCATGGCTGACTTTAGGGAATTGACCTTTTAATAATTGAAACAATACAGAGGATGTGGGGAACTGTGCAATATGCTGCCCATTGTTTACATCTTTTTAATAATATTTAAACACAGTGCAACTTAAAGTTGACATGAAATTAAAATGTAATCTTTTTAAATGCATCTAGGTCTTATAGAGGGAATGCATTCACGTGACTTTCCCGCCGGAACAACCCCCTCTCAGCCTGACCGAGTGGCAAAAGATCTGCTGCGTGACTGGATTTAATAGGGGAAACTGCGAAAATGCGACTAAAACGAACAATTTTATCAATTTAAATTAAATGTTGGACTCAATATAGTGTTCCTTACAACTTACTAAAGATCGTGATCCATGGATATTATTGACATGCAGCCAGGAATCGTGTTGCCTGACATTTATGTTTGACTGATTTCAACAACAGCGAAAAAAATAAAAGCAATATAGACCTAAACATAAAGCAAATTTGCCTGTGAATGTTTTATATAAATACAATATAGGTTTAAATCTGGGTGATTACTTATATCAGTGTTATATATAGCCTATCATATCGTCCAGCCCTAAAACTTTATAGTTTTTTAGTCAGTGTTTATTAAAAAAAACATCCAATAATGCAGAATATGGAATGATACATATTTAATTGATGAGTTGTTAATATATATATATATATATAACAATACAATATATATGGGTGTGGTTTTACAGCTAAATTCAGCATATTGACACAAAATGAAACTCGCAAAGCCACCTTTCGCTACTGATTCTAGACTCCAGTTGTTTCTGTGAATTGCAGCGATCCATTTGCTCCTCTTTTCTATAGCAGTCTGTAAAAATATACCTCCGATTTTTTGTCAAATCTACTTTTACAGTCAATTCGCAAAGCTCTTTCCCACTTTATATGTGTTGTGTTTGTTTTTCGCGGCATTCACGCTGAAAACAAATACAGCCGCTCAGTCTTTTTGCCACTCACTGTGAGAAACTGCAGCACTCCGGCCGGAGGTGACGTCACGCGCATTCCCTCTATTGTGAACTTTTCATCCATGCGTGGATATGTTTTATTTTTGGACCTCATATTGTAAATCAACATATAACTAGATCCAGTGAAAATGACAGACTTCTTTATTTGCTCAATCATTTAGTTAGCTGAAACCCCACTCAGGGTGTACGTATTTGTTGCTACTTCCATTACATTGTGGACCGCAGTTAATTTGCCTCGGAACATAATTTCGACTAGACCTAGAAAATTCATTATTTGCAATATAGGGGTAGGAATATTTAGTCATGATTTAGTTTCAATTCAGGAGTCCTGATACAAAATGAATTCAAATGCTTTTCTGTAGAAATGTTGGGTCAATCTGCTGTATTTAAGCTGCTGGTAATTACCTGTAAATCACCAGGCATTGCTGGTTAGGTGGTAAATGCCAGCAGTGGATGGAGAGAAATTGAATGCTTTTGGTGTCAGGGAGGGGAACCAATGACACTTCACTAGTGTGGAATACCAAATACTGCAGAACTTCTGCTACGTTATAGAATTATAATTATACAGGAGCATGAGGTCATAGTTCTTTATGTGATTTGCTTTATTACAGCTCTCATTCACTCACACTTTAGACAGCCTCTCCCTTGTTTGGACAGGAAAGTGCCCACACCCCTGTGTTTGTCTGCTCCACCCTTCATTACCCTCTGCTTTCTTCCCTCAAGCCCTTCACAGGTTCTCTTCCCAGGAAAAATGGCAGCGTCCACTTGGCTCTGGCTTCAAGAAATGAGCCTTAGTCAGTGTTTTTATGATGACTTTTTGACCTGACAATCTGAAGTAACTTTAGTTTATTTGTTTGATACATATTTGGTTTAGACTTCTAAGAGTTGCTTTATCCAACATTTTCTGTGAGAATATGTGGGGGTGAGATTAGTTGTCCTCTGTGAATGACTTTTTTTCTCTTGAAACTGAAATACTGTACAGGGTCTCTTGACCCCTGGGTCACAGCTGTGATACCAATGAAAGAAGCACACACTAAGTCTATTGTCACACACTGAAGTGAGGAAGGGGATGTTGTTCGTTTTAAAACCACAGATCCATTTTGATGCCTAAGCTTGTCTGTAATATTTGGGAAATTGGAGATGTTGGCTGGCTGCAAGGTCCATTTCCTCTACTCCAAATGCTTATAGTGCTTTTAGGCCCTAAAAGTGGGATATTAGGACTTTTAAGCACTTAACAATTAAATGTCATTGCATTAGATAACTAAAATAAGTGACACTTGCATTGATATTTTGAATACTGCCATGAATACTGCTTTGAGTATTTTTTTCACAGTGGTGTATTGTGCTTCATAACGTTTTTTTTTCTTTGTTTTTTTTTGGAAAATGTGTTGCATTATTTATTTGTATATTTGATCCAAATACCTCTTGGGATCAGTGTATCGGTTCCCAGATGTATGCAATTGAGTGCAACTTGCCTCCCTTTTCTGCTGCGTTGGTTCCAGAAGAATTTTTTCCATTCATTTCTCCCATTTGAGTTGTGAACCAAGCCAATCAGCTATGAGGTGAATCACACCAATACAAACTTTGATTCGAAGACAAAGTTTATTGCAAAATATAAATATTTGAATATTCTGAGAGGCCAAACTCATTCACATTGCTTCATGTGAGTGCGTGGAGCTACTTTGGTGCATGTTTTTTTTTCTTCTTCTGTTAAGAATGTGACGTCACGGCATGCACATTGCATTGTGGGAGGCGTCACCATCTTGGTAAGATACGCTTTCTTTTGTCATGGTTACTTTGGCCATCAGACCGAAAGAAATAGCGTCAGAGAGAGAGAGAGCAGCTTGATATTTGTTTGCATTTTTGCGAGAAGGCAGAGTTTCTTGGGAACAAATGAAGAAGGGGGAAGCAAAAGGAAAGGGGCTCTATCGGGAGAGACTGAAAAACAAGCAGCGTTATTTAGAGAAACTACTTGACATCAACAACATGGACCCGTAGGACCTGCTACAGAATGGGCGAAAGACCCAAAGCACCACCACCTTTCACATACCCTGATAGTCAATTACCTGGTTTATGGCATCAGTGCCTACTGCCACACAATGCAAGAGTTCAGAAGCATTAGAAGCGAATGAACAATTCTGCTGTGGCTGGGAGCAAGACTTAGAAATCCCCAAACCTGTAATGTTAAACTGCAAAAGTTCAGTCACACTTGGGGCCCTATTTTAACGATCTGAAACACAAGTGTCAAAGTGCGAGAAACTTTGTGGGCGGATCCCGGCGCTGTTGCTATTTTCCCGGCGGGATAAATGCCTCTTGCGCCTGGCGCAAATCTAAAAGAGGTTGGTCTGAAGTAGCTTCATTATTCATAGGTGTGGTTTGGGTGTTACGGGACATAAACCAATTAGGGATGTGCACGAATATTCGAAATTTTCAAATAGTTCGATATGTAATTATTATTCGAAAATTAAAGTACTATTCGAATTTTGAATACGTTGCTTTGCTGGCCGTAAATGCAGTGAGTCATGATAAATCCTAAAGAACTAACTCGCAGTTACAATTAAATGCACTGGATGGCGCTGTGGAGTGTGTTAACAAGTTGTCTGTATTTGATCACATAATGTTGTCGTCTGCCTCGCGAAGTTTGGAATTAACGTTACTTGAAAAGGATCTTACTAAACGGAATTACTTTTGATCAAATTAATTAATTAATCTGAGTTATGAAATTACCATGAGAAATCACATGAAATCGATTTGGAAACAGTCGAGTGAGGAAAGACAGCTGTTCATCATTGCATCACTGCAGGTAAGCGCAGCTGGACCACGCGTGATCAAAGATGTTAACTTATCTAATAGCAAAATGATTTTGAGACACGCTTATTTTAAGTTTCCGTTAAGGGAGACCGGATTAAGAACAGAAAATGCAAAGTGCTGTTTGAAACACCGTTCTCTTTGTGTCTCTGAAACGTCTGTCAGCGCAGCGTCTTTTCTCACTCGAGCATAAAGTGCTGGCGCCGCCCCTGCATGTAACGTTAGATATTATTGTTTTTCTCAACATAAACGTGAAACAATATAAACACGATAATCAGTTATTTGCTGACTCGTGTGTATATCTGTACGATATCTGACGCAATCTGCTTTATTAGGGTTTTTTTTTCCCTCGCGCTGCTTGAGCATGCTTTTAATAATGCTTTTTTATATATATATTTTGCTTACTCATAGGCCTACTGTTTAATGTTTTCAACTAAAAGAAAACTTTAATTACTATTGTAAGCTTGTTGTGTATTGCCTAATTGTAAGCTTGTCCAGAAATGGTGACAAAAACGTAAAAAAACCCCTTAAAAATAACGTCTTTTTCGTTAAACATAATTTGAATAAACGAATATTCGAATATTCAATTTTTATGAGCCCGAATATTCGAATGCAATATTTTAGAAAAATGCCCATCCCTAAAACCAATCAGAGCGCCATCCAACATACCTTTTAAGAGCAGGTGCACATGTTGCATGACAGATTGTTATTATAACGCGGGTTTACCAGGCGCGCGCCAGGAGCGTTCACAGCCGAGGAGACCACGTTCTTGGCAGTAAAAGACAGAAGTGACGTTGTATGGGGATGGAAACCCTCTATTTGCCACTATTGCCAAACAGGTCAGATCCTTCAGAACTATATTTAGCCTTAAAAAATTGGGTAATTAGTTTTTTTTCATCTTCTTGCAAACCACAATCATTTCCCTCATGTGTTAATATTTTTCCTTGTTATATTGTATGATTTGCAAAAATAAAAACCGCTGCATCTGTGTTGATGAGAGAATCAAAGTGTATGCACGTTGAGCACCCGCTACATAATGGCCAAGCATGCTCGCTTAAAATAGCATTAAAACAACGCACAACGTGCCACTGACTTTAGACCAGTTTTTTTCTGGTCTGTGGCGCAATTGTTTTTCCTAGTTCATTTCCTAGTTTACCGACGTGCGTCTTTGGAGGAAAATAGGAATGATGATACATGCGTTCGTGTATAGTCATTTGCACCGTGTGCAAGATAGAGACCTTGATGTTTCAGGCCTCATTCATATGTGGAAAAACATCTGATATGAATCAGATGCGTGTATTCGTATCTGTCGTGCAACATTAAGCAGACAGATCAGACATTCCCATCAATGCGAGTCGTACGTCCTTAAAAGTGTCTTTGTTAAATCATTTCTTGGTACAGATATAACTATAACCAATTACACAACTCTAATTGAATAACAGAGTATTGATTTCATTAATTGGTGTTAAAAGGCGAACTGCGCTGAAATGTGTTGCTTTTGAAATCATGGTTTGTTCGCTGTTGCTGCTGTCAGTTTATTGACAAGCAGTTTCTCTAAATAAAGATGGCTAGTATTGTTATTTAGTCTCTCCCGATAGAACCCCTTTAATTTATCTTTCTTCTCCATATCTTACATCTAAAATGTAAACAAATACTGCCCTGCGCTGTCTCTTTGTTGCTATTTCTGGAATGTTTAGTCACTGCTCTGTGAAGTTCTGAAGGTGTTGCCCCTGGCAACCGATAGCATCTCCTACCATCATGGTCGACCGGCTCAGACCCCGCCAAATCGGCATGTGACTCCCATAGACTGTAAAAAATATGGACAAAGCGTCTGTGACATCACCCATAGACTTTCTGAAGAACGAGCAAGGGGGTAATCCATCGACTGGAAGTTGAAGTCTCGAAGTTGAAGCTGCCATCTTGTAGCAGAACTTCACCTGCGTTAGCATTCCCATTGACTCCCATTCATTTTGGTGTCACTTTGACAGCGAATAACTTTACATCTGAGGTGTTTGAAGACCCCATTTGTCCTTTATTTATTTCTAAAGAAACATGACAATGTATGAAATACTCCATTACCTTGTAGCTTATGTTATGGCCCCGTAGAAGCAGTTTTAGTGAAAGTATGCTAATCGATTGCGTCATACCCAAGCGACTCTCTGTCGCACAGTAGAGATTACCGTATGGACAGGAGGAGAAGCTTGCGCGCAATCGGGGAAACGTGGAGGCAAAATGACAAAATAATTAATCAGAATACCTAGCAAAATTGTCTCCTTCTCCTAGCTCATGGACAGCTTCTACTCACACTCTCCACCTCTGCGGTTCGGAAGGGAATGATTCAGATTTCTGATGCCACAGCACTAGAAGACAGACGGGTTGCTCTTGTCACATCTACGTTGTCAAGCTCGAGTTTGAGTCTGCGCGTCAGGGACGGAAGTGCTAAAAAATAGCCAAAATCGTCAATCGTCTCAATGGATTTCCAATGAGATCGCTCTGTCCATTTCTTTTACTGTCTATGAGTTTGAGGCTGTTTATTGTTGATGTTGATGTGAAAAGAAGGAAATGGTCCTTTCAAAACACTGCACTTTATATGTGTGTGAATTTTTATTTGTGTGAATTGTTTTATTGTTTACGGTTCAAAAAGTGTTCTATGCAAAATTTAAAATGTTCTACTAAAGGAAAGAGGAGAAAATAAATTTGTGTGTGCCAATAAAGTGGTTAGAAAAAATGAAATTGGTTGTAAATTGTAATCGTTGCATCTCTAATATCTACCACTTTACTATTTGTTTACAGCACAAAATAAACATTTCATAAGGAATAAACATCAGAAGGAATGTTAAAAGATAAAGTACTACTTGCTGAAATCCACATCATGTCCCATGTAATAGCTCAATCAGCATTTCAACCGCGGAAAGATATCAATAAAACATCTTGTGAATCGGGGTGCCCAGTCCTGTTCCTGGAGGTCTAACATCAATCAAAAACAAAGTTCAGCTCCAACCCTGATCAAGCACAACTGACGCAGCTAATTTATAACTTCAGGAGCACTAGATAGTTAGGTGTGTTGAATCTGAACTCTTCAGGTAGGCAGATATCCTGAAATGTTGTAAATGATATGTCACAAAATGTTACTTCAACCTCAAAGCCATTCAATGACCATAAACTTGTTTGGCAGCTAGGAAAATGAACTCTAGAGGAGCATTTTGCTAAATGTATACAATGTATTGCATATTTATTGTATTTTTCAGTTATGTAAACAGTTCGCCGTTAAACCTACAGTATGTGCAACAGTATGATGGATCTGTGTGTCAGGTCTTAACGTGACCGCAGCTGCTGCCAAATTATGAAATAATATTAAAAATTGGCACGCTTTTCCCCATGGTATCAATGTCAAAATTGTGGCCAGTGAAGCTGCTGAGTCAGAACAGGTTGTTGTGGATTTCCAATGTACAAGTTGAGACTTTTGGTAACACTTTATTTGAAGGGGTGTGCATAAGGCTGTCATGACAATGTCATAAACATGACATAACACCTGTCATGAACATGAAGGAGTCTTTATGAATGTTTATGACTGTTGTCATTAAGTGTCATTCAGTAAATTATGACACTTTTAATGCAAAGTTGACATTGTTTAAAATGTCTTTGTTATGACAACTTGACATTAACAAAGGAATCATAACTAGTCCAACGTGTTCCACTTTACTTGAGGTAAGGGGAAATATTAATGACACTGTTGTTAAAGCATTTGACAGTCTAATGCCCCTTAATGACATCTTTATATCTAGTACAATGTTTTCCACTTTACTTGAGGACAACTAAAATATTCATGTCACAGTTATAATGGTGTCATGACAACCAAAGTTAAAACCAACCATAACATATGATAGGGTAATGTAATGTTAACACAATACAGGTTAACAGGTTATGATTTCTTGGTTATGCCAAGTTGTCATAACCAAGACATTTTTGTCTTGGTTAATGTCAATATATCATAACAAAGACATTGTTTGTCTTGGTTAATGTCAAGTTGTCATGACAGACATTTTTGTCTTTGTTAATGTTAAGTTGTTCATAACATAGACATTTTAAACAATGTCAACTTTGCATTTAAAGTGTCATAATTTACCAAATGACTCTTAATGACAACAGTCATAAACATTCATAAAGACTACTTCATGTTCATGACAGGTGTTGTGTAGGGGTGGGAATCTCTCAGGCACCTCTCGATTTCAATTATCGATTCAGAGAGCTTCCAATTCAGATGCTAAATCGATTATCTGAATCTTTTTTTTGTGTGTGTGTGAGACTGTAAATACTTTGCTTTAAAAGTAAAAAGTAATGACCCATGAAGAATTAATAATATATTTGATTAACATTGCAAAGAACCAACAGGAAAGTAAATGTGTGCCTGAACTAGCAGCATACTTGTTATCCATAGATTTTTTTTCTCTCTCTCTCTCTCTCCTGGAAGTTGATGGCATCTGTTTGGTAACTCACATAAAAAAAAACAAAAACAAAAAAAAAAACATTCTTTTGTGTTCAGGACAAGAAAGAAATGAATACAGGTTTGGAACAACATTAGAGTAAATAATGACAGATTTTTTTTTGTGAACTATCCCTTTAAGGACGAGCGGCAGTACTATTTACTCCTGTCGCTTTTAGACCAGCAAGTGACGCGTTTAATATAGACGCATATTACACCAGATTTTCTCTCAAATGTTTGCTTTCACTTTAGACATAGCCAGTTCTGTTTATGTAAACATTGTATGTGTTTAACAGTATTAGCATAAGACTCGAAAGATAACTTAGTCCAGTGTTCAGGCGCTGTTTGACAGGCTTCTAGTGCCTGTGTGAGCGTCGGGAACAGCGCATCAGCACGTGAATTAAATGTTTAACCGGCATGGCTTATGCAAATAATGAACTTTTGTGAATTGCTGTGTCCCGTACCTATTCATTAACGTGTGATGTGTAGGCTACGTCACGTTGTACAGTTGAGACCAGATGCGCCAGAACTGAACTGATAGAATGCACTGTAACACGATGCAACGATATTTCTTCAAAAGCAGATAGTGGAGATATTTTAATCATCCATGATCAAAAATCGTGCTATCACACACCCCTCCACACGTCAGCTTTCAACGAGGAGGGTGTTTTGGATTCTGCGCTCAGTCATCGCGTCTGCGTCTCTCTGTTATGTGCATGCCACAGACGGTCGGATCGGCCACTGCACTTCTGCGCTTCAGAGTTCCGTCTTTCACGTTGCGTCAATATTACGTTATTATAAATATATATAAAATAATACTTTTTTTTTTGAAAATCGATTTTTGACATTTGTGAATCGATTCAGAATCGTTCCACGTCCGCATCGCGATGCATCTAAGAATCGATTTTTTCCCCACCCCTAGTGTTGTGTCATGTTTATGACAGTGTAATGTCAGTCTTATGCACACCCCTTCAAATAAAGTGTTACCAGACTTTTTTCCCCCTTAATTTGCCATGTACTATATACCTGATATATATCCGCAATCAATCAATATCAAATGGAATTTAAACAAAATCGTAACTTAATTGAATTACAAGCTTGAGAATCTCACTCAAAATAAAATGTGTCAGTACCCAGCCCTACAAGCAGAGTGTTTTCATGGTAAGTTTAGTGATTGCTTGATTGTCGAACACGACTGACTGAATGAATTCTTTACCACAAGCGAGTCTCTTTTGAACTTCATTAAACGAGTGTGCGTGTGCCTCTGGTGCCACTCAAACCAGCAACACATAAAGGAGCAAACAATTATCTAATTCAGACTGTACTTTGTGGTTTGATGTTACATGATCACCAAACAGCATTTACGTTATTAGTCATGTGTCAGAGGTGACTATATGCAGGTTATAAAGGTTTTTTAGAAACCAATGAGAAAATTCAAATATTTACAGATTTCTGTACTATTTGGCGAAAATAATGCTGACTGAGCAATTTGTTAAATATGGTCTGAAAAAGCATTTGGAAGGAGGTCTGGGAATTTTGAAATGGAAAATGTGTAGTGAGTAACCCTCAGTTGAAGATCTGGCAAACAAGCAGCAGTTCATAGGGATGTTTCAGGGTGAGTGAGTTTCAGACAGCGGCTTCCTGTTGAGAGGGTGATTCAGCTCAGTCTCAGGGCTGGAACCAACGAAAGAAATCCTCAGTCGACCAAGGTCTTGTCCTGCGCGAGCGATTAGTCGACTAGAAAAAAAAAAACGGATGTTTTGATTGAACATTTTTTAAACAATTGTCATATAGCATTTATAAAACAACAACGTAAAAAACATCGAAAAATAAATAAAACTATAATAATTATACAATTCTTTGGAAATTAAGTGATTTTTTTAACTGCAAGTGAGGAGCTCTGTCCTTGGTCTATTGACAGTCACAATCGCGCACCTGATCACACCACACGCTACAAAATAATATAACTACTATAGCTGCCACATAATGAAAAATCCTAACAAAAGCTCTCGTTTATACAGGCTGTATTCTTCTTTACTTACAAAGCTATGGGTTAACTTTTGTCCAGCCGATCTGGTTAGGCGTTTTAAAACAACAGACAAAATAGCCTAAAAACAATCTGAAATCTAGGCTCTGTTGTAAGATAGCATATAAGTTTAATTTCGTTTTGTTACATTCATTTCAGGCTACTTTCAAATGAGTCAAGTGTACAAATAAAAACCTATTAAGAAAACAATCTATTGAGTCAGTATGATAAAGCCGTTAAAAGAGCTGCTCACGTCTTTTGCGCGCCTTGAGTTTGATTTTCAAATAGGCACGATGATGTGCGCCGCTCATAATGGAGCAACGCCGGCTCGCCACCGTCGCCTACCTCCACAAACATGTAGCCAGACAAAAGATTTAGATTTCTTGGACATTCTGTCGACTAAAGTAGCGTGACCTGAATGAATACAGCAAAACTACCTACCGGTACATCCCTTATTGAGCGCTGAGCAGCAGCATGCAGTCAGCCATGTGCTGTTCTTGTAGTGTGTTATGTGTGTGCGCTGAAACTGTGGCGCAGGTACAAAGAAATAGCCTAAATTAAAGCATTTAAAGATGGGATAAAACATAGGCTAATTATATTTAGAATACAGTAATAAATAACTGCTTTATAAAGGAATAAATATCTAGGAGTAAATCATTGAAAATGTATTTCTATTGGCAAAAAAAAAAAATGTGTCGACTGGTTCGACCAATAAGAATTTCAGTCGAACTAATGCGCATTGACTCGATTAGTCGACTAACGACTGAAGAGTGGACAGCCTGACTAGCTTAGTCTGTTGCTGTGTCTGATTTCGGTAGGCTGCGCTCCTCCCTAGAGGTTCGCATTTGTTGGCTGCATACATCATTGAGGCTGGTTCATTCTCAGTTAACTAACCCTACATTCTAAAGTTATTAGAAATTACGACAATTTACCGGCTTCATGCAGGAATAGTAGGCAATTTTTTTGATGCTTAATGTTCTGAAATAAGACAAAACTTTATAGATTTATGGGGCTAGAAATGCAAGGCCGGAGCCTTCGACAGTAGAGACAGCTTGTGCGTGTCTGTGGCACCTGATCATGGAGGTCGTCCTGGACTGAATTCCCCTCCTCTGCAGCTGAGCATGTGATGGAGCATTTGGCTACTGCACGCGGTGAAGTGTTGCTTTCTCGTGCCAGTGCTTTTCCTGTCATTATCTTTCTGCCATAATCATATTTTTTAATGCAATTTTATGCTTATATGAGACGAATGCAGTTTTAGTTTTTTGCCGTCATAATGAAATACTGCTGGGTAAGGTGTGTCTCGGCCTTCTCGCAGTATATTAGTACAGATATTTCAAATACGGTCCGGATAAGCTCCACCAGCTGATTTGCCTGGTCTCTGCCCATTTGAACTGGTCCAGACAAAGGTGTACAGCTGGTTAATTCATGGCACACTCTGTTTGTATTTAGAAAATGTGTTGTGGTCTTTTGGAGCAAGCAAACAATGCTAAGGCCAATAGTTGTCCATTATGTGTGAACATCTTAAAGTTGAGACTTGTACCGTTTTCTTGGTCTAGTCTTCTTAGTCCAAATAATACTGGTTTGTTTTCAGATGAACTAAAGGGTTGACATGACATTTTAGAAGACATGTAATTGCTTAATCTAACTGTTGTCAAAGTAAGCCTACATTTATTTGTTCAAATAGGAAACGGATGACACCCACCCTTTACTCACCCTTGTGTCGTTCCAGATCCATAAAACTTTGGGTAAACTTCGAAACACAACACTAGTTGATTTAGTTTAAAGATTTATTTTCGCTGTTTTTTTACAATAGGATAGTATCGAGAGAGTTCTAAACCTGACAGGAAATGTAGTGGGAAAGATATAGCCCTTCATTGAATGTCCAGGGAAACAAAACTTTAAAAATCCCAAAAAGTGATGAAGATGTCATTATCTCATTATTACAGACTGGGATGAAGTTTAATCAAAGTCTTTTGAAGTGATTCAAACACTTTATATAAATGAACCGATTCAATTCAGGATTAACACGCATACATAGGCTACATGGATGGCATCATGGCACTTATGTATACACTCTCACAAGTATACACACTCACAAGAACCAATGAGGTGTATTCTAGCACATTACATGCACAAGCTTCTGTTTTTCTGTTTCAGTGTGTAATGTGCTGTATTTATGTATGTTTACATGTGAATAAAAGCTTAGCTTCTCAAGACTTTGATTAAACTACCTGGATATGGATTTTATGAACTACCATATGGATTTTTTTATTACGAAGATTTAGTTTATAACCCTTTATAAACTTTTTGAAATTAAAGCTACACTGTGTGATTTTTACCCCCATCTAGCGGTGAAAAGGTATATGACCATCCAGTGAATATTAGTTTCTGTTTCTCTCAATTCCGAGTTTCTGTTTTAACTCCTACGGTGGCCAATGTAGTCCAAGATTAACATGGCTTCCAGTTCAGACCTCTGTCCATGAGTGTTAACTCGAAACGTTAACGCGAAAGGTGAAGCTTGAATTAACGGGTATGTCCATCTTTGGCTAATGTACTTTCAAGATGGAGGGGCAACATGGTGACCGAAACACTAGAACCCCTTACCCGTATGTATTTTCAATGGCATATTATACACTCACAAGAATATTTTATTACTTGAACGAAGTAAATATACATTAATGAGCACATGTATTTTTGAAAGAACTAAGTGTTTTTAGCTTAAGAATAAATTAAGAGTTACACAGTGTAGCTTTAAGTTTTGGTGACCTGGACTTTCAATGGTGGGATAAAAACCTCTCAGGAATCAATACAAATCTTCATTGTTTCAAAGATGAAAACAAAAGTCTTAATGGGTTTGGAGTGAGTAAATGATGAGAGAATTTAAATTTTGGTTTAATATGTTTTTAATATAGAAGGGAACTTCTAACCCTTTAAGGGATAATTTGTGTAAGTTTCTTTATAACTGAGTACTTTATGTTAAAAATAATTTATTAATTATATATATTTTTAAAATATATATATTTTTTACATATAAAAATTTTGCAGGGGAAACTTATGAGCAGAAGTCGTAACTGCCTGTAAACTCAAACGCTGGAGAAGTGGTGTTATATGGACTACCTTCTAAGGGCTCCCTCCCTTTGTTCAGTGCTGTGCTTTGAATGGCGGAGTAACTGTCTAGGACTTTGCCTTTTGAAGTTTTTTTTATGTGTGAGGAAGTGACTGTTTGCGGTCTGCAGCTGTGAGGCGGCTCAAAAACCAAAGGGGTAAAAAAGTGCAGTTAATGCATTAAGAATCACTAAGTCACATTTAAAATGATGTTCACTGATAACACATTTACTGATAAGTGATTCACAGTTATTAATGTATATTTACCCTGTGATTTATCCTTTTTCTATGTTTCTAACTATTCCTCTCTTTTTCTTTAGTCATAAAAAAAGAAAAGAAAAAAGTTACTTCCAATTCTGTGCCTTTAAGACTCCTATATAATGCCCTCTTCTCATATGACATGTGCAGCAGGGCTTACTGATGGGTTACAGATGTGTTGTCTTATCTTATATTCAGTTGTTTTTAACTACTCCATCCTTTAATAACAGTGTCTTTGCAAAGTAGGGGTGTATCGGTTCAAATTTCTCATGGTTTGGATTGTATCAGGGTTTAAGGGTCACCGTTTTGTTCTGAATTTGGACTGAAGAGGATGATTTTCCGTTCTTAGTCACAGTAATGTAATGTTTCATTCATAGTACTTCTAGGGCTGGGTAATATAGGTAAAAATGTATATCTCAATATTTTTCCAAATTTTGATTGGATATGAGGGGTGGTTAATCTGTCTGATTTCCCAATTTCGAATTACGATTATTGAAGCCCCAATTCGAATTACAGTTGATATTCGATTATTAACGATTTCATGATTAGCGATTATTGATTTTCCATTTTACAACAGTAAACAAAAATACACTAGACCAACATATGATTTTTAGCAGCAGCAACATTTTGGTATTAATTGCACTTTTATTTGTTTTGATATTCAATGAAAATGTAATGATGGTTAGTAAAGACATGCAAACATGCTTGTTGTCTACTACTTAGGCAAACCATTATCTTTAAATTATTTTTTTAACAATTGTGTTGCATTATAATGCAAAAGCACCTGGTTCTATTAATTGACAGCATTAAAATGCATTTTGTGATTTCCTTCAATTGAAAATCTTTGAAGCAAGTGTGTGGGGCTTGAAGGGCACCTGATTCAGAGAATCACCCAGAAATTCAAAAGAACAGCATTTATCTGAAATAGAAAGCTTTTGTAACATTAAACAATAAAAGTTCAAAAGTTCTGGAGTTGGTAAGAATTTTTCTTAAATTTTTTGGAAGAAAGAAAAAAGAAATCTATACTTTTATTTATCAAGGATAAATTAAATTAAGTTGATCAAAAGTTACAGTGAAGACATTTATAATATTACAAATCGATTATCTGAATCTTTTGTGTGTGTGACTATAAATACTTTCCCTTTAAATGTACAAAGTAATGACCCATAAAGAATTAACGTACAATATATTTTATTATCATTCCAAAGAACCAACAGGAAAATAAACGTGTGCCTGAACTAGGAGCATAACTTTAACTTACTTGTAGTAGGTATGTGGACATTTCAATAAATAGCGCCGCCATTGTGTTCCAAATCTCTGTGCCGGATTTTCCCGAATCATTTTGAGCGGGTCTCCTAAAATGCGCTGTTTTTCATTGACTCGCTGTGGGAATCCTTGATTATTTTTAGCCAATCACATCATTAGGGGTTTCGGCTGCACATTTGTTTTCATTTTTTCTGAGTCAGGCTGCATTTTCCTCCTGAAAGGCGAGTTTCAAACAATACTGAAGAATTCAACTGTCAAGAAATTATTTTTACCCACTTTGGACACTTTCCAGGGGAAGGTAGACATGAAGAACATATGTTTGTGGTGTGCTCTACAAAATTTCATGGCCATTTAAACTCCCCCACTTTTTTATGACTACCGATCACTTGAACGTTACCTGTAGAAAAGCTGTCAAAACGCAGCGCATCGTGTAGGCTACACTCAGACTTTTGTGTGGTCTCCTCCACTTTTCTTCCTCCACCAGCGTTAGTATTGTTAACTTTATATTTTTACACAACTGGAAATAGCATGACTCAACCAAAATCCATCTTTTAAATTAAGGATATATAATTTTCCTTGGAATCATTGTTTCCATTCAATTATTTGTATTTTCAACAACTGCTCGATGGGAAAAATACTATAAAAGATAGGCCAAATCAGTCTTTATGTGTGTTAAAATCAAAGTAAAAATCCAAATAACTATATGAAACCCACGTTAGATCCAAATAACTATATGAAACCCATCTCCACAGAAAATTTCATTAAGATATCTTGAAAATTGAGAAAGTTATGAGCATTTTTTGAAAAAATTATATTGTTTTCACCTTAGAAATGAGACAAAAATAGGTGCTGATTACTGAACTATAAAATGTTGTAACTTTCTTCATACTTGACATATTTACTTTTTCTTTTTATTTTGTCAAGGGGGTACCCAGGTCTTTCCACACATGCTATCCATTTGTCTCATTTAATGAGTTTTATTTTTTTGTCCACATACCTACTTGTAGTAAATTAATATTATAACGACCGTTACAGCCGAGTGTTTTCCTCCTCTGGCTAGAAACGCGTCATATGGCTTCTCATATTTGTCGTGTTTCCGTCGTTAGTTTTATTCTACAAAGCTTACAACTAGCGTGGCTCTTGCCCAGTTCCTTTCCCTCTTCAACTTCAGAAGCCAAAATATTTCCACACGTCAGCTTTTAACCTAACAAGGAGGGTGTTTGGATCTCGCGCGCCATCGCGTCTCTGTTATGTGCACGCGTCAGACGGTCCGGTCACTGCACTTCCGTCTTTCGCGTTCCGTCAATATTACGTTATTATAAATATATATATATACATTTTTTTTTTTTTTGGAAAATCGATTTTGGGATATTTGTGAATCGATTCAGGATCGTCCCACGTCCGCATCGCGAATTTTTTCCCCACCCCTAATATGGATAGATATTTTTGCATTTGCTCTTGAAAATTAAATATTCCCCATGCATCTCAAGTGAAAAAATATAGAACAGTTAATGTTACAAAGTACAAGTTGTTTAATTGTTTTTTTTCTCTCAAGAGACCTATTGACCACTTACTGCTGTTTACTAAGTGAACACAAAAGGAAAATTAGTTTGAAGCAGATGCATATCAGCTAGTCGTAAGATTGAAAAAGTTGGAATTTTGGCTTACTCTCCTTATGACTTAACTTTTAACATCACAATATTCCCTAATCGTATGTAGTCAGTAAAATCTTCACAGTAGTATCACAAATATTCAATGTATCATCTAGTCCAGGAGTGTCCTGCAGAGTTTAGCTTCAACTAGCCTCAACATGCCTGCATGGAAGATACAAGTATGCCTAGTAAGACCTCTTAGCTGGTTCAGTTGTGTTTAATTGGGAGCTGTATTCTCGGGGAACTGGACACCCCTGATCTAGCCATATTTGAAACTTTTATTTCAAAAGATCAAGGAAAATGTGAGGACAAGTTGATTCGATGTTCTCACAGTATGACCACTTAAATATTTTTTGGGAGTTACAAAACCGAGGGGGAAGCCTTTGTGTGTCTTCCTTGGGATCTCACTCTCATCTCTTCTCTTCCTATTGGAATGACCTGTGAACTGTGTGCAGCTTCAGTCTTCCTGTGACACACTGAAAGGAAGTCCGTTGTTGTAGATACTGTTACACTTTTTCGGCTACAGTCTCGGTTTCTATTGGATTACATTTGAAATGTCTCCATATTGTATAGTATAATTCATGAATAGTTTAATTTCTGTTAATGATAGAATTCAGTTTTATTTTTGTGGTTTCATTCTCTGGCCCCTTTAAAAGCATTGACTTGGGTGTGTCTCCTGTGTGTGTGTGTGTGTGTGTGTGTGTGTGCGCACAAATGCAGGAATCTCCCTCATGAAGAACCACTGCAGTTTTTCAGATGAGAGAGGGAATGAAAGGAGGGTTGTTGTGCTGCTGCTATGAATGTGTGTCCTGTGTGGACGTTCACAGATTATTTAAAGAGACTTACTGTTGCTGCAGTTCATGCAGTGCAATAATGATATTATGTATACACTTTCATTCATTTCTGTTTTCACTTTCATGGAAAAGATCACACCGAAATACACGTGGCAATAGAATCACCATTGGCCAAATTCTTGGTTTATCTGGCAGCTTTTGACGTACTATAAAAGCAAATGTATATTTCAAATCAAATCGGCTTTGATTTGATTGACCCTCTCAATTATTTTGACATTGACGAGCACTTATACTGCTGAGTCAGACCAGCAGTTTTGGCCATTTATAATTATTGGTTGAGACTTGTTCCCCAAACTCAAAGTTGCCGTTTTTCCACTGTTCGGGCCAGTGCGAGCCAGGCTTTCAATGTGCCGGAATAATAATGGATTTCTTTTTGTCAAGATTGTACATCAGTCATTGAAAAATCGCCTTTGTCTTAACTTTTTAATTAATTATGTTAGTAATGTTATGTCAAAACATGAAGCAGCTTCTACGAAACTTTTTGCTCTTACTGGTGAAGTTAAGGGTGCATTGCTGCAACATTTCATGTTAAAAATTCCCGTTTTTCTAACCCATACATGCTTAAACAATTGCCTGATGGGCTGAATGAGCCCTTCTCCTGATCACTGCGGTTGCCTCTATAATTCTGTACAGTGAAATAAATAAGAGGGATTAGGGACGTAATTTGAGACTGGGTGTGACGTCATGCACGTTCACGCTCGCCTGGCTATGTCTGGCAGGTTTGTGTATTCGCCGCCATTCTCCGTATCAGCAAAGACAAAAGTAGAAGATGGATTCAAGAATAGATCGGCTTGTAGTTCATTCCAAACCCTGACGCAAACTCCACGTAAGACAAATAAAATAACACTTCTGTCTAGTGACAGGCTTCAAAAATAAGGCCATCCTTAAAAATATTTTGGTTTGCAGTAACAGCTAAATTTTTTTAAAAAAGGGTCGAGTAGGTAGGTCTATTTTTTTTTTTTTTTTTTTAAGATTCAGTGTAAAAAAAGTCCAATTTTGGTCATGGTGATTATGAATTTTAAAAATTTGCATATTGTGACGTCACTGACTGGGTCTACAAACCGTGCATCCACTGCAAGGAGTTAATGCAACCTACAAATCAGAGACCGGTTGCGTTTTAGGCCAGTCACTTGTGTGAAAAAGAAGTGAAAATAATTTTAATTGAATTCGATTTTCCATGTCTAAAGACATTTCCATTTTCCATTTTTGATTTTTTATATACATGAGATATAAGCAAAAACAAGTACTAACACATGGTCAAACAAAGATACAGAATTAGCCTATACAGTGCTTTTAATTTCAGGAAGGTCTAAAATCACTTTTCAGTTAAGTGTGTCTGATTCTGTCTAAAAAGACATTTAATTTAGTTATTCAAATGTAAAATGACATTGCATAGTTAATCATATTTAGATTAATGCTTATTAAAGTTTAAGTTATTCATGCAAGGGCTGTGAGTGATTTTTCTTTTGTTTGATTTGCATTACTGGCTCAATCGTCACATGTTTATTAGACGACTGCCCCTTTAAGATCGAAAGTGCAGGTCTAATAGATGATGGTGCGTCAGTCATTTTTCCCAACTATTTACATCCATTTAAGACATAAACTGTGTTTAAGTGAATCTCAGAGCAGGTTATTTTTATATTTGATGTATATTTGATAGTAGATGCGCACATGAAGCCCAAATTGAGGCTATAGCGCCTACTTTTCTTGTGTCGTTGCAGTGCATTTGGAGCGCGCTGTCGCCTCGTGAACAGCGTCTCTTGCGCAGACTTTTGTGCTTTTAATAGCTCTTTTAATGATTAAACGTGTCCGCAGTTTAGCAACAGTACAGACTGCATTTTACAACAATCACCGATCATGCTGATTCTGACGGTACGTTTGGATTTTAGGAAGAAATGACAGCACAACGCTGTGAAGGGAAGGAAGTTGCGCTAGACAGAATGCGCCTGTAATGGTTTCATCTCAAATTCTTCTTTTTATAATCTTTGAAAGCAGAAATCTAAAATAAAATTAGAAATAATATCCCAGATCTAAAGTGTAAATGTTTAGTTCTGTCCTCATTGTCACTCATTAAGCAGGGCTGTTGTGAGCGCTGTGTCAGATTATAATCAAATAATAATCATGTGGATACAGTTTGCACATAAAACAGTTCAACATGGACATAGATGGAAACAAAAACCAAGGTTTTCTACTAACCCTGTTTTCCCCTCACACATAAGTGTGTAATTTACTCAAATGCCTTTCCTTTCATGTATTTAAAATGACATGCAGATTTATAACTTTAGTACCTCTGAAGACATTATGACTGTCTGTAACTAAAGATGTGTGCGGCTGATGCTCATTTATGAACAGCTCGTGCAGCGTGCGTGTGCGTGTGGTCCATGACCATGCACACCTGGTTGCAGTTCCGCTTGTCGCGTTCTGCAAAAACTCAGACACTTGCGCTATGTACCTTTAATCAAGCTCATAGTGTGTGACTATCTAGATATGAATTAAATCAGGCTAGTTTTAAATTACACCTCACTGTAACAAAAATCACCTGTAACGGCAATACCTAGAGAGATGAGCTGGAAGATGTAAATTGTTCAGATCGTTATTTCAATATTTGACTATTTACATAATACCTTGCACGCTTTCACCATTAAAACTGAATGCTGGAATTCACACTTCTACACTAGTAAAGCTTTGCTTCTTTGCTTTGATTGGCCAGCTCAAACATTTTGACATTGAGTGCCACTAGACTGCTGAAGCTGACCAACCAACCTAAAACGTTTTGTCATCCTAACAACAAACAGAGCAGTCACATTGTGTAATGCAGGGCGGCAGAGCAGCATTGATAATGTTGGGGTGTACATTTTGATCATTTCTAATTATTGGGGAGAACTTGTCTTTGGGAATGTCCCTGTTGTTATCATGGCCAATGAAATACAGCAAATAATGTAATATAGCTCATACAAATTGTTTAGATATTGTATAATGCACATTAACTCAACCCGGTTACCTCGCTCACAATGCGCAACATTCTGTTTCTGATATCCACAAGTTAATGGAAGTCAAACAGTATTTGGATGTTTTCAATTAGCCATTTAGATTTTTGTATTCACTGTGGTATTTATCAGATATCACCATGCATGTTTAAATACTTTATATTTGTTTTCAGACTTAATGCATTTTCACATTTTAATCAAGCGGCAACATTTTAATCTGAAAGATGAAGCATACCCTGGAAGTGCGCTAAACTCTACCTCTAAGCTAGAGGGCGGTCATGTTAAGGTCAGTTTCTCACAGCATAAATTCATATGTTTACGGTTTGGTCCCATGGATTTTTATTGTAATCTTCAATATGTTCGCGTGCCTGACAACTGTGAGGGGGGGAATTTTTTTCTAACTCGTTAGTTTAGATCATGTATTTAGATATAAAATGATGTAATAAGGGCGGTTAACTTTGATTGACAGCTGACAGGCTTCGCCGAGTGAATTTGACGTCTCGGCCATGATCTGACACAAAACATCATACCACCTCTGTATCCTTTCTGAAACTTTTTTATTTTGTATTTTCCAGTATGGCCGCCCATACCCCCCATAAACAGCCTCAAACACGTTCTTCAGAGAATCTATGGTGACGCACACAGAGGCTTTGTCCATATTTTTTACAGTCTATGGTTTTAATCTGGACTGTAAACATTCCAGCTCGGAAAATATATCTTCATGATGTTGGTTGAAAATAGGGCTGCACCAATTTGGGCCAAAATGATGATCACGATTATTTTGATCAATATTGTGATCACGATTATTTGTTGATTTTAACCAAAACTAATTTTATTGTCACATAGGCTAATTATAACTGCTTTCACATCCATATTGTGCTACATTCCTGCTAATGTACAACTATGTGCATTAAAATAAAACAGGTGCTCTCATTCACCAAAATTCAGTGCATCTCTTTAAAGAATAAATAAAAATAAAGAAAACAATAAATAAAATGTAGCAAAACTTGTGTAAATATATTTTAGGAAGCAAAATATAAACTTGCATTGTACCTGCATAATGGATGTGAATAAAATGCCCAAAATATACAATTAATAAAAAACAAATATTCCATAACAGAATGTAACCAAATGAGAACATGTCAAGGCAGAACTATGCAATAGTTCGAATTAATGGATGAAATTCAGAGTCATTGTTATCTGACACTTAAGAAATGTAAAATGTGTCAGTGATTAGTTGTGAAATCTTACTGCATACATTTTAATCTATTTAATCCTCCATCTGAAAGTTTATGTGGTCGAATTATTTCTATTTATTAAACAATAGTAAAAAACAAGATGTTTGTATTAGCCTACTTATTATTGGAGTCCATTAATCAAACTTTCATTCCTCTTATATAGAAATTATATATTACTATGTAGTATGAATGTACCAATTTACTAATGCTCACACTCGGTCTTCACGCGCACTGTCACTCAGTCCCAGACACAACCGGTATCTCTCGCATGCTGTCGCTCCGTGTCGGCACGCACGCAGACACACTCGAGGTGTTTCTCAATGTCAAGGAAGGATCCTCGGAAGCCGGAATTCATTTAGAGGATGCTATTCCTCGCGCACTTTTGAGCGCGCTTGGACACTCGTCTCTCTTGTTCACTGTAGCTCGCACGCAGACACACTCGCGCGGCTGTGACGCAAAATTTCGAAAGTTTTGAAGACGCAAGCCTTCAAATACGGCCTTCGGAGGATGCAGCCTTCACATTGGGACACAGCTTCGGTTCTCTTGCGCACTGGAGCTCGTGGAGGCACGTGATCAGACAGTGGTTTACGGAGCGCTAGATGGGCTTTGAAAAAAAAAAACCTTTAATATACGGAGCGTTCTGTGAATGGAATGACGCATTTTAAATATCGCTCGATCACGCGAATTTGGTCGTGGGAAGCCAAAATCGTGATTGTGATTAAAATTCGATTAATCGTGCAGCCCTAAGTTGAAAATGTTCTAATACTTTACTATTGTACTTTATAATTGTGCCCTCTTTGTGCAAAAGAACACTATAAAAAGTGCAAAAGTACATTTATATAAGATATTGTGGTTACAGCTTCCTTTTACAGTACAGTACTTACAATGTACTTACAGTGTACTTACCTGAGAAAGTACTTGCTAATATAAGGTAAGTACATGGAACAGGGGTAGGTTTAGGGTTACAAAAAGGAGAACTTGAAGTGATTCAGTTTCTGGAGCGTCATGACATTTGAGTAAATGAGTTCATCTTTGGGTAACTATGCCTTTAAGAAACGGACACAGCGAGTCTGCTGCTTTTCTAGAACAAACAGAATTAGCCTTTGCAAAGCAGACAACTAGCATTATGTAAATTGCATGTAAATCCCATGGGAACTTTGCATCATCATCTATTGTTACGTCATCTGTCTGAGCAAGATATTTTGTTCTCCATTATAGATGTTCAATATTTGAAGTATGTTGTGTGGTTTCTGTTTGAAAACATTTCTTGGCCGCCTTGGAATGTTTTTGTGTTCGTTTCAACAGGTTGAAATGTACAGGAGAATGTTGTCAATGTGATGCACATGATATAACCAGTTGGTGTGTGGTATTTTGTTGGTCTTTGGACAAAATTCTCAGTAATAAAGCCTCGTAACAAATGAAAAAGAGAACAGGGTGTGGCATTGTGCTTATTTTCATAACATGAGTGCCACCTTTTGTACCAGTTCTTTCTATATTTGACTTTGTATTTGAGTACATCCCCCAGAGGTTTAAACTATATAAAGGTATTCAAATGTTTTTTAAAACTCTGCCACGCTGTACAATGCACTATGAGCAAGCCTAACATGATGTCTCTTTTATAACAGCATACTTTTGCATTGCTTAGGTAGTTGTAACTTAGTAACTTGCATCATGTTCAAAAGGGTCCATTACCTTGTTGAATACAATGCCATGTGTCTTTGTGTTTCAGATGGATTGAAGCATGTTTAAATGAGGATCTTCCGCCCACCACCGAGCTGGAGGAGGGCCTGAGGAATGGCGTGTATCTGGCCAAGCTGGGAAACTTCTTCGCTCCCAGTGTGGTCTCTATCAAAAGGATTTATGACCGCGAACAAACACGTTACAAAGTAAGACTTAAGTTAAAAACATTTTCACAAGCACTGAAATGGAAAAAGCAGAAGGTATGGATTCACTTGTTGCTTCTTTGTCCCATTTGTAGGCCACTGGGCTCCATTTCAGACACACAGACAATATCATCCAATGGCTGAATGCAATGACCGATAAGGGCCTTCCTAAGGTGAGGAGTGTGGGTGGTGAACACGAGTCTGTATGGTTCTGTCATTAGCAGCATTTCTACGGCTTTATTGAGTCACTAACATGACAGAGCTAGCCTCTGATCTCCTTTCCCATGTTTGGAAACAATGCTGTATTCAAGTCTCATCAAGATACATATACTTGTCTCTCCCTGTCAGATTTTCTATCCTGAGACAACAGACATCTACGACAGGAAGAACATGCCCCGCTGCATCTATTGCATACATGCTCTCAGGTACCTTGTGTGTCTTTGTGCTCATTCACAAATATCTTGTTGGGGAAAAACTATTAAAAATATTTTGTTGCAGTAGTTCAACTGTGCTCATAATTGTAGAGCTTATCCAGTAACAAAATACTAGTCGTTTAGAGTCTGTTCATTCTCACACTAGAGCAAACTAATTTTTAGTGACAGTCACTAAAGCATAATTTTGAGGATAAATGCCTAAAGATAAATACTGTACCTATAAATTACTTAAAGGGCACCTATTATGCCCCTTTTTACAAGATGCATTATTGGTCTGTGTGTCCCCAGAATGTATTTGTGAAGTTTCAGCTCAAAATACCCCATAGTTAATTTATTAAAAGCATTTGAAAATGTCATTTTTGGGGCCTGTTTAAAAATGAGCTGTTTTGGTGTATACGACCTTAAATGCAAATGAGCTGCATATCCCGCCCTGCCTTTGGATGAGGGCGTCACTTGCAGACCTATGGCAGTCGGTCTAAGCAGAAGGGCTGAGAGTGAGAGACCCGCTGTTTTGAATGTCATTCAGCCGTACATGTTTGAATCGGAATATATAAATAGTCTCTGATCAGACCCAGATGACGAAGAGACTTCGGCAGAATAAACACAAATGAAGAATAGACCAGTATGTCTCTGGTATGGTTATTTGATACATTTATGCACTTATAGAGTTGTAATCGCGTCCTCTTGAAATTATGGATGTGCAACACACACAAACAGACACACACAAACACTAACATTGCGCAATTTTTTAAATTACATACACATACTGTGATAAAGTTGTGCTACGTACAAGCGAATTACGTTTATGCGAGGGACCTTGTCGATGCACTTGTGCTCCTGTGGCAAATGTGAGAGATGGCTGAACTTACAGAACAAGAACATATAAGCAGTTTTTAATACAATATCTTAATATATATATATATTTATAAACGTGTGGTTACACACTATACAAACAAGGTTTAAATTATATACACAGACATCCTGACGCAAACTTACGATGCATTTGTTGTTGAATTGGCTGACATTGACTGAAAGACATGCTAAAAATCATAAAATACACTTACTAGAGGTGACGTTGAATCGCAAACAGTAGACGACGATATCCACACTTGAGGATTAACTTTGAAGCAAGACCTGCTTTGACTTGACCCTCGTTCACAAAACAGTCAGTCAGAAAATGATTCGCTCAAACATAAACTTATTTACGAAGGAAAGGCACCACTTAAACTTCCAAAATACAATACACCCACTGTGTTTTCAGTGGCTCTGATGTCGGAAGTAAGTGAAAACTACTATGTATGTCATTATTACATCCCATCCCACAACAGAACATTTATGATTCTAGGAGACATTACCGGCTGTCGTTGAAACAATGTAGGATGGTGTAAAGATCATCTAGACGGGTCTATGCCACAACCACACTGTCAATCAAACCCCTTGCTCAATTCTATGTCACAAAGAGCTGAATCTTAGAACAGCTTGTTCTGAGACAGTGCATGTGATTTATTGAGATTGTAAAAAACACTGGGTGGATTTTTATCATTCTAGGGTGGTTTTGCTCACACACTGCCAACACACATTTATGTTCAAACACCATGTAAAAGTGAATTTTCCATAATAGGTGCCCTTTAACAGTTAAATATTTGCAGTTTCAAATTAGCATCTCCAATTTAAAGATATGCATATTTAGGCATTAACTTTTTTTATTGTTAAGTTATGTTAATCATGCCTAGAAGTGCAAGGGAATGACGCTGTGTAGATTTGTTCTGCATCTACACTTCCTCACCTCTGTATTTAATGAGTCTGAATTAATGAGGAAACCTGTTTTGGTTTCTGCTGAAGCACTTAACATGAGGCTAGAGAATCCTGCCATGTGTAACTCTCACATTCTTGCTCAATGCAGAATTGACACTGGGCCCAAAGGCCATAAATCTGGCCTTCAGAAACAGGAAATAACAGCATTTAGTTGGCGAGAATTTGGCAGAGGTCTGGCGTGGGGTGAGGGGTACTGAATCCAGTTGTGGGTCTTTGTAGCAAATGTTGATGAAGGGATGTGGGTTCAACTTGAAAGTCATGCAGATAACATCTGACTCTTTTCAGTAGTGCATTTTCCCGGCACACACCTGTGGAGATAGGATTGCTCTCCTCTGGGAAATGTGTTGCTCATGATCTCTTTATGTTTTCTCTATAGCCTCTACCTGGTTTAAACTCTGGCCTTGCCCCGATCACTTGGACCTGTATGGCAAGGTCGCCTTCACAGGTGAGTCAGCTAGCTGTGGTATCAAACAAAAGCTTGAGTTTATGCAATAACAGCTGGAAAAGCCCCTATTCCTGGGAGCTCCAGTCAATGTGAAAATCTTTATCAATTGTATGAGTGTTTCCTGCCATTTTGGCTTGCTCGAACTTCCTGCCAAGTCCATGAGTGGAAAACATTTTTTACCAGACCTATTGAGAACAATGTCCAGCCAATCACATCAAAGTGAGGAAAAAAAACACAGCCAAGATTACTTTCCAAAAGGTTACAATGCTTATTGCAGCATGACATAGCAATTGCAGATTTATCTGAAGTCTATCCTGATACTTATTGTATAAAATAATGAAAACAAACAATATACTTTCCACTGAGACAACTTTTGTGCTGTGTTTGTTTTTTGTCTTTTCAGAGGAGGAGATTAACAACATGAAGATTGAATTGGAGAAATACAACATTCAAATGCCATCATTCAGCAAAATTGGCGGGATTTCAGCTGAATCGAACTGTCAGTGGATGAAGCAGCCTGTGAGTATTGTTTCTGCCTTTAAAGTCGAATTTTCTTGGCTCTTTGGCGCAACTCCTTCCTTGTAAACATAAACAACTAGACTTAACTTGCATAGCCAAGAGTTTAACAGCACAGTTTTCTGTTTGCAATGATTCAGTGCACGCTGCTGTGATCGCCATCAATGACGCCATTGACCGATTGGAGTCCCTGAGGGCACTCTAGCTGCCATGAGAAACCCTAACGCCATGTTACGACTGGATGGATGAAACTGCTAGTCATACGAATACACCTCGTTCCAGGCCAAGACTGAGAAAGTGGCCAACTCCCGGAGAATACCAACTGCGATCTACAGTTCCTATGTTGATAGGATGGATGTTAATTTTTTTTCCCTGAACCGACAACCGAACTCGCTAACTGATCATTTAACCATTAACAACAAGATTGTTAAATTAGAATGGATAAGTGTCCATGACCCATTAAAATAACAAAATTTGATTCATTAAATCAAAATCAAATTTTGTAAAAAAAAAAAATCTAATCAAAATTGCAAATGGCATTATATCACACACCTAATTTCTTCTGAGAACGGAGAAAATTAAAATAAGAATACATGTATTAAAGGACAAAATACACAAAATGTCTATCACTGAAATAATTCACATATTGACAAAATGATAAGAAAAAACTGTGACTTAACACTGTGACAGTGTAATTTTATTATTATTTATGTAAGCAATAAGGTACGTGCAGGCTTTGCTGCATCTCGAATGAATAACGGCTGAAGGGCTTTGCAACCCCAACTTATTCACGATACAGCACTTGCCTTGTACCTTATTGCTTTTATAAAACGGTTACCACACAATAAAAATATTAAAGTAAAAAAAAATGTATTGGTTCAACTTTCACGAAGTAAATCACTAAACTTCCTCCCACTGAAGAAAAAATAGTCCCTGACCTGAGCAACAACGTTCCAATGTGTAATATGCATGAAAGCTCAAATAAAAACAACATAGGAACTGCAGTGTTGCGCAGTGATAAATGCTGTTGGGTGAAGCGGTCATAGCCATGTTTTATCATGATATAAAGCACAGTGCATTGACCAATCAGAATCAAGGATTGGAACTAACCATTTTATTAGTGCCATTAGTATACATTAGCTTTTTTTCCCTGTTTTTATTTTAATTAAAGTTTTAGTAATTTTATGTGCTTATTTATTTATTTTTTTTCTAATTAGCTTTAATTTATTTTTATTTCAGTTTTAGTCATTTTAGTACTTCAAACTTAGCTTATTTTATTTCAGTTGCCAAGGCAACATTTCTAAGTTTTGTTCAAATGTAAGTTTCTTTTTTTTTCATGTAATTTTATTTCGGTTAACAGACACTATACTTTTAGTTTTAGTTTACAATAACAACATTGTAGATATATCTATCCATTGTCATAGTATGATAATAAAGATTTGAATTATGTGCATTACTTTGGTATAGATTGGCGAGAATGCTGATGCTGAAAGGGATGCTTACGTAATGAGCTGCTTACACAGGCTGAAATCCAGGGAAACATCAACAAAGTCAATCGTAAGTTCCTCACCCGTGCTCTACAGTACGTCCATCTCTCTGTTCTCTTCTGAAGTGAATGATGTGATCCAAGTTTTCTGCTTGTGCTGATTCACAGTGTCCAAAGCCTTGAATTCGGCAGAACAGGCCCTGTTGGGTGAGGATGAGGACAAGCTGCTATGACGCTCTCCGCTCCCCTGGCGTGAGGCCTGCAGTCGGTGCAGGCTCAGAACAAGGGATGGTACCTCAAACAGCTGCTGGCTGATCGAGAGCAGAAGGAACAGGTAACAGGTTCTGTTGCTTGCAATGGTTTGCCACTTATAGTTTGGTCAACTTTTGTACCGAGGTTCGATTTTCTCTAATGATGCCTTTAGAATTTGGAATATTTATTGAATGCACATGTATGATGTGCTGTCTCTTTTCAAGAGTTTGGGGATAGCACATCTCTGACAGCCCCCAGAGCAGAAACATATGCTGGTCACGAATCACGATAACCATAATAACAGCAATAAGGGTTCATTCCACATAAAAATATCCTGCAATAACAGCACTGAGACGTCTTTTTTTAAAAAAAAAGAATCAATGAATGAATGAAATGAATGAAAAGTTCTTATTTCGAACATGTAGAAAAAAACAAAAAAACGATTTTAACTTATACATGTCCGAAAAGGAGTAGGAAGAAGCATAAGCATATTCAATTCTACCCCATCTTCAACTGAATTATAACTAATTAACGGTTGTGATCCTGAACATTTTGATCTATTTGTCTCTACACACCAAAAAACAAAAACAGCATACATATCTACTGATGTTTATATACATTTTCAATAAAAAATTACATAAGAAAAAATAAATAAAAAATAATAATAAACAGAGAAAAAAAATGAAAAAATATAAATAAACTTTCACCTAACTAATAACCTTCATCCTCTATACCTTGCAAATATCATATTTTTACAATGCTTTTTAAACTGAGTCATACTTGGGTATTGTTTAAAAATGCTTTGTTATAAGTGATTTGTGCTACCTAATCCTTAAATTTGTGCTACAAAACTAAAAAAAGTAATCAAATTCATAAAATTGACATTTTTTGTTAGACCGTTAAACAGTTTTTCACCATTGCAATTTTACGGATTACTTGAGTGGGGTTAAAACAGGGCTCGATGACGCACTGGAGCCCATGAGCTCCTGGACACGCCCCTATTTGATGACGCACTGAGACTGACCTCTCCCCTAACACACAATAACACTCCCCGAGCACATTTGCATTCACAGCTTAATCGCGAGTGACTGTCAGTACAATTAGTTACTACAGCTGAGCCTATGCATAGGCTACTACCTGGATGCGCTCATGTACAAAACAATCGATATCTTTTTTAAATTCTCTAAAAACGATCACATCAAGAAGAGGTTTTTAGAGAGCCAAGTTACCTTGATGAAGAGCTAAGGATCTCCGCCAACACCCACCTCTGTAGAGACCGTTTTATAAACTTTCCTCAGATACAACTGGGATTCAGTCACTGATAATCCGCTGTTACTGGTGAACGGGGCCAAAACGGCGATCTCCCGCCTCAGCCTTCATCCTCCCGTCTCCATTAGCACTATCAGCTAATATCACCGTCGACAGCTTTCCCTGTGAGTGGGCGTGGTTTCCACGCAGCCAGCGGACACGCCCCCAACATTTGAGAACAGAGATAACTGCTCATTTTTTCATGATTTTGATAGCTTATTTTATGTACTTGCCGGCTTTTTTATCATTCAAATGTGACTGGGTGGCTAATAACACATTTTTCTGTGGTGTGACAAACTCAGAACACATACTTAATTTTGACTTTACAGGGACTTTAAGTCTTCAGTATCCTTCAGAAATCAATATGAAATGCAGATTTGCTGCTCAAAAAACCTTTCTTATTTTAATGTTGAAAACCCTTGTGCAGGTTAATATGTTAGTGGAAACGGTGAAACATTTCTCAGGATTCTTTTATGAATAGAAAGCATTTATTTTAAACGGACATTTTGTAACATTGTAAAAGTTTTTAGTGTCACTTTTAATGTATTTAATGCATTGATATAATAATTTATTTTTCTTAAAAGTCTTACCAACTCAAGTTTAGAACTGCAGCGAATGGCTTGAATGTTTTTAAAAGTGAGTGAAAAAGATTTTTTTTTTTTTTAAACAGCAGTAAATATTAATATCACAATCAGATTTACATTGGCTTGTTTTATGATGTTAAAATTTTGGTTGTCTGTATTGGTCTCGGATTTCCAAATCATTGCACACCCCTATTAATGAATTAGCAATTCTTTACGGTAACACTTTACAATAAGGTTCATTAGTTACTACATTAGTTAACATTAACAAAGAATGAACAATACTTCTTCAGAATTTGTTAATCTTTGGTAATGTTAATTTCAACATTTACTAATACTTTATTCAAATCTTGTTAACATTAGTTAATGCACTGTGAACTAACATGAACAACAATGAACAGCTAGATTTGTATTAACTAACGTTAACAAAGAATAACAAATACAGTAACAAATGGTTAGTTCATGTTAGTTAATGCATGAACTAATGTTTAATAAATGAACCTTATTGTAAAGTGTTACCTTCTTTACTGTACCTCAAATTATTTGTGATGCAAACCAAACTGTGAAAAATATTAACTGTCCCTTCTAAATTAAAAGTATCTCATTATTTTGGCTTGTGTCATTGTTCCTCATGCCTAGAATGCCCCGGGAGAGCCGCTGGTGAAGGAGGAGTTACAGAGTGGAGTAGATGCAGCCAATTCGCATGCAGCGGACTATCAAAGATGTGTGTACTCTTTTATCTCTCACTGACATTATTTTTTTAAACTCATGAAATATTTTGTGTGTTTAGGGAACCGTACATCAGAGACGCTAGTGTTTTTTTTGTCTCTCTTTTATGTGTTCATTTATGCTGTCCTACAGCTGTCCCTCTGTGAAAAGAACAATGAGATGTGTGTGTGTGTGTGTGTGTCTCAGTGCTGCGGGCAGTGGAAAGGATTAATGGTGCCATCAGAAAAGGTGTAGCAGAGGAAACAGTGAATGAACTGATGAACCCAGATGCCCAGCTGCCGCAGGTTTATCCTAGTGCTGCAGATCTGTACCAGAGAGAACTCGCCAGCCTGCAACAGCAGAGCGCAGAGGTTAAAACACACAAACACACAATCTCTGCTCACACATTATTTTGCTGTAACCATGTTTCTAGAGACAATTACTGTCTTCAGAACCAAAAGAGCTTCCCATGGCCTTACATTGCAGAATCCTAACGATCATGGCCCCTATTAAGTGTTCAGTATGGAATGCTCTACAAAGGGACCAGCTCTTGATTTCAGTAGTTTAGCAATAGCATATTAGCCATATCGCTATGATCTAGATATTTGGTAAATCATTTCAATTTAACTTGCACTGATGCATTTTTATCAATACATTTAATCAAAACAAGGCTGTCAAAATAGCATAGAGCATTGATGATAATTGTGACATTTAAAAAAAGTGTATTATTATTTTAATTATTATCATGTTAAAGGTCCTTTCACACTGGACGCGATTTTGACGCACGAATAAATCGGCGCGATGGTTTTATTTTTTGATCAGCTGTTTCTATAATGAGTGCTTCCACACTGAACGCGAATGTGCTGCAGCGGAAAAACGACTTTTATTTTTTCCGCTTCGATGTCGATTTTATTTATTTATTTTTTACTTTTGAGGCGAAAGAAAAGGCTTCAGCCAATCATATACAAGGAAACAAAGGTGACGTGACCGCAACAATGATGGATCTTCTGATTGCTTTCAGAAGTCTGTGAATGAAAATCTGAAACAAGGACTGGTGGGACGTTGCGCTCATTCGTTCGTATAGAGCCCAACCGGGTGTTTGCAAGGCTTAATTCAGTCTATTTGAGCCTTCAATCTGTTTACTAAAGTGTTTATTTGATTGCATGTAAACATAGCCCCTGATGAATGGGACAGCTCACCTTATGCCATTATGTTTCTAGCTCGGTAGCACACTCTCTGTTCTTTAAGATTGGGCGCCCAAAACCTTCTTTTCTGCTTTTAAATAAAAATGAAAAGCTTGTTTTCACTGGATGATAATGATGGTGATGAAGAAGCTATGTCCTAGCCGCAAGTCATAGCATTGTCCCGCATTTTATTTTTGTCTGCATTCTTTTATTTAATCGTCCTTTAAATTACAATTCTGCAATAAAAAAAAAATATTAATAAGAAAACATAGAAAATGCGCGGCTGCACAGACGTTACTGGAGCCATCACATACAAACAAACTCTTCTTGGAGATGGTGTTTGCTGTGATGAACGCTGCAGCGGAAAACTGTGGACCTCTTTTAAAAAGTGAACTGGTGAAAGTGAGCTACACCTGCCAGTAGTTACTGACATATGTCCATAATTTATGAGAAGGCCCTATCAAAGCTGCCAGATCAGACAAACAATATAAATTCAAGATGCACTGATCGAATCCGGTAAGAACGCATTCATCTTTAACCTTTTCTAATGAACTTATGTGCTTATTTTTTAAAAAGCCTATAACAATGTAAAGCATCATGTTAACATCACTGCAAAAAGGTATCTAATACAAAATCTACACTCACCGGCCACTTTATTAGGTACCCCATGCTAGTAATGGGTTGGACCCCCTTTTGCCTTCAGAACTGCCTCAATTCTTCGTGGCATAGGTTCAACAAGGTGCTGGAGGCATTCCTCAGGGAGTTTGGTCCATATTGACATGATGGCATCACACAGTTGCCGCAGATTTGTCGGCTGCACATCCATGATGCGAATCTCCCGTTCCACCACATCCCAAAGATGCTCTATTGGATTGAGATCTGGTGACTGTGGAGGCCATTTGAGTACAGCGAACTCATTGTCATGTTCAAGAAACCAGTCTGAGATGATTCCAGCTTTATGACATGGCGCATTATCCTGCTGAAAGTAGCCATCAGAAGTTGGGTACATTGTGGTCATAAAGTGATGGACATGGTCAGCAACAATACTCAGGTAGGCTGTGGCGTTGCAACGATGCTCAATTGGTACCAAGGGGCCCAAAGAGTGCCAAGAAAATATTCCCCACACCATGACACCACCACCACCAGCCTGAACCGTTGATACAAGGCAGGATGGATCCATGCTTTCATGTTGTAGACGCCAAATTCTGACCCTACCATCCGAATGTCGCAGCAGAAATCGAGACTCATCAGACCAGGCAACGTTTTTCCAATCTTCTATTGTCCAATTTCGATGAGCTTGTGCAAATTGTAGCCTCAGTTTCCTGTTCTTAGCTGAAAGGAGTGGCACCCGGTGTGGTCTTCTGCTACTGTAGCCCATCTGCCTCAAAGTTCGATGTACTGTGCGTTCAGAGATGCTCTTCTGCCCACCTTGGTTGTAACGGGTGGTTATTTGAGTCACTGTTGCCCTTCTATCAGCTCGAACCAGTCTGGCCATTCTCCTCTGACCTCTGGCATCAACAAGGCATTTCCGCCCACAGAACTGCCGCTCACTGGATGTTTTTTCTTTTTCGGACCATTCTCTGTAAACCCTAGAGATGGTTGTGCGTGAAAATCCCAGTAGATTAGCAGTTTCTGAAATACTCAGACCAGCCCTTCTGGCACCAACAATCATGCCACGTTCAAAGTCACTCAAATCACCTTTCTTCCCCATACTGATGCTCGGTTTGAACTGCAGGAGATTGTCTTGACCATGTCTACATGCCTAAATGCACTGAGTTGCCGCCATGTGATTGGCTGCTTAGAAATTAAGTGTTAACGAGCAGTTGGACAGGTGTACCTAATAAAGTGGCCGGTGAGTGTATATTTATTCACCTAGTAAGCTATAATAATAAGTATATAGTACGTTTTCTCCCTATAGTGTCCCTTAAAATCAGGTCTGCTTTCCTGCAACAGAGCAATAGCCAGGTCTTCACCCTCGGCGCGAATGTTTTGGAATGTCTGAAGCTCTGAACGTCGCAAATTCATGTCGCGGCTGATGTGAATGGTTTTGACGCGAACTATTCGCTTTCGTTTTCTGGGCCTTAATACTAGACATCCAGTAATATTGCAAATAATCCAGCACCACTGGTTGATCCTCTAACATAGGTAAGAAGACAGCGACAGTGTGACTACTATGGTCACACAAAATCATGTGTCAAATCAATCTCTACCTGCGCCTGAAAAAATGAGCTTGCCAGTTTTTTAATTCAGTAAAAAACAAGGATGTACACACTAGGGTGAAAGAAGTGCCGATCATTAGCTTTTAGTGTGCGCTTGCCAAGCTAATGCCACAATACTGTAATAAGACTCTCTCTGCCACTCTGCACAGTTTTATTTTGAGTGCGATTCATTGGCCAAAGATTAAAGATGAATTTTATAAAATTTACTGATAGAAAAAAAATACCATGATAATACCGTAATTGTGAATTATTTGGTAGTGAAAATCTGATACTGGGACAGCCCTGTTCTTGACATATCTCTCACGATGTCCAGCGTCTTTTTACTTGTCAAGATGGATTCTGGGACTGCCTTCTCCAAGAAGGATGCATGTAATTCTGACTTAGAATATAGTCAAAATTAGACATCTTAAGAGACAGTATATTTAAAGGCCAAATCACACAGTACTGACAAACGCCAATAAACAGATTTGTTGGGTTTTGTCTGGATCAAGGCAAGGCAAGTGTATTTATATAGCACATTTCATTTCATTTGGATCTCGTCAGGGTTTGTTTTCACCCAACGAAATGTGTTGAATCAGCGTTTGCCGTGTCCTTTGGGGCAGTGTGAACATGACAGTTATATTTCAGAAAATTCTAATTTCAACGCCAGTTTTGTTTGTTGGTGTTTGACTGTGTGGTGTGAATCGGCCTCAAGTTGTGCACCTATGCTGCCTGTGTAAGCAGCTCACTAGGTTTTAGAGCAGAGGAGTTTTTTACGTGCAGTTTACTTTAGTTGATGAACTGTAACCTTTTAGTTTAGTGTGAGTGATTTTGGTGCTTTGCTTGACTGCACAGGGCTCCTTGTCTCACCCCGAGCTGTTGGTTGCTGTGGAGATGCTGTCCTCGGTGGTGCTGATAAACGAGGCACTGGATGTCGGGGACCGGGCTGCGGTGTGGAAGCAGCTCAGCAGTAACGTCACCGGCCTCAGCAATGTAGAGGATGAGTACGCCCAGAGGTGAGAATGAGGCTTTTGGTTAAAGTCAACGTGCAATTGAATCTGGTCCCATTTACTTCAATGCACAATTTTTTTAGTGGTCTTAATCTTGGCCTTTCATCAAAGTACAGCAACTATGGCTTTCAAAGGCCATATTTACACTAAACACATTAACTTAATATAGTGCTCACTAGGGCTGACTTCTAATAGTCGAGGATTCGACGATTCGATTCGGAGAGGTCTGATTCGACTATGAACGTTATAGTCAAATAGTACACGGCCAGTTCAACTTTGTTTAAATCAGGTTATGTGTGTCTCCTGCTCACGAGCGCTCACTCTTAACAGACACAAGAACAGACACGCTGTGCGCGCTTCACAGAATGTTCATCAAGCGCTCCCCGTCCACAGTAACCGGGCTCGTCTCGTCAAAACAGCCAGCCGTTGCTGTCAGCGAGCCACGTGAATACTCATATGAGTCAGGCTGCGAATGCCAAGTTACGTGTCCGCCCAGCCGCGCTCACACTAGCAAAAGCCTCATCTCGGGCACCGCGCACTCACTACATTCCCAGAACATCTAGTGGATGCATAAGCATTCATGCGTGACAAAAAATCTTTAAGTTATAGGAGGCAAAATATATATTTTTGTAATTCTGTGAGTTACACTGCTCAAGTCAGATGAGAAAGGGTTGGCTCTCCACAAAACATAAATATTATTTTTCTTGTTCACAGAGGAAAAACAATGTTACAGACGTGACAGTTCTCCGACGAACATGAGCACTCTGAAGCAGCACTTAAAGACTGCTTTAAACTTTCACAGAACTCAAACAGAAAAGCACAAAGCCTTTCTTTGAAGTGAATTTCATTTTTTTATAATTTTTTTCTTGATTTTTATTAATGTTTTATCAACCAATTGTCTTGATTTAATCAATAAGAAGGAAAAGCAGATTATTAGGCTACTGATAATCAAGGCACAGAGGCACCGAAGCTCGTCTCATAAATATAACTACTGGAACTCAGCGTATAAGTACAGTCTACTCCACAGACCTAAAACATATATCTATATTGAAATGTCTACTATGTAAATAAAATGATTCAAAACGAAAGAAAACGTAATGCTCTCTGCTTATGAAATTAACTGTGCGTTTCTCTTGACACATGCACCTGCGAAGATCGCGCAACATGCAACTTCATCTTGATTAATAAACAATTAAAATGTCTCTTGCTATATATTTGTTCTTTGTGACAGCTTTTTATTTTCGGCAGCGCCAGGTGCTACCCTTAGGCTAAAGCGTTAAGTTAGTTACAAGCTCACCACGGCATCAGAAACATGATTGCGTGATAAAAACATGAAAAATACTACCTAAACATAGCCTGTTTAGAAAAAAAAACAGAACGAATAGCCTAATGCGCATACGTCCATCTCTTTGTTTGAAATGGAAAAAATATAGCTGCTACTTGACCTATCTAAAAAAAAACAAAAAAAAAACAAAAAAACTATCAGTCGACTACGGCAAAATCTAATCGAATCAGATTCGACTATGAAAATCCTTAGTCGAAAACAGCCCTAGTGCTCACCAATTTTAATGCCAAAGACTGTTGAGCTTTTAGTCTGTGACGGCAAATGTTGAATTTCATTGCGGCCACGATGCGCATCTGCTTGCTGAAGAAAATGCTCAACTGTTCATCTCTGTCCGGCCACAATGTAGCGATGTGCATTGCAGTAGTTTTGTCAAATGGCTACCAGGAGCCAGTAGCCGAGAACATGCTCTCATATATACAAATATCTCTAAGTGTCTCAATGATACACATATATCTCATGTCTATAACCACCAATCAAACCACCTCTTGAAGTTGAGTGATCTGACTTAAATCCGTCTCAAAAGCATTTCAAAAAGCACCTTGTTTTTCGTATCGGATAGCTTTGTGGGGCAGGCATTGTGCAGAGACGTGGCGACATTGGCATTAAAATCCTGGGAAGAAGTCCTTTAGAAAGAATCTGAACAAAATGCAACTTTTAAGCTCTTGTGATCCATAAACAGCACCTGCTGCAGTATTTTAATTACTAAAAACCACCATCTTGATTGAGAAAAGACCTGAAGTAGGTGTAAATGGGCCCAGAGTCGTCAGATTACTGTTATTTTTACTCCACATCACCGATGACAGTTCCTGTCAAAACACATTTCACACCACAGTACTCACAGACCCGTCTTACAGATACATGTAACTTGATAAATATCTCTTGGTCATCAGCGGTTCATTGGCTCTCTCACTGTCTTTGATCATTCAAACAGCGATTGTCATTCGCATGAACAAGCACCGAATTTCCAATTTTGGGCTTTTGTCTGCGATCTCCATTTCCTGTCTGTGAGCTGAAAACCAGGACTAAAATCATGAAGTGTGTGGGTGATATTACTTAGCCTCTGGAATGACTTTCCTTTCAGCTGAAAGTCACAGGCTGCATGGACCATTACATTGTCAACCATTAGCCAAATAGGTATTTAGGCATTATTTTAGCTAACTCTCACGCTCTTTTCTTGTTTGGAACACCCACTTTTCACAATAAAATTAGTTTCCGATGGATAAAATTAGGTCCTAGCCTAATTTGTTTTGCTCAGAAATATGCCGAATCATGAAAGTAAAATGTGTTGTGAATGAGTTTCATCTTGACTACAGAAGATGCCAAATTGTTTCCTGGTCTTAGCCACTGCTTGATTCCCTGCAGGTATATAGATGAGCTGATACGTCTGAAGGCAGCTGCGCGTGAGGAGGGCAGTGACTATCTCACCTGGAATGACATCCAGGCCTGTGTGGACCTGGTCAACGGTACTGTTCAAGAAGAGCATGAAAGTAAGCATGGCATTCATCCTCAATTTATCTCATTATAAATTCAGATTGTCCTCCATTATGAACAGTGTAAAACAGTGTCCTCTTGCATTTTCAGGGATTGCTGCTATTGGTCTGATCAACGAGGCTCTGGATGAGGGTGACCTACAGAAGACAATGGCTGCTTTACAGAACCCAGCCGCCAAGCTAACAGATATAGATCCATCTTTGGCCCAGCATTACTATGATATACTGCAGGAAGCAAGGAGAGAGAAGGCCCACGTATGTACTCTTATACAAACCTAGCCTAGATATCTAGATGCACCCTAGCGGGAGCAAAAATTATTTTGCAGCAAAGTGTGGTCTAGCAACTCTCCGTTGATTTTCGAAGTGGAAAAACCAAACTCTGGTCCAGCCAATCACATCGCGTATAGAGTTGGTGGGTGGGCTTAACACAATGACGGCAGAGTTGTGACGGTTCTGCGCCGTGATTTCCATAGGTGATATCCCTGATACTTGAAAACAAACAAGATGCTGTTGGCGAACAGCGGTCTTTCGGATTCGGCTTTGGCCGCGACTCGAATGACTTGGAGTTTAGAGAATGTCACTTAAGTCATTCTTAAAAAAGGAAGATGTGTTCGGAGTTTTGACGACCAAACGACGGCAAAAGTTTAAAATATCAACTTGCTCCGCTGGAGAGAAAACCATGGGGAAAGCGCATGGGACTCACCAGCCACACAACCATTCATTGCTCTGGTTGGTTAGCGCTATCCTATGTCGTGCAGAGGGATATTGATAGACAACCTTTTATCCCGCCCCCAGATTGAGGTATACCAATTGTGAGTTCCCAGACCTAACATCTTGATAGGTCTGGCTTGCCAGGCTAATTCAAACCCATAACAATAATAGTATTTTTAATCCATTTTTTTTACCCTTCAGCATGTTGGTTCACTCCCATTGCTTTCATCATCTCATATTCCATTTTTTAGTTTTTGTTTCCTTCTCTGTCCAAACTCTAATGGGAGTTTGTCTCACTTTCTGAACACACAATAGCGTTTTCCCCATTCTTTATAACCTGAGGTAGGTTTACAGCTCTAACTTTACTGATGTTGGCAAAAAAGAAATTGCCATGAAGTGCGCGTTCTCATAAAGATGTCAATGTCGTCAAAGGCAGCGAGTTGTGGTTGTATTCAGTGAAGACATGTAAACATAATTAATTGTCAAAATGAAATTTTAAATCTGAAAATGTAAAGCATTTTAAAAAAAAATGTATTTAGCTCGTCAGATCGTATTCTACTGATGTGTGAAGAGAGCTGTAGTTAAAGTGATCTGGTGAGGAGGTCTGCATTCTTAGTCATTTAAAGAGTAGTTCACTTTTAAAAAAAAACTTTTGCTGATAATTTACTCACCCTCATGTCATCCAAGATGTCCATGTCTTTCTTTCTTCAGTCAAAAAGAAATTATGGTTTTTGATGAAAACATTCCAGCATTTTTCTCCATATAATGGACTTCACTGGGAACCAAACAGTTCAAGGTCCAAAAGACAGTTTCAGTGCAAACTGCAAACTGTTCAAAGGGCTTTAAACGATTCCAGACGATGAATAAGGGTCTTATAATGTGAAACGGTCACTCATTTAATAAATAAATAACCAGGTTTAAGTTTTATAAGCTTAAATGCTCACCTTGTTCGGTTCTGTGATGCACGTTCGTGACTCCTGTTCGAACTCGTTCATCAAAACGAACGAATTGACTCGGAGAAAGATTCATTCGTTTTGTTCTTTAAATTAACCAAACGATTCGAGTCACGAACGTGCCTCACACTCACAGGACAGAGCAAGGCAAGCATTTGAGCTTATAAAACTTAAACTTTGTTATTTATTTATTAAATGAGCGATCGTTTCGCTTGATAAGACCCTTATTCATCGTCTGGAATCGTTTAAAGCCCTTTGAACAGTTTGCACTGAAACTGTCTTTTGGACCTTGAACTGTTTGGTTCCCAGTGAAGTCCATTATATGGAGAAAAAAGGTTGGAATGTTTTCCTCAAAAACCTTAATTTCTTTTCAACTGAAGAAAGAAAGATGGATATCTTGGATGACATGGGGCTGAGTAAATTATCAGCAAAACTTTTTTTTAAAAGTGAACTACTCCTTTAATGAGTGGCTTATTTGGAGAACAGCTGATTGAATCCTTTCATCAAGAAAAGTCTGAAAAAAACAGGGCTGCATGTTTTGGGTAAAAAAAATCAAATTGTTTGTTGTTTATTTATTTATTAAGCTGCAGATTTGCTGTGCAATTTGACCAGCATTATGATATTACTATATGTAAAAAAGTTTCGAAAAAAATATGACTATTTTACAGTAAAACTGTACAGTAAAAATGACAATACTAATGTTTGACTGTCTTGAACCATCAAACTTTTATTTTGGCTGAAACCCACAGAAAGCCCTTAAAGCTCATTTGTTGTTAACAGTAGTTTATAAGTGCTTCTCATTACAAGGTTTGGAAGTTTCCCAAATGTATGTTATAAGCCACTCACAATGCTTAGATGGAGTTAATGTGGAGCAGAATTTTCTACAAATATTTATTTGATTAAATCAGACGATTTTATTCTATTTTATTTCGATTAACTGTGTACCCTTGTCTGAAAATCTCTCTCGCTCTCTAAACTTTTCAGTCTGAGTTTCTCATGACTCAAGTCTAATGACATCATTTGAGCTCACAGTCTCATTCCTCACCCTCGTGTTTTGTCTGGCTATTATTTGCCAGCCCTCCTCTTCTTTTTCAGTAGGAACTTACAATTACACTAACATTTCCCTTACATTTTCAAATGACTGTAATATGTCACTTTTATTCTCATAATGTAACCCCAGTGTCCTGGCCAAATTCCCTACGTTTGTCCTTTATCAATCTTGTAATAATCCCCTCACCTATAGCTGGTGTGTGGTGAGCGCACTGTGGCTGCCGTCAGATCATCCAGGAGGATGCTGCACACACTGGTGGTGGTTGAGGGAGACCCCTTGACAGGATTGTAAAGCACTTCAGGTGTAAAGTATTACATAGTAAAGTGCTATAATAAGACCTGCTCTCAAAAGGTTTCCGTCTGTATGATAATAGAACATGTTGGTTCTAATCTGAGGCTCACGTCTGGAGTATTTCAGTTGTGTGTTTTAAGACACGCCCCACGTGTTTCCTGTGGACGTGAAGTGAAACCTCAGAGATGCAGGTGAATGGGCACAGAGAAGGCCATGGTTTACCACAGCAGCGTACCACTGTGGTTCAGAGCTGAACTAAAGATTCTGAGGCAAAGAGCGGTCTTTTAGCTCTAGAGAAAGTGTCCAGGATACTCGTTCACAGGCGCCGTTATGGACACCAAATCCCAAATTTTGGGGATTTTCTTAAGAGTTTAAGTAACTACTCTTTTAATAGCGGGTCATGTGATGAAACACTTTTTGGGAGTCGTAATAGCTGCCAAAGTCAGTGCTGAACCCATGGCAGCAAAGCCCCCCCAAGAAAAACATGGCTGGAAAAACAAAGTGTTTCCTTTCGAAATGATTTGCACAAGCATCGGAAATAACAAGGCTGACGACTTTTTCTCTGCCTTAAAAGGGCAAAATGCTGGTCCCGTTTGCTGGTGTAGCTCAGTTAAGGGTTTTTAGTGCTGACATCACTCCTCCAGGGCTACGCTAGCTTTAGGTCACTATGAAGTGTGAAGCACACAGAATAAAACCAGATCTGCTCAACTGACAGGAAGTGGTTTGATAATCTTTTTTTTTACTTCTGCAATTTTAAATGATCTCCAATGAGCAAGGATCTCAAATGATAGAGTGATGTATGACCTTACAGAGAATAACAATTCAAGGCATTTCTGTTTGACTTCAGTAATCACAGCAACTATTCATATGGATTTTAGTGGTATATTTGCATATCATCCTGTGTTCAATTTCCTACTTAAACATTTCCGGATGATCTTTACCAAAGTGTAGCTAGAATAGAAGTAGTTCCTCTTCTGTCATTCAGGGTTGTAAACCACCCAGAAAAGACGGTAATGTAATCTTGGACATTACACCCCACACCCTTTTTCACTTCCTTAGTTACAGTTGGCAGACTTTATTCAGATATTCAGCTCCTGATCATTTCTACTCCACCCCGTGGGACACATTAAGCTTATTTGCGCTCTAATTCAGCAGGCATTTGTTTTATAAAGGCGGTGAAATGTTGCACAGTGAAGCGGAGCCTTATCAACCCTGAAGGAACAACGTTTTCCTCTGTTGCACAATTTGCCACACCCTCAGGTTTGGTGTGCTACGCTGCTGTACGTTTGCAAAAAAGGCGGGCGGACTGCATAGAGGGACCTTTGCAATCAGCAAATCAGAGAGCCGCGAATCGTGCTCCGGAAACTGAGCTCAGCATGCGGTTTGGAGGACTACTATGAGAGGGCAACTGCGCCACCTGGTGGTAGCAGTAATGAACTCCTCTATTAGTATGTGTTTATCCCTACAAATGATAATAGAAGCAGATGTGATTCATCCAGTGGAGAAATTATACAGGTGGAGGATATTAGATTATTACAGCCAAAGAACATGATCTGATTGAGTCTTGTTTTTGGTTCTCCTCAGCAGCACTTTCGGAAGGACAGTGTGCTATTTTCCCGAAAGGCAGTGTATTCGTTTATATAATTTTGGCAGTTGGATTGTTGAATAATTACCAGTTCTTACAGCATTTGTTGTGACTTAAATGACCTTGCTGTGCTTTACACCTGTTGACAGTCAAAACATTTTTGTTAATGGAATTAAAGTGACAGTAACTCCAAAAATGAAAAGACTGTCATCATTGACACCAAACCTGATTCCATACCTGGATTTTTTCCCCACTGCAGAACACAGAAGATATTTTGAAAATGCATGTAATGACAGTATTTTCATTTTTGGTTTGACTGTTTGTTTAATGTCTAATCATCTCGTTACAAACTGACACTTAGTGCCCATATGAGTGTTATTCCTAACCAACTACATAATAAAAATCTAGGGTAACACTTTATTTCGATAGTCCACTTTATACATTCTACTAACTATTAGTAACTTTTCAACTAACTGTCATTTAAGTATTAGTAGACTGTCAGCTTAATATCTGCTAACACTTTATTTTGTTGCTCCCCCAACAGACATTCAACTGACTATAAGTAACTTGGCGACTACAAGTAAACTTATTTTCGTAACCCAAAGCTTAACACCTAACCATAACCTAACAGTCTACTGACAGTCTACTATAATATATTAATACTCTATTGAGAGTTACTTGACATGTAGTTGAAAAGTTACTTATAATTAGTAGAACGTCTAAAGTGACTATCAAAATAAAGTGTAACCAAATCTAGTTGGAATTGCTTAATGAAAAGCAAGCATTAATATTTTTTGCAATTCTGTTTGTTCCAAGCCGAAGCAAGTTCTGTGCAACCAGCGTTCCCATAATCCTAAAAAAACAGCAATTTCAAAAGTGTGATTTCCAGATAATCCATGTAAAAATCTATAGCCAATATAAATCTTTATAGTTATGCTTAGTTCTCAATATTATTAATAGCTAGAAATTACTTATAAATTATAAATCCTTTTTCAGTCATCAAAATTACAGCACAAGTCAAATAATAGAAATGAATTGTCCACAAAATTTCATCTTAATTCACATCATTGGTAATTGATTCCTTGTTTTGTTTTCTTGTCTTTGCAGGAATGCGGAGATCCTTCTGCAGTGCTTTGGCTTGATGAGATCCAGGATGCGATCATGAGAGCCAACAAGGACTCAGAAGAAGCTCTGCAGTGTAATAATCCTCATTTCAATCTTAGCTTTAATATAAACGATGATTCTTTTCGTTGAATAATCTCAGTTTTTCTAAAGAATGATCTTCTTGTCCACCTTTAGTCTCTCAGGCGATCCAGGCCATTAATGAGGCTGTGGATAACAAGGATTCTTCTCAAACACTGGCAGCCCTGCGTTCACCTTCTTCTGGTCTGTATGGAGTCACATCTGAGTGTGCACAAACCTACCAGGATGACCTGTTTCAAATTAAAGAGGAGAAGAAAAAGGAAGGTGAGATGGGTTTTTGTGCTGATTCTGTGGTATTTGGAACAGAAATCTATGAAAATGTCTATATGGGGTGGTGATGGTGAAATTGATAAGACACATGCCTTTGGTGTGAGAGACCCGGGTTCGAATCCACTGCCAGACACCAATGTGTCCCTGAGCACTTAAAGGAGAACTCTGGCGAACAATGAACCTTTGGTCTAATAAAACATCGGTACCTAGTCAATCGTTCTCTGAGATTTGTTTTCATGATAATCTAATGTAAAGAGTTTTATCTCTAAAAACTGTTTAGTGTATAATGCTAGTAATGGGGTCATTTACTAAGTAAAAAGAAATCGCTAGTTTATACAACTAACAAGGCTCAAAATAGCCCCACACTAACACAGTAACATAATGAGTGTCCATACATGCAAAACGAAGCATTGAGAACTCTGTAAGTGTACAGACTGTTTAATAAGAAGATATGGTATAAAGATATGACTGTATTCACTTCATGTATACAGACAGGAGCCATCTTAGAATATAGTCTCGATAAGTCGATCCCCGAACGCCGTTCATACAGTTCAGAAGTTCGCTGAACTACATACAGTTCAGCTCACTCAGCACGACGTTCGTGGTTTGACTTATCGAGACTATATTCTAAGATGGCTCCTGTCTGTATACACGAAGTGAGCTGTCTTTATAAAGTATCTTCTTATTAAACGTGTCAAAGTTCTCAATGCTTCGTTTTGCATGAATGGACCCTCATTATGTTACTGTGTTAGTGTGGGGCTATTTTGAGCCTTGTTAGTGGTATAAACTAGCAATTTCTTTTTACTTAGTAAATGCTCCCAGTGCTAGCATTATATGCTAAACAGTTTTTATAGATAAAACTCTTTACATTCGATTATCATGAAAACAAATCTCAGAAAAGCGATTGACTAGGTACCGATGTTTTATTAGACCAAAGGTTCATTGTTCGCCGGAGTTCTCCTTTAAGAGACACTTAAGCCCTAGTTTCTCCAGAGGCGTGCGACCTCTGACATATATAGCAATTGTAAGTCGCTTTGGATAAAAGCGTCAGCTAAATGAATAAATGTAAATGTAAAATCTACTCATATTCTTTGTTAAAAGTATTTATTTTAAATGATTTGGTCACAACATGTCATACAGTAAATGTTCACATTGTGACGGAGAGTAATTGTGTTTTTTTTGTCAGGGGATAATGGCAGTGAATGGATGGAACATTGGGTGAAGGGAGGACATAACTACTACTATAACCTCAAGACTGGAGAAGGCACCTGGGATAAGCCTGCCGGGTTCATTCCGAACAACACTCAGCTCAACAAGGAGGAAATACAGGTAAATCTTATATGATAACTCTGATAATTATATTTAATTATATATCATTCAAATCATAAATATATTTTATTAATATTTTGTTGTTATAATTTTTTTTTTCTTTTCCTAATTTACTCTTCATAATTTTCTCTTTCTAATTTTGTCTTTGTAGTCTGTTGTGTCAGGAGTAACCACAGCATATAACCGAGAGCAACTGTGGTTGGCCAACGAGAGTCTGATCGCCAAACTGCAGGCCCGGTGCCGTGGTTTTCTGGTGCGACGTGGAATGAAAGAGCGTCTTGGGTTCTTGACAACTCAGCTGCCATCTGTTACTTGCATACAGGTCATTCTCCGCTTTCTTCCTTCACTTGATCCTAAACAAGACTTCAGGTCATTAATGCTAAAATATTTCAAGTCAGCCATGACCAACTGGTTCTGTTTGCTTTATAGGCCCACTGGAGAGGCTTTAAGGAAAGAAAGAAGTACAATAACAGGAAGCAGTACCTGAAGGATCACTCTGAAGATGCTGTCAAGGTAAGATGATGGGAATCAGCAAGAGAAATTCTGATGGAATATAAGAGCCATGCTAACCCTAACCCTAACACACCTGAAAATATGTGGTCACCCCCTAATTATCGGGTTTAGCTCTTTTATTTAAGTTAAGATCCATCTTAATATGGTGAAATTTGAGTGTGGGTAAATATGATTGTTTTCCTGTAGATTCAATCAATGGTCAGGATGCACCAAGCTCGCAAAAAATACAAAGATCGTCTTCAGTACTTCAAAGACCATGTGAGTTTTAAGTCAAGCCAAATGACTTGTTTATTTTTATATTTAATATAATCTGATCTTTGACCACACAGTGGATAGTCTTTAATGTTCTCCCTCCAATTTTCTCATTTCAGATAAACGATGTGGTGAAAATTCAGGCTTTCATTCGAGCCAACAAAGCAAGAGATGACTACAAAACTCTCAGTAAGCATTTCATGTACTTCCTTCAAACTCTGTTTCACATCCTCTCACTTAGAACATACCTCAACAATCAATAGAGAGAGCTTTTTTTTGCATGCATTTGTTTCAGTATACTGTTGTGATTTTGAAGACACCACAAAATGGCTTATTGACTGCAGTTTTTTTTCCATGTTAGCATTTTGTTTTAAGGATTTTTTATGACCTGTATGACATCATTTCTCCTACAGAACATCAAAAGAATGTATTTTTGATGAAGGTATCATACAATGAAAGTTAACTGTTTATCTTTTTTGAGTGAACTATCCCTTTAAGGGGAGGGACATCTTAAGAGAACATTTGATTGGACAAAAATTAGAGTGCAGGATGAGTCATCAATATTTTTGTTCTGTTATGCCCGAAGAAAAAGGCTGTACATTTTAAGTGTGTACCTTATTTTCTGCACTATAAGGTGCACCGGATTATAAGGCGCACCTTCAATGAATGACCTATTTTAGAACATTTTTCATATATAGGGCGTATTCTGTGACGCGCGAGCAGCGCCGGGGACAGTGTGTCTGTTCGTGTGTCTGTTAAGAGTGAGCGCTCGTGAGCGGGAGACACATACAGTAACCTGATATATACAAGGTTGAACTGACCGTGTGACAAAACGGGCATAAGATGGACACGAGTGCGAGTTCGCGAGCGAAATTGAAAGCGCGGAACGTTGTTAACTAATTGATCCATATATAAGGCGCTCCGGATATAAGACGCACTGTCATTTTTTGAGAAAATTAAAGGCTTTTAAGTGTGCCTTATAGTGCGGAAAATACGGTATACCTGTAAGTTGTTTCCACCAGCTAGTATAGGAGTCCCTTAGCAAATTCTGTTTTAACAGTCAACGCAGATGATCCTCCAATGGCAGTCGTTCGTAAGTTTGTCCACCTGCTGGACCACAGCGACCAGGACTTCCAGGAAGAGCTGGAACTGATGCGGCTAAGAGAGGAGGTGATCACCAACATCCGCTCCAACCAGCAGCTGGAGAACGACCTGAATCTGATGGACATTAAGATTGGCCTGCTGGTAAAAAACAAGATCACCCTTCAGGAGGTGGTCTCTCACAGCAAGAAGCTCACCAAGAAGAACAAGGGTGAGCTGTCCAACCTCATGATGATGAACAAGCAGAAAGGAGGCCTGAAGGCTCTCAGTAAAGAGAAGAGAGACAAGCTGGAGGCATATCAGTTCCTCTTCTACCTGTTACAGGTAAACCTCATCAAATCTAGTACAACCATTGTTTGAAATCAGTGTCTCAGCAGGCCTGTTCATTTTCCTTTCTGTTTTCCTCAGACAAATCCAACCTATCTGGCCAAGCTCATCTTTCAGATGCCACAGAACAAATCGACCAAGTTCATGGATTCTGTGATTTTCACATTGTACAACTATGCTTCCAATCAGCGTGAGGAGTACCTCTTGCTCAATCTCTTCAAAACAGCCCTGCAAGAGGAAATCAAGTAGGAACCGAATGATGTTCCAGAGATTATATATTCTTTCCATATTTATCAAGATGCATTTGTACTCTTTTACGATCTCCAAGCGATCTCTCTGTCTTGTAAATGCAGATCAAAAGTGGACCAAATCCAGGAGATCGTCACAGGAAACCCCACAGTCATTAAGATGGTGGTGAGCTTTAACAGAGGAGCCCGAGGTCAGAACGCCCTTCGGCAGATCCTGGCTCCAGTCGTGAAGGAAATCATGGATGACAAGACTCTAAACATTAAAACTGACCCAGTCGACATATACAAGAGCTGGGTGAACCAGATGGAGAGTCAAACAGGAGAGGCCAGGTGTGTTCATCCTCCTCAAGGATTCTAGTCATGGAACACAATATTTTTAAGGCCCCCCTAATATGTTCCTGCTATTTCTGCTGTAATTATGAGAAAGCTGCCTGTTTTTTATTGATATATTAAATTAATTAAAGTTTAATTTTGGTTATAATTAGTGATGCACAATATATTGGCCAGCATATTGTTATCGGCCTGATAATAAAATTTGGCTGATATATTAAAGCTGATAAATAATGAATTATTTCCTTCAACACTTGAGACACTTAAGATGCGCACTGTTCAACAAGATTGATCTTAATTGCTTGAAATATGATTGGAATTAAAAAGGAAAATATATTTAAGTGCAAAATGTGCTGTCATATCGGCTACATGAAATTATTATGAGAACATTATAATTGTGTGATTGGGAAAGGATTTTAATTGTGAGACTTTTGTTTGTGCAATCAGGCTCTCAAAAATTATATTTCGATTTATCAGCCGATATATCGGTTATCGGCTTTCAAATATAAAGAATTATCGGTTATCGGTATCAGCCAAAATGTTCACATCGGTGCATCCCTAGTTATAATGCGGTTTAATTCAGTTTGTGATTCTAGAGGTTATATTCTGTCTTCCAGAACTGGGAGTTCTTCAATAAAAACAGTTGTTATTGAGGGAAAATATAAAGAAATATGATTTCAGTTTACATCCTGATTGGGTTTTTTTCTCGCATTTTAATTTAGAGTTAGATTATTTTTATATTCTAATAATAATAATTGATTAATTTAAATGATTTTGACGTATGCTGAGGCCACCTTATTCTGTTTTCCAGTAAATTGCCATATGATGTGACTCCAGAGCAGGCAATGAGTCACGAGGAGGTTCGAACCCGCCTGGAAGCCTCCATCAAGAACATGAGGACGGTCACAGACAAATTTCTCTCTGCCATTATTGTTTCTGTGGATAAAATCCCGTGAGTTTACACATTTGCCACTTGCTGGAAAAAAACTGTCTCTGTGTGTATGTATATGTATACAGGTATGTGTGTACCTAATATCTACCACCTGAATTTCCCCCTGGGAACAACAAATTCCATGTCTTGCATCTATATTTGGAAGCATCTACCATAAATCATTCTTGAATGTATGAAAATAACTTTTAGCAAGTCCAGATTTGAATATTCAAATACAACTCTGTTACATGAGCTGGTTCTTTGTTCATGCTTTTGTATAAGTTAGTGTTACACCGCTATTAAAAAAAATGTCGCTGTGCCAAAGCTGAATCATATTTTTCTGAGCTTGCAGTTTGAAATAAACCAAATTAAACCAAGTTAAAAAGGCCAAAAAGAGTACTGCACACACACACAAAAAAAGTTTTTATATGGCCTTTACTTTACCGATTGGTACAGCAAATTATTGAGCTTCCTTTTACAGTACAGTACTTACAGTGTACTTACCTTGAAAGTACTGCTAATATAAGGTAAGTACATGGAACAGGGGTAGGTTTAGGGTTGGTACTAGTTATTACCCAGTAATTGTAGTTACTAAAATAAGTACATAGTATTTACATGGGTAACTGGACTGTAAAAGGAAGCGTTACCAATTACTCTTTATGATTCTGTTCTTTTAATGACTCATTAAAAACTAAGGATCTCACGTTATCACTTTTGAAATCATTCTAATAAATCGTTCACTGAATCCATCCGGGCACAATTAACAATTATGAATTAATTATGATGCAAATATTAATTCACCTTTCATAACATTCATTTTTGAGTGAAGGTAATCCAGGTTCTGTTGAACCATGTTAAGTGTACTATTTTTAAAATAAGTGGTAAAGATACTACATGAAATATATATCAAAAGCAGAATTCTATAGGAAACACTGGTGTAAATATCAGTACATTTGATTTTGTTTCCCTGTAGATATGGCATGCGATTCATTGCCAAGACGCTGAAGGACACACTTAATGAAAGGTTCCCAGATGCCACAGAGGATGAGCTTTTGAAGGTTTGTTACAGGCTTTATTCAGATCTCTTAAACACTGATTACCTCTTTGCTAAACTTGCACCTGCTGCTGTCCCACTGTGGAACATTGTCCTAAATCCTGAGCACGTCTCTGCTCTCGTGCTTCTATCTCTATTGTAATACAGGCTCCTCACTCTGAATACTAAATGTGGTTTCCATCTCTTTCCTTTTCTCCTGGAAAGAGATTTGTCTCTTTCTTTTTTTCTATCTGTCTCTCCCACACATGCTCTGTCTCTCTCTTTCTCTATGCCCTGGCTCAAGCTCTCCTCTTGGCCCTTGCTTATACCCTTTTAAAGAGGTTTTTGATGAGTACCCAGCCCAGGTGAGCCACATCTTTCTTATTCTTGCCTTGCTGCTTCTCTTTTTCTCAGTAATTTTGTGTACCCCCTTGTAGAAGCAGAAGATCTTTAATTGCACAAATATAGAAACAATTGATAATAGGTTTTAAAAATGTACTTTGTACTTGCTTGAGGAAAAAGAAGATACTCATCCTTATTATCTTTTAAGATTGTGGGCAACCTGCTGTACTACCGCTACATGAACCCTGCCATTGTGGCTCCTGATGCCTTTGACATCATAGATTTATCTGCTGGAGGTCAGCTCACCACAGAACAAAGGCGAAACTTGGGATCAATTGCCAAAATGCTACAGCATGCCGCCTCCAACAAGATGTTTCTTGGAGACAACGCTCATCTGAACCCAATCAATGAATACCTCTCCAACTCCTACCAGAAATTTAGGTACAAGTGGCATCAAAATGCTTCTGTTTCTTCATTTTAGCAGTTTAATTCACAATCAACCCATGCTGATGTAAGAGCGTTTCTGTCTCCCAGACGTTTCTTTTTGTCCGCTTGTGACGCCCCTTCTTTGGAAGACAAGTTCAATGTGGATCAGTACTCTGACCTGGTCACCTTGACCAAGCCTGTGATCTACATTTCCATTGGGGAGATCATCAACACTCACACGGTAAAATCTGAGACTAAAGGTCCAGTCATATTTACCGTTGCTCTGTGAAATTTTAAATTCAAAATCCAGTCATGTCAAGAGGAATCCTGTGAGCAGTGCTTTAAAGGGTTAGTTCACCCAAAAATGAAAATTAAGTCATTATTTACTCATCCCGCATGCTGTACCAACCCCGTAAGACCTTCGTTTGTCTTTGGAACACAAATGAAGATATTTTTGATTAAATTTGAGAGGTGGATCACTGCTACATAGACTGCCTAAGGGATCAAATCTTGACTGCCCAGAAATTCAATGAAGAAAATGTTTAAATATTCCATGTGCCTACAGTGGCTCAAGTATAAGTTTATCAAGCGACTTGAAAACTTTTTGTGTGAAAAAACAAACAAAAATAATGACTTTATTCGACTATTCCTTTTCTTCCTTCTGGGCCTGAGACGAGAGTTCAAGAGTTTTCCACGACACATGTGCGAGAATTGCGATCTCCTTCAACTACTTCAGTTTAGTTCTCACGCACGTGTTGTGGAAATCTCTTGAACTCTCGTGTCTCAGGAAGAAAAGGAATAGTCGAAAAAAAGTATTTTTGTTTGTTTTTCGCACAAAAAGTTTTCAAGTCGCTTGATAAACTTATACTTGAGCCACTGTAGTCACATGGAATATTTAAACATTTTCTTCATTGAATTTCTGCGCAGTCAAGTTTCGATCCCTTAGGCAGCCTATGTAGGAGTGATCCACCTCTCAAATTTAGTAAAAAATATCTTTATTTGTGTTCCAAGAAACGAAGATCTTACGGGGTTGGTACAGCATGAGTGTGAGTAATTAATGACCTAATTTTCATTTTTGGGTGAACCAACCCTTTAAGCACTGCCACACTATTGATAAGACAATTGACCTCTTTTCTTTGAATTTTGTGACCACACCTTTATGGAAGAGATCACATCCAGTATAGTTGGTTTTCAAGATTGAATATTTTGTGTGATCTTCTTTAGCTCTTGCTGGATCACCAAGATGCCATTGCACCAGACCACAATGATCCCATCCATGAGTTGCTAGATGACCTAGGAGAGGTTCCCACCATTGAGTCTTTAATCGGTGAGCCTCTGGGAATTTTTTAATGTGTCAGGACGCTGAGGTCCTGCTGAGTCAGAGTAATGGATTGTTGCTCTCTCATAGGTGAGAGCCCACTTCCCGCAGATGATCCCAATAAGGAAATGATGGGTAAGACAGAAGTCTCTCTCACCCTCACCAACAAATTTGATGTCCCTGATGAGGCCAATGCTGAAATGGATGCCAAGACTCTCCTTCTCAAGTAAGGACAAAGCCTTACTAATTTTTTCTGTTCCAAAACCTATTGAGATATCTTCATAAGCAGTTCCAAAAGATACTTAATTTACTTCATTTTACCAAATCCTTCCCAGAGAAGACAATTTGATAATGCATTGTGGCAGGCTCACTATGTTCTGGAACTAATGTCTTTACTTCTTAATGTGGTTTTGCTTCTTTTCTAAGTATTTACCATGAATCTTTGTCCATTCATCTTGTTCGTTTAGCACCAAGAGGCTCATAGTAGATGTGATCAGGTTTCAGCCAGGAGAGACACTTACAGAGATCCTGGAGAATGTAGCTTTACCAGAGCAGGTAATTTAATAGCAGGTATTTCAGAATGAAAAGGAAACTCCATCAAAAGCAGTGTTTTGTTCATGTTGGTGTTTTTATTTGAAACAGGAAGCCGAGTACCAGCGTGCCATGCAGCGACGAGCCATTCGTGATGCTAAGACCCCGGAGAAGATGAAGCAAGCCAAACCAGTTGTGGATGACAGCCTTACCTTGCAGGGCAAGAAGGACAAGATCAAGAGCAACTTGCAAAGGCTAGGAGAGTTGGGTAAAGTTCACCCTGAGAAGAAATACCAGGATCTTATCAATGACATTGCCAAGGTACCGTTCCTATGTCCTCTGACATCTGTGTTCTAGGGATTTTAAGACTTTATCTGAATGCAAAATTTCTATTTGCCTTTTCATTTTATACTAAAGCGTCTTGATTTATTTGTTGATGATTTTTGTAGGACATCCGCAACCAGAGGCGATATCGTCAGAGGCGAAAGGCAGAGTTGGTCAAGCTTCAGCAGACCAATTCTGGTCTGAACTCCAAGAGCACTTTCTACAATGTGCAGATTGACTACTACAATCAATACATCAAGACCTGCATGGACAATTTAGCCAGCAAGGGCAAGTGAGTGTCCATTTAAGTTCATGTCATCATCTTTGATTGGATAATTGCTGTTGAGCTCTTGGCTTACGCTTCATGGAAAATGCCATTGCTTCACACACAGAGTTTCTAAGAAACCTGGAGACAGTAAGGCAAAGAAGAGCAAGCAGGTATCGCAGAAGTACACAGCAGCCCGTCTGCATGAAAAGGGAGTGCTCATTGCCATTGATGATCTGCAGACAAATCAGTGAGTTTCATTTCATTCATGTACTGTATTCATATCTATGTGTTTATATATCTGCATTTCCTCCTGTTGTCCTTGATGATAATAATATGCTTTATCTTTTACAGGTATAAGAATGTCATTTTCGAGATCTCACCATCTGAGATTGTGGGAGTGTTTGAGGTGAAAGCTAAGCTTATGGGAGTCCATTTGGAGACATTAATGTTAGAATACCAGGTGAATTTACCCTTGATATTTAATGTAGTTGGAAAGAATGTTTGATTTTGTAAGGACTAATCGCCTATTCACACTAAAAGATAACCATCTATACATTTTCAAAAAATGTTAGAATAGGAGAGTATACCACAACTATAGCGATAATTATAACGATACCAACACAGAAGAACGAAATTCTGGATTGATTATTTTTTTTTTTTTTCAGCTGACGTTGACAGCCAATCATAATCTAACAGACTGTAAAGTGCTTGAGCATTTAAAGCAGCAGATGACACGACTGTAGTGCACACTTATGAACATAACGTTTTCGCTAGTGGTTATATATATATATATATTAGGGATGGTAAGATTCACCGATTCGCATCGAGTGCATGGCATAAAAGCTAACAATGCGATGCATCAGTTTAAATAAGTGTGCATCGGATACAAGTTTGCATTTGAATTGCGATGCATCGTTTCTAACATCTGCATTG